>CM019179.2:49401854-49423584 GCA_009739505.2 Apolygus lucorum
AGAAACAATAGTGTGAATTAATTAAGAAGTTAAAAGTTGTAAACAAAAAAAAAAAAAAAACAAAAAAAAAAAAAAAAAAAAAAAATTTTTGATAAAATAACATGAAGGGTAAAATACTTACTTGTAAAACGTAACCTGTAAAGAAACAAAAAGATATAATACCACTTACCTTGTATACCTCATTATCCCAATACCTGAATCCGTGTGTCGAGTAGGGGGTCGAAGCAGTGATCCACCTCATGAAAATCGGGGGGGAGGAAAGCGTCGAGTTCTTGCGTAATTGAAAATAGGCACCGGTATCGCGAACGCGTGCGGATGAGGCGGAGAGGTGGAGTGAGAGAGAAGAGAGGACGGAGTAGAGTTATAAGACGGCTGGTTCTTTTGTTTCAGATATGGCATTCCCGAGACCACGAATAGAGCCAGTACCCGAAATTAATGTGGGGAGTCCTGGATGGATACAGAGGACCGTAGGCTGTATGGCCCAGTTGCAGACATGGCTGGTTGAGTTTGCTGACATGCCAGAACAAAGAAGGGAGATTATGACATGCATTGCCGGGCTGTCCCAAAATTTGAGTAGAGCAGTGGCCTCAGACGTTGCGAGCATCTCCCCAGCTGGAACACCAAACCCCTTAGAAGAGTTGCGATGTGAACTTCGGGGCCTGGAGCAGAGGGTACTAGCCATCCAAAGCAGCAACGAATTAAACCACTCCAGCGCCTCACTAGAAAATGCCTGGGAGTCAGCCACCGGAGAGACGCAAACTTCCACCCCCAAGCGTCGCCCTCGTCGCGAGGTATCTTCTTCATCCTCCTCGTCGTCAGATACCGAGGACGATAACAACAAAAAGGAGAAGACGAAACCACCAGCAACCAAGCGCACCGAGGTAGAAGAACAGTCACCCGCATTTTCCCCGCTCACCCCCGCTCACACCAACGACCAGGCCGAATCCTCCACCATGGGAATCACACCGTGCCCAATATGCGACAAAACACCAAAAGAATTTATAAAGTTCAGGTGCGCCAGCTGTAAAAGCTTTTGGAATCGGTTGGTAACGGCTTGTCAGAAGTACCCTAAAGACCACGTATCGTATCCGCAGCCGTGCCTTCGCCCAGAACACACCGAGACTCGTCCACCCAAATGCTCCGGGTGTCGGCGATGGAGATATGAGACTGCTCTGATGAAAGTATCTCCTGGAACCAAGCTGCTCATCCCATCAGTCATCGATAAGTAGCCGATGAGGGCATCGGCCTGCGGAGAAGGGAGGGGTGTAATGAGGCAAGAATTGCATCCTCGCCCCTCAGGCACTAGTCAACCTCCATCAACAAAGTTCCATGTTAACTTCCATAGAAACTCAGAATCTCACATTGATGTCCGCCGCCAGCAACCGCCACCCTGCACTTCGATGTCCGCCACCGCTCACCAACCCCGACGAGCGCGCCACCCTCGAGGCCCTCCCCATCGTCACCAAGATGGCCGAAGGCTATATATAGGGGCGCCCCCACCACCAGCGCTCAGTCCAGTCAAGTAACGCGTCTCGTCGGTGAATACGAACCTAACCCTTGCTGACTCATCCCCGCCAATCTTAACGTGGAGTTTATGAACTGAGAAGTTTCTGTGCGAGTGCAAGTTCGTCACGAATAGTATAACTCCTGTCCGCCAGTCTTCGTCTCTTGAAGCCTTCGACAAGCCAAGGCCCGAACTTCAAGAACGTTGCCGCCAACCTCCTTTACCGCCACATATTCGCTCCGGTACGCCGAACGAATCCCGAACCGAGGCAGAACCGCTTCGCTTCCGGCACCGCCCCCATCTACAAGCCTTAGAGGAAGAGGCCCTGGGACATACACCTGCTACGGAGATCTCTTCACGGTCCAAGCTCGGCACAAGGGTGAGCCCCATTCCCTCACAATTTCGATAAGCGCTTATCTTTCAACAAAATCTGGCAAAATCCCCCTTTCTCGTAATAGTCCCGTCTGTAAAGTAAATTACGAATAGAAAAGAACCTGGAACTTTGTAAATTGGATAAATACTTTGGAAAACTCTTCTGTACAATTATTAAGGAAAACTATAAACAAGTAACTAAGTCAAGTAATCTAGTGAAGACAGTATATTTTATTTTCGTTATTCTTACTTTGATCATATTGGAAATTTGTTCCTAACAATTTTGTATTGTCTTGAAATATTATTCCGCTCCTTCAGAGCTTTCTTGCCAAATTCCGCTTCACGGTAAAGAAGTTGTAATTTTTATGAATAAAAAACCCTTCGTGTAACCGTTGTTTCCTCATTTCAGCACATTGAACCCCCTTTCATACTCTTTTTGGACTCAGGTACATTGCAGGTAAAACTTGGGTAAATTTTCCCTGGGATCGAATACCGACCCAGGGTGGTGGCAGCGACCGCCTAGGAACTTTTAACAAAAGGTAGAGTCATCGACCCTCGAACCTTTCGGTACGAGGTATGACCCAACCCTTAGTAACCTAGGTACACATATAACAAACATAACTAAATCTAAAGGAATAGGGATTGGAGATAAATAAAACATTTAGTAAAGCAACATAACAACAATTTATTATAAATATAATTACAAACGATTAAACATAACATATTCCAGTATCCAACCTCTCGCACTACCATAATCTCTCTTTTTTCATGCAATTTGGTAATTCGTTATTCAGAAGCAAAAGTCTTCGAGCAAGTAATATAATATAATTTATTGTGCATTAAAATATTGAATGGTGATATTTGGCATAGTTCTCTATCTCGCCTGATAGAAAATCCATTCGACAATTTCAATTAGCATCTTTTTTTGTCGACAACGAAAATCACGCTTACGCGTTGGTGACTAGTTGTCAGGAGTCATAAATCTCATTACAATCCCTAACTTCAACAACCAGATCATTCAATTTAAATACCCGAATATCCAAGTATCACAATGGCACTAAAAAGTTGTTATTGCTATGATTTCTTAGAAATTTGCTAATGACGCACCATATGCGTCATCCGCCTGGCAGGTGTGATCAGTGGGTTTCCAAGCTGTTTAGTCACTCATTGCCACTTGTTGCAATGAATGACTGAACAAAGCTCAATCATATAACACGGAAGATTATATAATTATACTTTATATTTTCAACCCAAACATTCACAAAAAAGAGCAGTTGAAAATGGAACAGCTGGGAAAACAGAGAAATTTGCATACAAGAATAAAAAATTGAACAATTGAACAAAATTTGCATACAAAATAAAAACTTGAACAGTCGAACAAAATAATAATGAGATCAATTCGCCTAATATTTTATAGGTATTTGCTACCTACCTGAAAAATATAAAAGCTGTGAAAAAAATTAACTAACTAAATTGACTAAAAAATTGACTAACCTTGAAACTTTGGAGGATGATGGCCCATCAGTCATCTAGAAATGATTTAGGTAGGCACCAAACGTTACTAAAAATTCAGTAAAAACACTTCACTATAATAACAGATCAAAACCGCGATGAAAGTTAGTTTATTCGTTGAAAATAGTCGAAATGAAACAAGAAATCAAATAAGATAACAACGGGAAGCTGGGCACCTACCGAGTGCACACTGACGGACTACAAAAATCGAGGAATATGAACTTCCTACACATCGAATCATGCTTTTTGAAGTATATATTACAACTTACCTTTATTATTTCACGTTTCCACGCCAAAAATCCACGAAAAACTCACAAAATAAGGTAATAAATTGAGGAAAAACCAAGATCACTTGCAAACGAACCTGCTGTGACTGTAGATGATAAAACAATGTGAAAGCCTCGTTCTTATCACAAACGACACTTTGTGTGGGTAGTTTGGACCCATTTCTTGCAAGTAAACAAGCTTCGGAATACTTTCCTGCCAGGCGGATTTTAAGAAAACATTCTGAAAACGAAGGGGCTCATGACGCAACGTATGCGTCTCCCGCCTGGTGGCCCCGACTCGCATGACGCAACGTATGCGTCTTCCGCACGGAACGTTGTTGATCATTGATCGTTGTTGATCATTGTTGATCGTCTTGATTGTGATAGTAGTTTCCAAAAAATTAACACTAGGTTTCTTCAATTGAGGAAATCACTTAATAGAGGCGATACGTCCACTTTAGAGGGTAGCACTGGGCTTTGTGCCTGTCTTCTGCAAACGTAGGTGGCTCGCCCCGTCCATCGAACAAAGAACTTTCAGCATTCAGGCGGAGGGGGAATGAGGTAGGCTTAAGTTTGTCTTCTAGGGATGAAAAACAGCACTTCCACTACCCAAAACTGTTCCTAACTCAAAAATGACATTTTTGGACTTGTACCCCTCTTCTAGGATATGAGCGTTATGTTGATGGTGTTCAGGCAGGTCGTGAACTCCGAAATGTTGAAAATGCGCGTATAGGTTGGTACGTTGTATTTCCTCCTCCAGGGGTAGAAAAGACGACAGCATCCAACGATTTTGAATTTAATGAACGACAAGTATAACTTTTCAATTTGACTAAGTTTGACTTGGATAATGAGGTGATGCATGAACGTGGTCGGGAAGAAGCGAGGAGCGTCTTCATGCCCCCCCCCCCCCTCTTTATTGGTCTTGTAGTCCTTATAATTAGGTTTGTTCCTACAGCAACGGCAGTTGGAAGGAAATTGACTGGCGCATGCGCAGTAGCCTAACTGCTGTTCCTACAGGACGGATCAAACCAACCGCTGTTCCAACAGAATAATCCGTTCAACTACAGTTGGAATGCATATGGAAGGAAGTGGACGGCTTTCCCTTCGAAAAAGGAAACCTTTTCCATTTGAAACCTCTTTCGTAACCTGCTCATTCTAAAATTGAATTCGTGGAGTTCACTTCGCGCTTTTTCGTATTCTTCTTTCGTCTTCTCCTCATAAATAGTTTCATTTTTTGGATATCGGTCCACCTGGTTTTTCTTTTGATGTACTGCGTTACTTGTAAGCTATACATTAACAAATTTAAAGTAATACTGTGACTGGGGAAGTAAGGATAGAGAAGAAAAATGTTCCATTTTTTGTCGTTAATTTTTTTTCTTGATAATGCAACACGGACTTCTCGATTACAACTACCCCAAAAATCAATTATTAATCCAATCCTTAAATTCATTTTTATGCAGAAACGAGAAAAAAGTGCTTTTAGTGAATTGGAATAGGTCACTATTATAATACCCTTATCGCTAACTCTGAAAATTAGCCACCAAGTGGTTTCGGGAAACCACTCAGTTGCTTCGCAAAGCCACTGCGGGCGCGTTTAGTGGATTGGAATAGGGCTCCTGAACGGTTTGGAGGAGTCCAGGCGCCTCTATCCACCTTTTCAGCTCCGGTTTGGTTCTGAACTGGTTCGGGACTGCTTCTCTGAACAGACCAATGGTAGCTAATTGTGATTAACTGTGATAGAAACATCATTATTCCCTTATTTCGTAGATTGAAGGGAATATTTCGTCCCTATACCTGGTAAACCATGTAAGTCAAGTTTATCAAATTTTACAGGGGACACTAAAAACTAAATAATTCAGTTTTCATTCCACATGCAATAAGTTTTTTCGTTCCATTCCTTAAAACAGGTGGTAACAGTAGTATTTCAAAGAGCCTGAGACTAATTTCATCAATATTTACTTTAGCGAACGAAAAAATGGACTTACATGATTTTACCCAGCTTTTGTCACCCGACTTACATGGTTTTCAATTTGATTTTCATGAAAATATACCCAGCTTGGGTTATTCAATTATTAGGAATATAATTCAATTTTTCTCTCCAGGTTTCAAGGTTACACAAAATACCCAAATCGATGCAAAAGGAAAATATTTAAATGAAAATTCATAGGCGTTGACACAATCCAACTGTAAGGCTCCTTGAGTCAAAATGATAGTCTTCAGTCTTAATATTATTATGAGATACTAGAACACTAAGCTGACTAATCGCACTGATAATGGTACAAACAGAAATACACAAGGCAATTAAGGTCGGTAGCAAACCTAGAACAACAATTTTTATTAGCAGCAATCAAACACTCAATTCACATGATCGTTTCTAAGTTTGTCATAATAATAATCACTAGTGATCCTCAACACTACCCCCCTCTTCTTGAAGAACACTGGAGAATGGGACCAAGTGGTCTGCATGTACCACCTTCCTGTATCGTCCTGGAAGGCCGATCCGGTACACCACATCCGATATCCTTTTCAAAATTTTACATGGACCTACCCATGGTGATTGCAGTTTTGGGCAGACCCCAACACGCCGCCTAGGTCTAAAAACCCACACCAAATCGCCTTCCTGAAATCGAGGTGTTTCTTTTCGGACATCGTATCGTCGTTTTGTCGCCTCTGCTACCTCCAGCAATTTCTTCCGGGCAATGTCATGGACATCTAAAAGTTGTTGCTTCAACATCTGCGCGAAGACGGACCGGGGGTTCCTCCCAGATGGCATGGCACCTATAAGAAGATGCGCTGGTAGAACCAGCTCTCTTCCCATAGCCAACAGTGCTGGAGAGTGTCCTGTTGCTGCATGTTCCGTCGCTCGATATGCTAATAGCAAACAAGGAAGCTTTTGGTCCCAATCCATCTGATTCTTCCCAACTACTTTTGCGAGCATTTCCCATAAGGTTCTATTAAACCGCTCGACAGCGCCCGAACTCTGTGGATGGAGGGGTGTTGCTCGAGTCTTGTGAACATCCAATAGTGCCATCACCTCTTGAAATACCTGGGACTCAAAACTCGATCCCTGGTCTGAGTGTAACTCCCTGGGTACTCCAAACCGCGAGATCACATTTGACACAAGACCTCGAGCAATGGTATCTGCTTTGGTATCAGGAACAGCAAATGCCTCCGGCCACTTGGTAAAATAATCAATAACAACAACAATGAACTTATTGCCGTCTTGGGTCACAGGTAGTGGACCAACAACATCTATCCCAAGCCTTTCAAATGGGACACCAACAGTATAATTTTGCAATGGTGCCTTTGGTGATTTGAATTTAGTACCTCGACGCCCACAGACTTCACACGACAAACAGTGCTGCTTGACGTCTCCCTGTAGTCCAGGCCAGTAGTACCGAGATCGTATCACACTCAGGGTTCTCCTTCGACCAAAATGACCACACTGGTGAGCTTTAGTCAAGACTTCCTTTTGAAGTGATCTGGGCACTAGGACTTGAACAATTTTCTGTGACCCATTGTTATTCTCCCAATCCCTTACCAGCACTCCTTCTTCTAATCTAAATCTTTCAAACATAGCCCACAAAGTTTTCGTTTTATGGCCATACTGTGCTACTGACTGCCATGAAGGTCTCTTCCCTTCCTCTATCCACTCAAAAACTGGCTGCAAGTCAGGATCCTTCTTCTGTTCCATAGACCAGTTCCAATTCTCATTTTCCAACCGGACCAACTGAACGTCCACAGCCACATCTCTCTTTGCCTCTTGGCGAGGGCAATATGTGCAGTTGTCAGAAATGCAGGGCCGTCTAGATAGGGCATCAGCATTGTTGTGTCTCTTTCCAGAACGATGTTCTACTTTAAAGTCATAAATTGAAATTTGCTGGAGCCATCTGGCTAACTGTCCATCCGGGTTTTTAAAACTCTGTAGCCATTGCAGTGCTGCATGGTCTGTTCTGACCAGAAACTTCTCACCATCCAAGCCATATGAGTGGAAATGCTGTAGAGCTCGTACAAGACTTAACAGTTCTCTTCGGGTGGCGCAGTAGTTGCGTTCAGGCCGAGACATACATTTACTGAAATATGCTAGGACCCTTTCTTTGCCGCCTTGCAATTGAGAGAGCACTGCACCCACCGCCTTACCACTGGCATCCGTGTCCAAAATGAACAAGCACCCAGGAATTGGGTGACTAAGCACTGGAGGCTCAGTCAATGCTCTTTTCAGGTTCTCAAAAGCAACTGTACACTGTTCTGTCCATTCGAACTTTCCGCCACTTTTTGTTTGGAGCCCATACAATGGAAACGCCAGTTGAGAGAAATTCTGTATGAAACTGCGGTAGTATGCACAGAGACCGAGAAAAGCTTCCAACTCTTGAGAATTCGTAGGCATGGGCCAGTCCTTCACTTTTTCAATTTTGGCTGGGTTTGGGGCTAATCCATTTTTTGACACAGTAAATCCCAGGTATGTGACTTCTCTTGAAAACAAATTACATTTCTTTGGGTTGAGTTTTACCTTGGCTTCCTGGAAGACTGTGAATACATTTCTCAGCCAGTTGACTTGGCTGTCAAATCCCGGGGTATCTACCAGTACGTCATCAAGGTAAACTTTCACCCTTCCTTTCCTTATCAAACCATGCAGAAGCCCAGTCATTGCCCTCTGAAAAGTGGCAGGTGCATTGGTCAGCCCAAAGGGCATGACCCTAAACTGCCAGAGGCCCCTTGGGGTGCAGAAAGCGGTTTTCTCTTTGTCACCTTCATCCATAGGGACTTGCCAATAACCGCTTTGCAAATCAAGTGTGGAGAACCACGCACTTCCAGCTAGGCCTCCTACCAGTTCATCTATCTTGGGCAGTGGATGAGAATCCCTCTTGGTCACACTGTTCAGTTTTCGGTAATCCACGCAAAAGCGTGTTGAACCATCCTTCTTTGGGACCAGAACGATTGGGCTAGCCCATGGACTCTTGGAAGGCTCAATAACACCATTCTTTTCCATGTCTCCTATCATTTTCTCAACTTCTTCCAGCCGATGCGGTGCTATCCTTCGTGGAGACTGTCGAATTGGTGGAGAATTACCCACATTTATCGAATGTGTACTCCCACCAATACGCCCCATATCCGCTGAATCCTGCGCAAACACGTCAGCAAACTCCACCAACAACTGTACAACTTCTATCCTTTGTAGTGATGTTAGGCCTTTGGTGGAGCGTTGAACAAGTGACTGTATATGGGTGGGTAGTTGAGTGTCAGTATCAGAGGCCTCCATAGCATTCACCTCGAATGGAACCAACTCCTGGAATTCCTCCCAACTACCATAAAACTCACCCAATGACACATCAGCATCAGCACTACTCAAGTTCTGGCCATCTACCATAACCACCTGGCGGGCTGGATCAATGATGCAGTTGAAATCGATTAGGAAATCCATCCCTAGTATACAATCCTCGTGAATGGCTGCTATGAGAACTAGGTGGGTCCTTGGCTTCCCATCTCCCAAATCCAGACGCATAACAGCTTGACCCTGAACAGGCATAGTTTCCCCAGTAATCGAACGAATTGCCCCTCCTGCTGGCTCCATTGGCACTCCTGATTCTTTCAAAATACCTATGCTCATGATAGTTCGGGTAGCCCCTGTGTCAACAATGAATTCACAGGGAACATTACCTACTAACCCTCTCAGAATGAGTGATCGGCTGGATGTGGCCCTATAGACCAAAAGCTCATCAGAGGAAGCTTGAATTGCCACATCTTGGAGAACTAGGGGCACAGATAGCTTGCAGGTCAGATTTTCCCCTATTGATCCGACCCTGGTTCGTTTCCCGCCTCACGAGAAGCTGGCAGAGCAAGATGAGCGGGGACTCTTACTGGGGGGTGAGGGCAATCTCTTGCTAGATGACCAATTGTATTGCAACGCCAACAACGAGGATGCCAGGGTCCAACAGGACGGTCACTTCGTGGCCTGAACTTTTCAGTTGTGCGAGCAACTGGGTATCGTGCATTCATTGCTAACTCACCATCATCTCCAGTTGTCTCGTCGTCTCTGACAATCCGCCTTGACACCACTTGAGGATGTGTCAATTGCTGTACAGCCTCCAACCGTAAGGCAGCATCCAGAGCTTCTTCCATTGTCTTCGGACCAGCACTCATGACTTTATCTCTTAGATTTACATCTTTAATTCCCCGCATGAAATGGAACACCACAACATCTTCAATAGCACCAATCCTGGCTGCAGATGGCCACGCTTTCCTTGCAAGATCATGAATACTTTGGTGAAATGCTCTCAGATCTTCTTTAGGTTGCTGAACCCGAGCATAGAGGAGGGTTAGATGACGCTGAGCTCGATGCCGTGTACCAAATCTCTTTCCCAAAGCAACTACCAAGTCATTATAGGATGTGGGATCGTCTACCTCCGTAATAACCTCCAAGGCAGTCCCAGATAATGCCGCTGCTTTCGAACTCTCATCTCAAGCATTGTATCTTGCAATCTTTTCAAACTGGCGAAAGTACGACACCCATTCAGAACCTCCATCATATTTTTCAGGCTTCAGCTTACCAACTTTTGTCTCCTCGGCTGAGAGTGTTTGATACTGTTGAGAAGACTGATTGGCCTGGTTAGGACGATTTGGCAACAATTGAGCCAATATATCATGAAACATCTGAGTCATGCCTGCTAAGCTAGCAGTTCTCTGTGCTTCCATATCGGCCAAACATGCTGCTCTCTGTGTTTCCGTATCAAACATGAATGAGGATCTTTGATCCTCCCAAGAAGCATTCAGCTGGTCAGCTGTCACTGGATGATTTGGTGTTGGTGCTGAATCATCTCCCTCCTCCACCCAATTTACTTCTCCCTCTGACCCAACCAAGCCTCGACGGCGAGTAGAACGTGTATCCATAACGTGAGTTAGGGAAACTCCTGAAAAAACTACAGAACAGGATATGAACACCGCTGACACCAATATTATGAGATACTAGAACACTAAGCTGACTAATCGCACTGATAATGGTACAAACAGAAATACACAAGGCAATTAAGGTCGGTAGCAAACCTAGAACAACAATTTTTTATTAGCAGCAATCAAACACTCAATTCACATGATCGTTTCTAAGTTTGTCATAATAATAATCACTAGTGATCCTCAACAATATTACTAGAGTTGAGCAATAAATTATTACACTACCAATTCCTCAATTACCATTTCTTAAATTAAAACCATTACGTATAGGAACACTTTACCTATCACAACCGTAACTAGGTAGGTATGCATTGAATTTAAGTGGTAGGTAACTAGGTACTTTTGTTTCATTGAAACAAGGGATGAGTGAGGTATGGGTTAGGGGTAAGGGACATGTTAGGGATGAGCTAGGGACGGGTTAGGGATGGGCTGGGTTAAGTTAGGGGTTGGGATAGGTTAGAGACATGTTGGGGATGAGCTTGGGATGGGTTAGGGGTTGGAGATAGCTCAGGGCTGGGTTAGGTTAGAAATGGACTAGGGATGGATTGAGGATGGGTTAGGTATGAGTTAGGTTAGGGATGGGATAGGGGTTGAGGATAGGTTGGAGATAAGCTAGGGACGGATTAGGGGTTGGGATAGGTCAGGGCTGGGTAGGGTAAGAACTGAGGATGGATTTGGGATGGACTAGGGATAAGTTAGGTATGGGTTATGGATGGGTTGGGTGTGGAGTAGGGATAGGACAGGGCTGGGTTGGAGATGAGCTGTGGATGGGTTGGATATGGGTTAGGGATGGGTAAGGGGTTAGGGATTGGGAGAGATGGATTTCCTCAATTATTATCTCTTGTATCATCAATTTTACAGAGTTTCCTGTAAAACATAAGCAGACCAATAGCACACTACTAATCTCTTTTTGTTCTTTCTAACATCAGCATTACAGCTACGTCAAACAGCTAACAAATCAATCAATTCATCTAAAATTATCCTCCTAAATAATGTAAAAATAATTTAGAAACAATGCGGAATAACACGTAGTGATCTTAAGGTTGGCCACAGTATGGAAAATCACGTGTCTGCAGGACACAAGGAGTGGAATTTATTGCTGAAATTAAGACTTATAAAAAGGTTTCTATTTATGATCACTTTCTCCGAACTCCATTTATGATTTTGTAAACTTTTACATGGGAAAAATTTCAAAAAAACTGACTATCTTTGATGGAAACTTGCCACCAGCGTGAGCTGCTCAATTTTATGAAGGCATACACAGGACTTACATGGTTTTCCGGCGAAAAAATAGGTAACCGACTTACACGTTTTTTCAATGCCTTCTGGGTAAAAAACTATTCATTAGATTGGAAAACGGCTTCACTGAATGAATCAAGCGACCCTAATTTACCCGAAAAGCTCAAAACCTTATTTTCGAAAAAATACCGACTTACATGGTTTACCAGGTATAGGGACGATTTGAAAATTGATCGGTTTTGCCAACTTGCTAAGAGCTGCCAATCGGTATTTTCTTCGCACACAATTAGGTTAATTAAGTGTAGAAGCGGGAAATCGCTAAATTGGCTCGACGTGTATTCGTTGATTTTACTGACGTGATTCATGAGTAGTTTGCATTCATCGTTTGGTCGGTAGTCGCAGCAAACAAACCTGTGAAGGGATATGGTTCTGGTCGGAACTCCCGAGTTTAGGAGCGAGTGATGTTGAACGTCTGAACTCCTGCAGGTTCCATCCTAGTTTCTGCGGTTGTTTGTACTCCAAACAGAAGCAGCTCTGAAACTCAAAGGACTAGCTAAGGTTTATTGCGATGCTCCGCCCGACCTCTATCTTATGATTATTATGTAGGGAAGATCCTCAGCCGAACCTTATCCTTATACTTTGACTCGAAGTTTTCCAAAAGGGATCTTTGAAAACAACTTTCGGTGGCAGTAAAAGTAAATAAACTCTCGTGAAAGACACTCTCGGATGGTCGCAGGCCTACTTTCTTCCCTTCTATACATTAATGAGGGAGTAACTTTGAGGGTACCAGTGTTTTTTGAAGGGAGATCCCCCGATCTCATCATTAACTTGATGGGCAAAGCTTTTAATGGTTCAAATATGTTCTCGATAGCTACGTATAGGTATACAAATTTAAAAACGTTGGCCAAGTGGACACGTCGCTTCCTCGTATCTGTAAAACTAATGTATGATAACCGTGAATAATAAAATATAAACCGTTCAGTTGCCAAATGGGATACGTCCATTTTTTGCTTCCGAACCTTCTAAGGTAGCGGAGGCATTGTTTTCACTTTTCAAGGTTGAAGACAAATGTTGTCCAAAATCGAAATTTCTGTCTGTGTGTCTGTCATGAAATCCGTGTTACGGGCATAACAGTTATGCCCCGTAGTAGAGGAGGATACCCTCCTCTACATCTGTGCCAATTTTGGTTTGGGTTCTATTTTTTTCTATCACAAACTCTTCGTTGCCCGGACTAATAACAGTTACTGTTATTAGTCCGGGCAACGAAGAGTTTGTGATAGAAAAAAATAGAACCCAAACCAAAATTGGCACAGATGTAGAGGAGGGTATCCTTATTAACATACTTACTAAAAGTCCTGGAGGGTAAGGCACGAGCTCGAGGGGTGGGGGTCCCTAAAGGTCCCATTTTGGGGTTTTTCATGAATATCTCGAAAACGGTGCTGTTTCTCGATAAAACATTGCCTATAGTAAATTAAAGCTGATAAAATTCTCTACAACTTTGATTCCATACATTTTATCGAAATTCCGAACAGTTACCGAGTTTTATGCATCCGAAAATGGAGGAATTTTGAAAATTCGGTTTTTAGCTCACGTTTTCTGGATAACTTTGTTGAATTTCGTCCAAACGGTTGACCTGAGAAAAAAATCTCTTAGAAAAAGTTGTAGAGCATTAAATTTCCTTGAAGAATATGTGGTTGATTGCCAATTTATCATTTCTCAATCAAAAATTACGCTAATTTCCAAATTTTGCCAATTTTTGTAATTTTTACTCAAACGTTGCCATTCCCCTTTTTATGTGCCTTGGAACTTCAATCGTCCTTCTTCTCGTCATCTGTCTTCATTTAATGCTATATATACGTCCACACGAATTAACAACCCAGAATTACATACCAACAGATCGGGAGGGGGGGGGGGGTGTGATATGAAAAGATGATGTAGAAAAAAACGAAAAAGTTTTTATTAACTAAGTATTAAAGTAAGGTATTTACAAAATTTCTCTCAAATCTCAGGAATGCATTTCTGTGATTATGATTAAGATTAAATTTGTATTCACACAGTTAGAGTATGACAAAAATCGTAATCTCAGAGTATGATTAAGAATACATTGTTAATCACAGAAAATCTGTGAATAATCGCAGAAATGATAGAATGAAAATCTTATTCACGCACTATGAGTATGATTACAGTAATAAAAACAGAAAATCTGTGATTAATCGAAGGTTTCCTGTGATAATGACTTTATTCATTTGGTCTGTTCGGAGAGGCAGTTCCTGAACGGTTCGGGGGAGTCCATCCGCCTCTAACCCCTCCCCTTTTCAGTTCCGGTTTGGTTCCAAACTGGTTCCGGACTGCCTCTCCGAACAGTCACATTTTCATAGTGCGTGAATAAGATTTTAATCCTATAATTTCTGTGATTAATCGCAGATTTTCTGTTATTAACAGTGTATTTTTAATCATACTCTGTGATTACGATTTTAATCATACTCTTAGTGTGTGAATACGAATTTAATCTTAATCATAATCACACAAACGTATTCCTTTGATTAACAATCTTAATCATATTCATGAGTATGATTTCGCCCAACTCTGCTTTGACAAAAGCTCTACCAGTGTAGGGTGTGATGACATGTCTTGGGGAATTCCCGTCTAAGTGAGAGTCTTATTGAGTTGTCCTCTTTTATTGTACGTAATTATAATCATAAGACGTGGTTACCACATTGCCCATCTTTGCAATCTTCTGTAGTTTAATTTTCGGATTTTCCTCCAGATCGAACTGTTACAAGCTGCTCAACGCTTGTCTGGACGAGACTCGCCTGAGTCGTGTCAAAGGAGCCAAGGCTGCCAAGATCGCCGAGGTTTGTTCCAAGTTTTCTTCCTCGGATGAGGACAGCTGCGTCTCTCTGGACCCGTTTCTGGAAGCGATGGGAGAAAACGTGACGGAGCAGTACTCAATGCCCTGCAGTCCCGATCCCTGTGGTCCCGCCAAGTTCTGCCAGGTGAATCACCGCTGTTCCAAGGAGGAGCAAGGGAACTGCGATCTCACCGAGTGCAAGACAGGTGATCCGATTTATTTTCCAATATCATACATATTTGCAAGGCGACTCTACCGGTACCTGGGAGGTTTTTGTGAGTTCAATCAAACGTTTCTTTAATTTGGGACACAACGTAGAATTAATTGTAGAAATAAATTATATTTTGGGAGAATCATTAGATCATTTGGTTAAGTATGAACGATTTAACAGAATTTTTCTGAATATTGCCTAGGAATACTGCTAACTTCTGGTAAAAAACTGTTTTAGCTAATATGAAAGGGGGTATTGGGATACAATAAACACAAATTAAACCACCGCTAAAATTATTTCACAAAGGTTTATTACCTATTTTTTCTGTATTTTCCTGTATGGATCACTCTTCTGAAAACATCACAGCTTTGCCATTGTCACTATACAGGGTGTAAGCCTAACTGGTCTGCCATACGGTACCAGTCGATTCTATAACTAATTTGCAACAAAATATATCTCAGCAATTTTTTTAAAATCCTTCGTTTTCGAGTTATTTTAATTTTAAACTTTTATTTCACTAATATGACCTTTTATCATTAAATCGGTCATAACTCCATAAATTAGCTGTATAAATTACCATTTGAGGATACCGTTGAAAAGAGCATTAAATTTCCTATTGGATAGATGCCTTAACTTTTTTTGAGTCAAGGTTTAAGACATGAAAAAGTCCTCTAAAAAGAGAAATTTACGTAATTTTGGAAACCTCGCATTTTATCAATCGCAAATTGAACTACGAGAACCCGTATTTTTTCAAGATGCAAGAACATTAAAAACTGCGCTAGAATCTCAGCTTTCCAATGGTATAATTAAAACATATTTTACAACCGAATTTAGGGGATAAATTTGTGTTTGAACGCGTAAAAACGTGCATTTTTTCAGCGAAATCAGCGCTCCGCCTCGAAGGTCTGAGGGGTCTGACGATAGAAGTGGGTGGGCGGGCGCCTCAGTAGACCGTGAGGCCTGCGGAAACAGGAGGCCAGAGCGCTGATTTCGTTGAAAAAATGCACGTTTTTCCACATTCAAACACGAATTTCTCCCCTAAATTTGGTTGTAAAATATTTTTAATTATACCATTGGAAAGCTGAGATTCTCGCACAGTGGTTACTGTTCTTGTATCTTGAAGAAATACGGGGTCTTGTAGTTCAATTTGCGATTGAAAAAATGTGAGTTTTCCAAAATTACGTAAAATTTTCTTTTTAGAGGACGTTTTCATGTCTAAAACCCTGACTCAAAAAAACGTTAAGGCATCTATCCGATAGGAAATTTAATGCTCTTTCCAACAGTATCCTCAAATTGTTACTTACACAGCTAATTAACGGAGTTATGTCAAATCTGATGAAAAAAGGTCAAACTCACGAAACAAATTTTAAAGTTAAAATAACTCAAAAACGAAGGATTTAAAAAAAAATTACTAAGAGACATTTTTTGTTGCAAATTAGTTATAGAATCGACTGGTACCGTATGGCAGACCAGTTAGGCTTGCACCCTGTATATTTATTTTTGATTTTTTACTTACCAACCAAAGATACTGTTAGTAGATCAAAAGTATGCGGCTGACCTATTTCCCGAAGGGTATACTTGCTGACCTAGACGACTACCAGTTCCAAAATCTTAAGTAGCCTGGTGAGTCGGGCTGGGGAAAGGGCCGAGCCTCCATATCTCACCCTTTTGTAATCTGGGCATAGAGCAGCTCGAGTCATAATGAGGTAGATGAAGTAGATGATTGATAATGATAGTAGATAATTGATTGAATTTGACGCCCGATCCCATAATGTCCTTATTTTTACATTTTTACGGTAAATTAAGGTAGTTATGGTAATTTTAGTGACAGGGTAAAAAAAAAAACTTGGAAAAACAAGTGGTTAACAAAAGTGCAAAGAGACATTTTCATACTCAAATTAGCTGTACAGTCGATTTTCGAAGCTTGATCCGTCTCAATAGTAAACACCCTGTATTTTACGACAAACACGAAAGCCCTGGCAGATCGCGAGCAGCCTGTAATAAATAAACCCTTTCACTTCATCATCGGTCGGTAGTCAACAACCCTCGGTCTCATTTTTCCTGGTTTGAGTGGCAGGTGGAAGAAGGACGATGTTTTGGGGACTGTAATACTCATGGATGTCTTACCAAGGCATCCGCATTCTCAATCTGCGAACAGTACCTACTACCTACCTACTAGGGCATTTTTGAAAATTTCAACCCTTCATTTTGGAATCTAAATGGAAATTAAGGGTTGACATTTTCAAAAAATGCCCTAGTAGGTACCTATGGTTGGTTGGTAAAAACCAAAAATAAATAAATAGTGAAAATGGCAACGCTGTGATCTTTGCTGGAGCGTGATCATAATTACCTTCACAATCAAGTTTATCTTGGAAGAAATAAACGCTTCACACTCGATTCGAAAAATAGGGAGTTGAAATTTGAAATTGAAAATGAATGAAAATTAGAGGTGTGTCGGTCAGGGGTGAACGTTTTGAAAAGACCTTACTTCAAAATGACCTTGTCTGAACTGAACGGGTTATCAAAATGAACACGGTCATTCGTTCATCAACCCACCAATCGAGTTTTCCGGTTAAATTACGAAAAATACGGCAGAAGGCCAACAAAATAAATTAATTGCCCGCAATATGGATGTATAATGTATATTTATATGCATGCATGTTTGTACATGGATCATTAATGTGTGAAAATGACAAGGAAGTATCAACAGAAAGAAGTAGATGGAACTGGTTTTCTAAGCAAAACCTTCTATCATCCAAGTGGAGAATGGACTAAGGACTAAAAAGACAAAACAATCATTCATGAATACGATTCGAATCGATCTTTCATTTGTTTTTGTCTTTTAGCTCATTCGATTCATTCAAATCCCCTAACCTATTCCGACTCGTTCGGTTTACAGACTCGCTCGTTTTTGTTACTTCTGACCGGTTCGATGTTTGTCTTGTGAGTGAACGGATTCAAAAGACCTGGTCTCTCTAATGAGCAGGGCTCGGCATTTTGCATATTTTTTTTTGCGATATGCCCAAGCTGTAAGGAGCCCAAATATGCCATATTCAAGCCATTTTGTCGCTCCAAATTTAAATTTATCGTGCATATATTTGCATATATTCGCAGTTTTTGGTAGAAGTGCATATAATGGGCATTTCTTGACAGAAGCCATATTTTCCAGTTTTGTCAGCTATTTCCTCTAATGAGGAGGCGTTATCATGGCCCGGAAAAACAGGTGAAACCGTTCGAGAAAAATTAGAGTGTGTACTCAAATGAAATCCTGGCTGGAAAACTGTCGTTGTGTTGGCGAAAGTGTTGGAGGGCGACTCACCCAACACCAGCTATTGGTCATACACTCCTCAAGAAGTGGCGTCTTTCAAATATCTACCAATTGTCTCAGCAGATGTGGAGCGGTCATTCTCCAGTTTGAAACTATTATTACACGATTTGAGAAAATGTTTTACAACTGAAAATTTGGAAAAGCACTTGGTAGTATAAGCTAACAAATTTTAACAATTAAATGTTTTGTCTAAAAACTGAGTAAAACTATTGTAAAAATTGTATAAAATGATTTTGTACAAAAATGTACATACAAAAAAATTAAATAAATACAAGTAACTATGTACTGAAAAGACTTTGTTTCCCACTTATTATTCAATTGTTCAACTATCTTGCGCATATTTTGAAGGCATATTTTCGGATTTTTTCGCGCATATGTACAAATGCATATATTGGGCATCTACGTGAATATTTTGAGGTTTTATTTCGCATATATTGCCGAGCTCTAGTAATGAGTGACCGTTTGGGATTCGAATCCGCCAAATGACCTTGTCTTTCACACCTCTAATGAAAATTGAAATTTGATTACTAGTTGCTAAGAAAGCAAAACTGAGTACAACTGAAGGGTCAGGGAAAAAAGGATTAAACTCCTCTTTCCCTAATTCTGAGAAAATCGAAAAACAAAGTTTGAAGCTTTGAAACCGTCCCAGGCAGACGCTATGTATAAAAAAAAGTGAACTGTATGGGCTAACTGACCGGGAACTTAATTATGTTTAAGTGACGAGAAAGAAAATTAAGTAGATTGAAGATAATTTCCAGAAATAATTAAACATTTCAAACAAGGTATGGACTTTGACCTTTTTTCCCAAATTTTTATTCGCTTTCTCGGTCACCATAATACCTAATATTATATCACCATATTACCTATTGTTTATTCAAATCTCTTAATTAACTTCAGTAAATTTACTAGGGTTTGTAGGCACCTTACTGTTACCTCCAGAAAAATGATCAGCAAAAGTGGCTTTATTTTCCAAATTAGGTATAGTTTTGTACAAAACATTGTTGGAACAGCGCAAACACGAAACATACTTAATTTAAAAAAATTATTCATCTAAAGGGCCGTCGCAATATAAAATGGCGTCATCTCCTTCATACCCCAACCCGCTGGACAGTGAATCAGAAAAGTTTAGCATCAGGGTTGACGAGAAACTGACACAGGTGTTCTAAATCTTTTGATTTTGCTGGTATGGGGCCGTTGTAAAGGTTCCCCAATGTTACACCTGCTGTTGGTTCTGAAGGCTTCTTCTTATAGGTGGAAGGGGTTAATACAGCTGTCTGATATTCTACGAAGTAGGAGCTTTTGAGCTTACTGAATCTTTGGTGTGATGACGTAGAACTCATGCAAAGGAGAGGGAAGGGGTCTTTAAATCGAATTCTGATCTTTCTTCCCTGCGAGCGCAGGGAATCTGTTGGATTTGTTAGCTCTTAAGGCTTCTCCTAGGTTTTCCATTGTGTCCCCACTACCTACCTGCTCACACCTATCCTCTCCCTACCCTCAGTCTTGTATCGCCTATCGTTTAATAAAGTGCTCTCTCATCTAAATCTTCTCTCGCGTTCTTCATTCAATCCATCATTCATTTAAGAGAATCTGATTCTTCTTCCCCGGAGCCCCGTATTTGTTTTAGCTTTAAAACGAATGAATGCGATCTCTCTTCCCCAAAGTGAAACAACCCTTCAGTTCTCCTCCCCCCTAGCAACACGATGGACGTGCTTATCTCAATTTGGCCAAAAAATGGAGTTTGATCCTTTATCCCCGAACCCTTCAACTCGAAGAAACGAACAGTCAGATAAAATTGGAGCGGAGATTAGTACTCTTTGGTGATTCACTCTAGTGATTCTGTTTTATCGAAGGAAAACACTCAAGTTCTCGTAGGGAGTGAACGGATTGTCCTACAGAGGTCATTCGATTCCAAAGGTTCATTATTGAAAATTATGAACCAAAAATCTATGTCCATAGTATGAAAACCGTTATTTTTATTAAATGAACAGCAAAATATAATATTATCGCCAATAATACGAGGTCAGATCAAGAAGTTGAGGTGAGTTGCTGCCGGGACTTTCAGAAGATAAAATGAGCCGTGACTCGGCAAAAATGAACGGCGGTTCTTCGTTCTTCTGAGATCGGTAGGGTTCGGTAGTGATAGGACCGAACTGGCTCCCCTTCTCAGCTGTCAGCTGTTCGTTCTGCTGTACCTAGTGAGACAGACAGGTTTAGAGAAATTATAGGTCACACAATTGTACGTTATTGTGTGATTTTCCTTGATTCGAATGAAGATGAGTGAATACTAATATTTTCAATGCTGTATTCATGAAAAGTGAAGAAAGGTATTTTACAATATCGTAACGTAAACATTGTCAAGGTATTCATGGTGTTGAACTATGGAAGATATATAACATTTCTTCCCCTCTTAATCGAGAACATAATCCTGAAGGTAGGATGGTGGTCGCCTTGGAGTAGATATGGAATCTGCAGGTTGTAGCGGTTGACTAGAGGCTTGAGGTTGGATTTGAGGGGACACTCGAGGGGATCCTCCGGACCGAGATTCGGGCTGGAATTGAGGCCTTGTAGAAGTTGTCGTTTTTGCTCGATGTAGTAGAGGATCATAAAGAACTTCATTCTGATGTGGTACTGGTAGGTCAGTTGGAAGAAAGGAGGTTGGAGGTTGGTTGTGGTGATCACTGACTGTGGAGAGACTGAAATTCTCTGTAGTTGGTTCACATTTCGCTTGACCACCCTACCATTATCCAACTCTACAATGTAGTGGAGGTGTCCCAGTTTCTTAATGATGGTTCCAAAATTCCAATTCATCGTGTTGTTGATATGGAAGTTTGTTCGGACTCTCTCTCCCACCTTTAAAATTCGAGTGTTTCGTTCAGGCTGCTGATTGGATGGGGATTCGTGGTATGGACGCATAGCATCAAGTTTGATGCGTATCTGTCGTTGAAGGTAGGTAGGTAAGTAACCTACATCTCTGCCGGAGATCTCCCATTGCTCAGCGGCGTAGCTCGATAACGGAGAAGGATTTTTTGAATTTTCTGGGCGATAGGTAGAGACTCTCCCTGCATAGCCTTTAGACGCTATTTCAAGGTTTCCGAAGTTGAACTATGGAAGAGATATAACATTGTGTTAGTTTTTTAACAACAATAAGTATTCCTTCATTCCTAAATACTTTCCCGACTCACGCCTGATTTCGCGGATCACAATTCTTGACAGGACGCCTGGTCATGAATTTGGTGGTGAATTACGAAGTTCACTATTCGCAGGCTTTTCCGAACACATGGAGTGCTTCATGTGGAGTAGCATTTGGAGGTAGGGACCTAACAATTCTGGCCAGTGGTGCGTTTTCACAACTTTTTTTAATCACATTTTTATTTGGCATTAGTTAACAGTTGTTCACAGAATCAAAAGAGACCTTCACAAAAGTAAACACGTCTCTATAAATTAAAATTTTGTTTTCGTACAAAATGTTGAAATAACTGAAAGGATTGTCCATTTTCTC
>CM019179.2:49423684-49455904 GCA_009739505.2 Apolygus lucorum
GGGTTGATATGGTGATGCTAAGCTTTTATTTATTGACTTTTAATTATAGTTTTGACTAGATTGCAAAATAAATAACAAGAAAAAAGTGGACTGTATATCAAAGGGTGTTGTACTATAATAATAACCAGCTGACTAGATAATATGACTTTTATTAAACAATAATGAGGTAACAAGATATAAATTATGATGGTAACAAATAACTGTGGATGCCTACCTAAGAGTGGCCACTAAAGACTAATATCACAAAATTGTAGGTAGCTACCCCCAAAGTTCCAATGCAGAAGAAGGAATGCCCAAACTCCAGGTAGTAGGTAGGTAGAAGCAAGCCAGAAGATAGGTAGAAGAAGGTAGATCACAGATATGGGTAGATCACAGAAGATTTGTAACTCTCACCTTGATTTTGGTAGCTAGCTATGTTACCCTGAGCTGCAGGTGGTCAGCATACAGGGGGATATCCTGGTAGTGATGTGATGATCCTGGTTAGTCCAAGGGAATCCAACAGAATGGTGAGATATTGCACTTGATTTTTTGGTATATAGTTGAGAAATCCACTTCAGGTACTACTTGGATGAATTTGATAACTTTCTTTGGTGAGATCAAGATGGAACACAAAGGTATAAGATGGCTGACTTGTTAAGACTGACTGACTGATGAATGGTGATGAAGGGCTCCAGAGCAGTGATGAAGGTAGAATCAGCTGATGATGCACTTCACTCACACTTATAATTTTAAAACTGATTATTGTATAGATTAAATTAAGAGAAATTTTTGTTAGGGTTTTAATTATGAAATGAACAGAAATTATTGATGGATTGAATTGACTTGAATGGATGTGAACATGGATGTAGGCAGATTGAATAATTTATTACATGGAAGAGCAGTATGGAAGTGAATGTATGGAAGTTACAAGGTGAATGATATAAAGGTGAAGAAGCAGATGATAATTAATTGATAAGTGGTTTCTTGTTTTGAGTTTGTGATACTGAGGGAATTAGAAAAGGATTTTGGGGAAGTTTGATAGGTTTTAGGAAGGATATGGTGAAAAATGTGGTAAATGGTGAGGAGTTGATGCAGTTGATGATGATGACAAGGTGAGTTGCTGATTCCAAGACGTTTTCCAAACATACTCCCCCCAATCAGCAACGTAGGCCTGGAGTAAGCACAGCTTCTCACAATGATGACAGGTGCAAAGGTATTAGCTTGACAGCTGGTCGTTTGTAAATCCCATGGGCAGTCTTGAGTGTTACCACTCTCACGACGTTATCTGCGCCAGGGTGAACCTTGATGATCCGTGCCATGGACCAATGAGTTGCTGGAACATTGGAGTCGCTAATGAAGACCAGATCGCCGACACTCAGATTAGGAGTCCTCTTCGTCCACTTGCCACGATCCTGCATTCCTCGCATGTACTCCTCTGTCCAACGATGCCAAAAGAACTGGACCCTCTCACGGACCAGCTCCCAACGCTTGAGGCGATTGCTTGGGACATCAGTGAGGTCATATTCAGGAATGGCTGTTAGAGGATGACCAAGTATGAAGTGGCCAGGAGTGAGGGTTTCCAAGTCATCAGGTGCATCAGATACAGGTTGCAGGGGTCTGGAATTGAGGATGCATTCCACCTTGGCAAAGATGGTCGACAATTCCCAACAGGTGAATGGTTGATTACCAACAGTCTTGAAAATCAAAGACTTTGCTGCCTTCACTGCTGCTTCCCAGCTGCCGCCGAAATGTGGTGAGAGTGGGGGGTTGAACTTCCACTGGATGGACAGGTGTGAGGTACTATCGATGATTGCAGTGATAGTGTGTTCATCATGGAACCACTTGAAAACTTCCTTCAAATAGGCAGCTGCACCGACAAAATTAGTGCCGCAATCCGAATACATGACAGCAGGTAAGCCTCTTCGGGATACAAACCGATCGAATGTATCCAGGAAATCCTCGATAGATAAACCGAGCGCAAGCTCAAGGTGAACCGCTCTGCTGGTCATGCATATGTAGACACATAGGTATGCCTTTCGAACACCAGAATTTCGACGGAGGGTCTCACGGCACAGGAAGGGACCCGCAAAGTCCACTCCTGTATGAAGGAAGGGACGCACTGCCTTGAAACGTGATGCAGGGAGGTTTCCCATCAGTGGAGACATGATATGCTTGGAATGCCTTATACATGTTACACATTTATGCTTGACAAGTTTTACCAAATTCCTTGCAGCAGGTATCCAATAATCATGTCTGATGCTAGCAAGCAATGCAGTTGGTCCCACATGATGGTTTTGACGATGGTAGAAGTCAACGATCAAGGTAGTGAGGTGCGATCTCGATGGTAAAAGAATCGGTTGTCGTTGGGATTCAGGTAACGGTGCATTACATAGACGTCCGCCCACACGCAACAGTCCATCCTTGTCAACAAAAACTGCTAATCGGCGAAGCTCCTGAGGTAGGTTGTTTGGATCTGCAGTTGAAAATGGTTCAGGATAATAGAAATATTGTATAAGTTGTATGATATGAAGTTTGGCACGATGAAACTCGAAAGAAGATAATGGACCAGTAGATCTAGCACATCTATGCCTTTTGTGAATACGACAGTTAATTATAAATCGTTTGATATATGCTAATATGCGTACCATCTTGGTAAAAGATGAATACCGCTCAGTAAAGTGAAGAAATTCAGAACTTTTCTTCACAGCCATGAGTGAGATAACAGTTTGTCTCATCTCAGGGACATGAACAGTTGATGTATCGGTAGATATAGGCCAACTTTCAATTGGCTCATGACACCATGCTGGTCCTGACCACCAGAGGGAACTCGATTCAAGTGCCAATGGAGACAGACCTCTCGATCCAATGTCAGCAGGATTGTCTGACCCGCGAACATGATGCCATGAATTCAGATTGGTGATGTCCAGAACTTGCTGCACACGGTTGGCGACGAAGGTCTGGAGAAGATATGTTGGTGTCTTCAACCAGGCCAAGACGATGGTGGAGTCCGTGAAGCAGAAGACATCCTGGATGCTGAGCGTTTGGATTAGTCGTTGAAGAGACTGAATGATACGGGCTAAGAGCAGTGTTCCACAGAGTTCCAGACGAGGAACGGTAAGCGATTTCAGTGGGGCCACTTTGGTTTTGGCCTTGAGCATGGTAAGTGACACACAATCACCTTGAGAAGCTCTCAAGTACACAACGCCACAATAACCTTTTTCTGAAGCATCAGAGAAACACAACAGCTGATACGTAGGGTTGGAGTGCGGAAACATGCGAGGGATTGCAATGGACGATAACGTTGAAAGTTCTGATGTGAACTGATTCCACGTAGCCTTGATTTCATCTGAAACCTCCTCATCCCATCCAATCTTCAATTTCCAGAGCTCCTGGAGAATGCATTTAGCCTGGAATATGACAGGCGTCAAATATCCGAGGGGATCAAACAGGCGGGCGATCACTGAAGAGATGCTTCGCTTGGTACATGTGCTGGATGGAGGTGTCACATGGTACGAAAAGGTGTCGTCTGCAGGGTTCCATTGCATGCCCAAGATCTTGGTTATGGACGGCTCCTCAGAATGGATCTCCACCGGTGATTGGGTTGTTGCGGTGTTATTCAGAAGTGACGGGTAGTTGGTTTGCCACTTGTCCAGCTCAAATCCACCTTTAGACAAGAGACTGATCAACTGTCGTTTAACATCAGTCAACTGCTCGATAGTGTCAGCTCCGTAAGCGATATCGTCCACATATGTGTGGTGCAGCAATGCTGAAGATGCTTCTGGGAAGTCATCACCTTCATCTGCCACAAGTTGATGAAGTACCCGCTGTGCAAGGTAAGGTGAACAGCGTTGACCATATGTTACAGTTTTAAGGTCATAATACTGTATTGGATCAGATGGGTCAGATCTCCAGGCAATTTGCTGGTAGCAATGGTCCTCGGGTCTTACCAGAATTTGCCGAAACATTTTGACAATATCACATGTCAAAACATATTTATGACAACGGAAATGCAGGACTATGTCGCAAATATCAGCCTGCAACTTGGGCCCACTGAACAGATAATCATTCAGCGACCCACATGGTGTTCGAAAGCTGGCGTCGAAGACCACTCGGAGTTTCTTGGAACCATCAGGACAGATCTTGAATACAGGATGATGTGGTATTAAATATTTAGGTTCAGATGTAGAGAGTGACATGTGGCCTAAGGATATGTACTCATCCATGAACTTATGGTACTCAGCCTGAAGTTCCTGGTCCTTGGAGAACTTCCTCTCCAGTGATTGGAGACGGCCTATCACCTTGTTGGACTCCACAGGAAATGAAGGAGCAACAGTGGTTTTGAAGGGCAAGGCCACAACATAGCGCCCATCACTGGTACGCTGATGGGTCTCCACGAAGTGAGTTTCACAGTCAGCATCTTCCTGTGACTCATGAGGTCGGACTGATGTTGGTTCCTCAACCTCCCAGAAGCGCTCAATCAGGTGTGAAATGTCAGAACGGGTTAACAAGGACACTCCAGAAGTGATATGGTCCTCAGAAGCATACTTCCCAAGGACAGTGTAGCCAAAAACGGTATCCATCAGTCGTGGTCCATGCTCATGGATAACTATTGGCGTTCCAGTGACGATGTCAGGGGTACAGATCAGCACCTATAAGGAATGAGATGGGGCCAGGTGTGGTGAAACTCGGGTCACTCAAGGAGTACGACTTGTAATCATGCCAGATGTCAGAGTCCAATGAGACTTGTGGTAAAGGTGGGGTTATTGAAGGGACCACAATAGCTTCAGTTTCTAATGGCGATGCAGCAGAAGGAGCAGAGAAAGTGATGGCTACCTTCCCTTTCACATTCTTGAGTGGAGAATGATTGACAGCCTGAGATATTATGGCGGAAAGGTCGGGTGGTTTGACCTAACTGCCTAGCGCACTGTTCTGTCACAAATGAAAACATGCTTCCAGGGTCAAGCAGACCTCTGAAGCTATGGAGCGTCCCACTAAGGTCCTTGATATGGGCAATGACAGTTCCAAGCAAGACTGTTTGCTGTTGTGCAGAAGTGCTTGCACCAGTAAAGCCAGAAGCCTGAGCACTGGAACTTGGAACTGGTTGTTCCTGGGGAGTCACTCGTGGAAGATGGAGTTCAGTGTGATGTCGACCTTCACACTCTCTACATGAAAATTTGGATGGACACTCCTTGGTACGATGGAACGGGTGTAAGCAGTTGCGGCATCCTTGGAATTGCTTGAGCATGTCCAAGCGTTGCTGGGGCTGAGCAGCTTTAAATTTGTTGCAGGACAGGATTGTATGAGACTCCTTACAAACAAAGCACGTCAAATCCTGAGGGTTATTGGATTTGCTGGGCCTCACCTGTTGAATGGTGTTTGGCTTGGATGAGTGTGCGAGGAGAGCTTGATGAGATTTGCGATTGGATGATGAACCAAACTTATTAGGAGACCTAAAGGCGGCGCTTTGGGACTTTGACTCTGGTTTGGAGTTGGCATCCGAAGTACTAGGTTTGCTTACAGGATCCTGAGTCAACCTAAGTACATGACACCGGCCCTGTATGAACTCCTCCAATGCCTCACAGGAAGGAAATTCCTCCCCAATCTGCTCTATCTCAAAGGCCTCACGGGTGACATGGTCCAACCCTCGAAGAGCCAACTCGCACAAAAGGTAATTGCTCAGATTGGGAATCCCAAGGTTCTTTAAGGATGTGATGCTTTCCATCACTCCAGACAGATACGACTGAAGTGAAGCATAGGTTGGTTTCCCAGATGCTGGTTTGAAAGATAGCAAATGCTCCAGGTGATTGGAAGCAATTTTGCGCTTGTCATCATAAACCCTAAGTAGAGCCTCCCAAGCCTGCTCAAAGTTTTCCTCAGCAACTGGTATATGCTTGATGACATCGAATGCCGGACCCTGTAGATAGCCCACTAAATAATGAAAGCGTTCCACAGGGGACAGAGACAGTTCATTTTTGATGAGAGAGGTGAAAAGCTGCTTAAACGATGGCCACTGTGAGATGTCACCGCTGAAGGTCTTGATAGGTATCTTTGGTAGAATGGCCCTCGGACGTGGACCTCCTGGGAGCTGAGAAGCATCAAGGAAGGAGAGAGAGGAACGTTGAGGAGGGTTTTGCATAGAAAGGATGTGGATTTCATAACCTTTGGCTTCATAATACTGAAGCTTAGTATCCTCAAACAGTTTGTTATCCTCAGAGGTAGGAAATATGGCGTCACTGTGAGTTTCAGCATACTCAACAGCTTCAGACCACTTTCTATGGAACTTATCCATAATGGCATCTAAACAGGAAGCCATACCCCTAAAAACCATCCTATCAGATTCAATTGTAAGGGCAGATAACCCTTTGGTCCTAACAAGTTGAATCTCCCTGGCAGCAATATCAATGCCAGCCTTGACTTTCATCAAACCCCTAAGGGTCACGTGACTGCCACCCGGACTAGTCATGACTATATTTGATGACTAGAAAATTGATTAGATAAATAGATAATAAATAACAATGAGATAAATAGAAACAAACGATGCAATAAATAGAACACAGATATATATAAAGATTCAATAAATAATGTACCTACCTAATATCACAGTTATTTTACTTATACCTATCACAAATATATCACAGATGGTTACCTCACAAAAAAATCACAGACTGGTTACTTATCACAGTGCAATGTACAACTGGTACCAATATGGGTTGATTGTACCAATTACTTGGATCAATCAAGCTCCAAAAAGATTCGGTCGATTGGACCAAAAAATGGTTGATATGGTGATGCTAAGCTTATTATTTATTGACTTTTAATTAATAGTTTGACTAGATTTGCAAAATAAATAACAAGAAAAAAGTGGACTGTATATCAAAGGGTGTTGTACTATAATAAATAACCAGTGACTAGATAATTATGACTTTTTATTAAACAATAATGAGGTAACAAGATATAAATTATGATGGTAACAAATAACTGTGGATGCCTACCTAAGAGTGGCCACTAAAGACTAATATCACAAAATTGGTAGGTAGCTAACCCCCAAAGTTCCAATGCAGAAGAAGGAAGCCCAAACTCCAGGTAGGTAGGTAGGTAGAAGCAGCCAGAAGATAGGTAGAAGAAGGTAGATCACAGATATGGTTAGATCACAGAAGATTTGTAACTCTCACCTTGATTTTGGTAGCTAGCTATGTTACCCTGAGCTGCAGGTGGTCAGCATACAGGGGGATATCCTGGTAATGATGGTGATGATCCTGGTTGTCCAAGGGAATCCAACAGAATGGTGAGATATTGCACTTGATTTTTTGGTATATAGTTGAAAATCCACTTCAGGTACACTTGGATGAATTTAGATAACTTTCTTTGGTGAGATCAAGATGGAACACAAGGTATAAGATGGCTGACTTGTTAAGACTGACTGACTGATGAATGGTGATGAAGGGCTCCAGAGCAGTGATGAAGGTAGAATCAGCTGATGATGCACTTCACTCACACTTATAATTTTAAAACTGATTATTGTATAGATTAAATTAAGATGAATTTTTGTTAGGGTTTTAATTATGAAATGAACAGAAATTATTGATGGATTGAATTGAATTGAATGGATGTGAACATGGATGTAGGCAGATTGAATAATTTATTACATGGAAGAGCAGTATGGAAGTGAATGTATGGAAGTTACAAGGTGAATGATATAAAGGTGAAGAAGCAGATGATAATTTAATTGATAAGTGGTTTCTTGTTTTGAGTTTGTGATACTGAGGGAATTAGAAAAGGATTTTGGGGAAGTTTGATAGGTTTTAGGAAGGATATGGTGAAAAATGTGGTAAATGGTGAGGAGTTGATGCAGTTGATGATGATGACAAGGTGAGTTGCTGATTCCAAGACGTTTTCCAAACACTTCTCTTTACTAGTACTAATATTTACCTTTAATCAAATTTCATTTATAAATAATATATTTAAATTCATTCCACATTCAAAACCTTCCCGCCAAACTGGTGCCACCACCACCATGATACCAACTGATAAGCCCTTCCCCTCTCCATAAGTTCGTTTTTCCGTTACTACCTCCCTCTCCCCCTCTCCACGCCCTGATTGGAATGTTGGTACCTCCTCCCCAGTCTACTGCTAGAGGCAGAAAGTTGTTTACCACAGTTTGAAAACGGTTTTACAGTTTAAAACTAATTATTCTTCAAATAAGTGATGTTTGGTTACTCCATCTCACTAAATGTAAGTAACTTAAGATTTACTACCATATTACCTATTAAGATCCGTTTCTAGCCACCAGTTTGTAACCTACTCCTTTACTGAATGCCTTCCTGTATTATTTTTGTAGATTAGCATGATTAGGACCCTGATCCCGGGTCGAAACGTCGCGATTGAATAAAGCAAATGAAAACAACAAGTCTAGAAAGGTCAATTAATCTCCCCGTCGTATAAATGTATAGGTATATACTTTTTAATTTTTGGACAATTTTCAGATTTGGAAAGTGCATCGGTATCAGAAATTTATGCTGAATCCGAATACACCATATATTACTATGATTGTGTAGGTAATAACCACAAAAACGTTTTTTGGACTGTTTTATAACTTGGAAATTTGGACCACTTTGGGTTGTCCAAAATTTCTGGCTAACGAAAATTTTGGTGAAAACTAAAAAATTTTGCTTGAAAATTACTCAAGTTATTGTGCGGAGTGACACATGGTATGATTTTTGGAAAAACTTCAGGAATCGTTCCAAAAGGTCCAAAACGGATTTCAGTGAACATATTTTTCATTTCAGAAAAAGTTCATTCTAAACATTTTGAGGCCATTGCAATAGCTTCATTTTCTTTGACAATTCGCTAAAACGATCAGCGGTCGCATTTTGGTCAGCTAAAATTTGAACGGGGATTAGGTCTCCTTTGCAATTCACACAGAGTTTGGTCCTACAGAGGTCTTTGTAGTCTCATTCTATTTTAAAAATTAAATTCTATTTTAAATAGCTGAAAAAGCAATTCCTTTAAAGGAGTTGAAAATTCCAACACTCATTTTTCACCCCTAAGAAGTGATTGATAGTAACCTAATGCTTCGCTGCACAACTAGACCCCAAATGCAGCCCATAAGCCAAATTTCATCAAAATCTATTCATGGTAACTAAGGAAAGTGCTGCTTACGACGGACGTACGGATTTTAACATGGGACATGCTTTAGCCTTGGACTAACTACCCAAAAAGTGTCACACTAAAAATATTCTCCACCCGTCCACCCCATCCCTACTCCGACGAAAGCGCGACTAAAGCGTGTTCCATGTTTCTTGAATTTTAGCCAAAGGCTCTAAGCAGCAAGTCGAGGCTGAAGAGCCGAGTATCCATTGGATTTTCGGATTCTATGTACCATGAAACGTGAACCAACGAATTTTGAGGGGAAGTTGATATTGTATTTTCTAGCTCGATTCTAAAGGCGATTGAAAATAATAAACCTAAATAGAAACTTTGAAAATTCGCTTAATCACTGAATGGGGTGGGAATGAATGAATCCACGAATGGGATTTTTCACTAGAAGTGTCTTCTTGAGAATCTTTATAAAGCCGGGGAGTTCTTGGAACATTGAGTTAATCTTCTCAAGGAAAAATAGTTCATTGAAGGGTTCGGAGAAGGAAAAAAACTTAAAACCGATTTCGCTCCTTAAAGTTTTAATTCTTCTTATTCCGATATGAAAAGTTTTGACCTCAAAAGCGGGTCTAAGTTGGACTGTTGCCTGCGCCAATCGATGACCGTGACAAGTAGCCATCTTTTTAACTGCCCTCCACTCAAGGATATCGGGCTAGGCTTTGAACCCAAGAGACCAAACGGTCGAAATTGTCAAAATTATGTTGGGCTGCGAGGAGTTTAATGGCTTCCATAATGAACATATTCGGTGCAAGGAAAAAAGTCTGCCAAGTGGGTGTGGCACATAGCTTCCTCGTATCCATAACCTGATTGTATAGAAGATCCGATGCGTAATAGTTGATCTCAGAACATCAATCTTTAAGTACCTTCCACTTCCCTCATAGGGGACTCAACATTGTTGGAAAATGTAGAAGTTGTGGCTATTACACGGAAATACAAGTTTGCGCATGCGCACAAAATACATTCAATCTGGTGCCATGATTTTCATAGGGGGGCGTCACAATTCCTGAAAATTTCATCGACATTAGATGGGAAATGTAGAAGTTATGGCTGTGGCAAGGATTTCACGTTTGCGCATGCGCAGGGCTACTATGAGTTCGGGGGTAATGATTTTCATAGGGGACCATCTACACACCAACCCGCACAATCCCTGAAAAGTTCATCGAAATCGGGTGAGACATGTAGAAGTTATGGCTGTGGCAAGGAATTCATGACAGACACAGACAGACAGACACGGTATACCAAAATTGTTCAGGAAGGTCTGAAATGTAAAAAGCGAGTGGAAATTTTGATTTTGGAGAAAATTTGCTTCCTAGTCTACCAAGGTAGCGGAAGCTTTGTTTTCACTTTTCAAGGTTGACTAAAAAATTAAAATCAAAATTTCTACTGTCTGTCATGAAATCGTTGCCACAGCCATAACTTCCACATTTCTCATCTGATTTCGTTGAAATTTTCAGGGATTGTGCGAATTGGCGTGTAGATGGTCCCCTATGAAAATCATTGCCCCCAAACTGATAGTAGCCGCTGCGCATGTGCGTATTTCCTTTTTACAGCCATAACTTCTACCTATCCTATGTGGGGTGGGAGGGAGTTGTGGTGGAGATGGCCCCCTATAAAAATTATGACCCCCAAATTGAAAGTATTTTGTGCGCATGCGCATGCACACTATCCTTATAACTTCTACACTTTCCAACAATATTCAGAGATTGTGCCTGTTGACGTGTAGATCGTCCCCTATGAGGGTAGTGGAAGGTACTCAGAGATTGATGTTTTGAGATCAACTACTATGCATCGGATCACCTATCGGGTTATGGATACGGGGAAACTATGTGCCACACCCACTTGGCAGACTTTTTTTCAACCTTGAAAAGTGAAAACAAAGTTTCCACTACCTTAGGTAGACTCGGAAGCAAAAAGGTATAAGTTGGACGAAGGATTTAACTTTCAACAGGCCACAGATGTTGATTGGTTTCTAGAGTATGTAGTTGTTTGGTGAACATGGTTAGTATTTAGTGTGGCTGATTAGCAGTAGGGAAAAGTAGAGCTGAGTTAAATCTTGTTATTATGTTGGTAGTATCACAAGTCCCGATGGTTATGAACTTTGATCCACTGAGATGGCATCATTCTTCAGTTCTCTGTTCCTCTAATTTAACCCTAGAGTGATAGACCACGTAAAAATTACGTAATGAGTGGGGAAATGAGACCCCGACAATCCCCCCTCTCGGCCTACTTAACTGGGCCTCTGTGCTATCGGTACCTAGTAGTGAAATGACCTTTGTGGTGTCAAGACCTCATCTCCACTTCTTCCCGTCAGGATCTTGGTTTTCCACAACGCCAACACGTCAAAGATACGTAGTACGTAGTCTACTATTTGTTGATAATTATTTGGAGTCCCTCCCTGCCAACCATAGGTACCTACTACCTACTAGGGAATTTTGAAAACGTCAACCCTCCGTTTTCCTTTGGTTTGTAGTTGGGGTTGAAATTTTCAAAAATGCCCTAGTAGGTAGTAGGTAAGTACCTATGGTTGGCATGGGAGATCCCTCCCAATAGAAGGGTGATCTATATAGGAAAATAATAAACCTTTGTGAAATAATTTGCAGCATTTTTCTATAACATTTATATTATGAAAAATTCGAGAATGAAGCACACCTTTTCTCCACATCTCAAAATAGCAAGAGATTTCTCTTTTTTCTCAAATTTTCATTCATTTTCTCTTTCAAAATATTTCAAGCATAATATATTCATTTCAAAACATTTATTTTATCGAGTATAATATATTATCCAAAGTAAAAATCGAGTTTTGGATGTGATATAAGAACATTTATGTGATATAATTCAGGTATTCATAGCTTCTTTTTAGAAAACATGATTGTATATACTCAACAGATAAAGGTAAATACTGAGAAGAATGAGTTTATGTTCGTTTTTTGTTGAATGAATGAAAAATATATGACCATTTTGTGTTGAAAATATTTTTTCAGTTTCACACGTCATTTTTACGTAGTCTACTAATAACTGTGTGTCAGGGAAGTCTACTACTCTAGGGTGAATCCCCGGATTCCACTGTTGCTTCCAAGTCTACCAAGCATTGTTTTCACTTTTATCGGTTTAAAAGAAGTGCTCTAGAAATCAAGTTTTTGGAACTGTTTTCTACGAATTTTTTTAGTGGTTGTGCGGGTTGACGTATAGGTGGTCCCCTATTCTGGTAGTGCGAGGTACTCAAATAAATTCAAGGCACTTTGTAAGGTACCTAATTAAATTTCTAATTTCTTCAATAAAGTTCATGATTTTTCTGGCTCCATACTCATTCAAACGTCGAAGTATCGAATCTGCCGGACAACAGTAGGGACGTACCTACGACGATTGAAGAGGACCAAGCCCTTGGACCTTGTCACCAACTCCTAGAAGGGAAGTGTGTAGTGTGATGTGGAAGTAGGTAGTGATCTATGAACCACAGAAATAAATTAAGTGCATAAGAGAAATTACTGGATGTATTTATTTATTTATTTACGGGCTCGCCCAATTTACAATCAACAAAAATACGGTCAGCTAAGTACTAGTTTTTACAGAAAATATAATTTGAAGGTAATTTTTTTTACATTGTTTGATTTTTGTGTATGTATTGTATACAGTTGTACTAATAAACAGATCATTAAACAAAAATTTCTGGCCAATTTTATAAACGTTTTCCAAATTTCCATAATTTTGTTGAGCACTAAATATTTTTCAATTAATTTCAAATTGTACTTATTAAATTATTATTATTGTACCGACCCAATTTTCCCTAAATTGACGATTTATTTGAAAAAATGAAAATGATTGGCAAGATATGGATGTTTTGAGATTAGCTACTATGCATCGGATCATCTTTACAATCGGGTTATACGAGGAAGCTATGTGCCAAACCCACTTGGCAGACTTTTTTTATGGGATTTGATTTTGTTGGTTTATACCTTTATTTAATTATCATTTGATATTATCTTTTCCACCCGATTTCAATGAATTTTTCAGGTATTTGTGCGGGTTGACGTATAGATGGTCCCCTATGAGGGTAGTGCAAGGTACTTAGAGATTGATGTTTTGAGATTAACTACTATGCATCGGGTCATCTATACAATCGGGTTATACGAGGAACACACCCACACCCACTTGGCAGACTTTTTTATTTGATCTGATTTCATTGGTTATTATGTCTTTCTACAAAATGGTCTTCATTCGACAGGACAAAATGTGGCAATGCTTCTTGCGAAGCAACCAGGATCCTCCCATCGGCAACTACGAGGATCCCAAGCCAATGCACGCGGTGCAGCGAATGAAACCGAAACCTGGTCCCAAATCTGGTCTCTATGACGCCAAGTTGCATTGTTGCAAGAAAGCAGCTGGTTCCCATTGCAAGAAACTCTGCACCAAGATTTTCACTGGCGACTTCGACTGGGAAGCTTATGAAAGCACTTGTGCCACGCTCGAGGAGGAAAATATGAACCAGTGCTTGGACGAAGGTTAGTCAGCTTTAGATGCAAAGTAATGAATAGTGTCAATTGGTTTCTTCTCTCGTACCGTAATGCATATCTGAATTCTACTCGATATTGAAGCGCACTTCGTACTCTTGCTTATTCTAAGAAAATGGAAATGGAAATTGAGAATAAATTGGAGAATAGAAATTGAGAATAAACGGGAAATTGCTCAAGTACCTTTAGTTTCTATTCAGAAGGAAAACCATTTCACACACTACGAGGAAACTAGTCTAATAAGGGCATGAATTCATGTTTCCGACATGTTCATGCTGGGGCTAATGCTTGCTGATGAGTGCTATTAGAAAGAAAAACTGGAGCCGCTTAAGAGGAACGACATATTGTATTGTAAGAACCTATTTCTGAAGTAATCGCAGGTCTCACAAAATATTAGTTTTTCCTTTTTGTATCAAAAGTACAAATTTTAGCTTCTCTGAATGAGAGGTGCGCCTGATTTTTTTTTTTTTATTCGAAAGTAGACCTTATTCTGAGAATTTTGACACCAGCCGTTCTCTTTTTGGATGAGTAGATCTTTTTCTGCGATTTTTCAAAGTTTTGAATGTTTATGACGTCACGCGTCCCTCCCCCAGCCCACGTGACGTCATAAACATTCGAAAATTTGAAAAATCATAGACGAAAGTCTTCTCACGCTAGAAGGTCGCGGTTGGTGTCAAAATTCTCAGAATGAGGTCTAGTTTAGATTGAAAATAACAATGTACTGTTTTTCCGACCCAAGCGCACACCCCATTGTAAAATTTTGTGTGATTTGGTCAAGGTAGGTGTTAAGTGAACAGGAGTCTTCGTTTCCTAGTAACGGATCCTGGCACTACCAGACTCGACGAGGAGGACCTTTTCATCTAGTTTTCTCTGATTGTAGTATCTGCCACACTTGATAAATAGGAGGAAGGTGAAGGGAACAGCGAATTACAAAGCAGTTAACTGTCGTTCCAGGATAGAGCCTATCCACACCACACAAATCACTAAGTTGTAGAAGAGAGAGGATTTAAGCTTAATTTAGGCGAGGTTTTGAGGTTTTTGAAAAGATCTTGTTTGATAGTTAAGTGTCTCGCAAGAGCTTCCACCAGACTGAGTGCCTCGGGCTTGAGCCTTCGACTTTTTAATAGGGGTTATTCCTTCTCCCTGTCATTCCCAACAAAGGGAGTGACCGGACGAGGGTAGCTGACCTCGGTTGAGGGGAAATCCCGTCTTGGTATGCTGCTCTTGTTTGAGGTTTATTGACTTAAGGGAACCCAGCAGCTAGTACTAAAGTGGGTCGGCAGACCCATTTTTGTGCCCCTAGATCTTGAACACGGTTCAGTCTATTGAAATGAAATTTTTTTCCAGTGGTAGTACATATAGTCTTCTTCACTTTAGTCAGATGGATTTTGAAAATTTCAATTTATAGCTTAGGTATGATTTTTCAAAAATTCCGTTTTTTATCTGCATTTTTTCAACTTCAAAAAAATTTTTTTAAACCTTATAGTTGAAATTTTGAGAAACCATCCGACTAAAGTGGAGTTCAATAATAGCAGTTTCGAGGAAAAATTGGGGGAACACGATAACTTCAACCATTGCAGAGAAACAGGGGCAAGAAGGTCCAAAAACGTGATTTTACAGGAGAGCACTTTTTCTGAAAACTTCGCAAAACGCATCTCAAACAAAGTATAACGTAACTCCCAATGACATCAATGACTTCAAACATGCAAAAAAATTATAGAAAGTGAAGAAGAATAAGAAAGAAGGTTATTTTCAATCAGGTTTGTTATCTTTTTTCGCCGTTTTTGTTATTGTTAGTTGGTTTTTTCTCCCAAGATTTGTGTATTCAACGTATTAAATCCGCGCCGGCTAACACCTACTTTCCCAACTTTGAACTAATTTTTCTACCAGTTCTAATTGTTCAAAATTCAAAAATAATACACCATTTTGTCCGCATTTAAATAAAGAATTTTTTAATGTAAAAAACCGAAAATCGATTTTTTTTTCATTTTTTCCCTGCTGGGTTCCCTTAATGGAGAATTTGCCTCAATTTTAGACTCTGGAATTTCAAGTCAAATTCTATAATGGGGCCCTAAAATAACGTTGAACACCAAGGGTACCCAAGGAAAAATAAAATTACCATAGAAGAAAATGCCTAACAAGCGAAGCCTCTGTCAAAAACGCTGCAAATTATTACGCAATGGTTTATTATTTTTCTATGTAGATCACTCGTCTCAAAAGCCACCAACCATCCAAAATGAAGAAAAACATCGATCGCATTTCGGTCAGCTAAAATTTGAACGGAGATTAGGCCTCTTTTGCGATTCACACTCGTGTTTCTGATTTATCGTACGTAAAATTCTTAAATTCTCGTAGGGAGCGAACGGTTTGTCCTACAGAGCTCCGCGTGGTCTCAAAAAATTCTAAAAATTCTATAGAATCTTAAATTGAAGGAAAAATAAAACCTTTATATCAAAATTTTTCGAGTTAGGGCGTTTTCAAAATTCATTCTTCGGGGCACAACTAGAGCCCAAATGGAGCCCACATACCGAATTTCATCAAAATCGGTCAATGCTAAGTGGCAAAAGTGCCGCGGACGGCGGACGGACGGCCAAATTTTTATTCGATTTTTGGATTCTACGTACCTTGAAACGTAAACCATCAAATTTTGAGGGGGCGTTGAAAAATTTTTTTCTTAGTCGATTCCAAAGGTTCATTATTGAAAATATTAAACCAAAAGGGCGCAAGTACCTAAAGAAATCGATTCAACTCGGCGAGATGAATCCAACGATAGGTACCAAAAGCTCGATTTTGGAAATATCGTGGCTTGAGAGGTATTTTTGCATAACGCGGTCCAATTGATATTAAAGCTTGATTAACAAGTCTTTCAATAGTTGAATAAGTTTGAGATCAAGATAAGAAAAAATTGCTATAATTTGCCTCTGCTGCACTCTCGGGGCTGTCTTGTTAATCACTCATTAACATCAAATTATCAATAACATCGGTCATCCTCACATGATGCACGATCAGCTGACTAGTACTCAAAGCTACCGTGAGCGCTAGTTGTGCCTTTTGGTGTGCTCCCGCGAGACTCTTCTGGCACAGCTCCTCCTATGAAGTCAGATTGGTCAGAAAATCCGTTACGTTGCAACCCCATGCCCCCATGAACAGATTGCCGCTTCTTTTAAAATGTCCATCTTCCTTAAATTCTCTACATTTTTAGGATGCTTTTTCGAGCAGCACACTTTGGTTTTCTTCCATATCAGTAAACCCTCTTTCGAAAAAAAAATTGAAAAATGTGAGGCAATTTCCCCATTCTACATATTTTTGATTGTGTTTATGACAAGTATTATTTTCTAAATTAAGGGCTTTTCATCTACTGAACAATTTGTTCATAATTTCAGTTGCTGAGCCGTGTGCTCCTGGTTGCAAGAACTTGAACTTCTGCAGTATCTTCAATAACCGTCCTCTCGACCTGTTCAGGAGTTGTCACCCCGACTCGGATCGAGCCGCTAAAATGGATTACGACCTTTGGGTCACTGAAAAGTAAGAGTTTCGAATTCCCAAATCTCAGGTAGTCTTACGGTCTTACATTATATTAAATTTGGGATCGTTTGTCGTGCGTTACAGGAAACTCATCTTACCAAATATGACGCCTCTCTATGTGAAGGATATTGAGGAGTGTTCGCCCATCACTTGGAAAGCAGTGGCGTGCGCTTTACAGCTAAAGCCTTGCAACAGAGCCACCCAGTCTACCCGTATTTGCAGGTGAAAATACTTGAGTGTTAAAATTATAGATACATTGTTGTTGGGGATGTAATGGACTGTATTAATGGTAGCTGATTTTTGATTACCGTTTTAGTTTAACTACTACTTCGATACCATCTAACTCCAAGCGGTAAATGATAAGTACGAGGCCACCCGGCTTCACAAATCCTTGTAAGAGAGAAATGAGAAGTTCGGGAAGCACCTGACGCCAAAATGATACAGAAAAACAGGCTTAAGGATCCAAAATTCTAGGGAAACTAGGAAAAGGAACGGTAAAAATGGACTGACCTCGTGACGTCGACGTCGAATTTTACCTGGGGCCCCAGATGTTGAGATCCTCGCTGTAGCCGTGTTTTCCAGGGTGAGTTGTGCGGAAAAACTGTCGCGGAAATTCCGGGAAACTCCGACCGAAACTGATATTTGGAAATATTGAAAATCGGGTTTTTTATAAGGTACGAGTCACGCATGGGGTGGTGAAGCCGTAGAGCGCCGAACGAGAGTGTTCTTGAACATGGCGGGGAGGTAGCAAATCTAAGGGAGGGAGAGAGGAGAAGGTAGACCCCCTTCTCACCTGTCCATCAGTCATCAAAGCGTCTAGGTAGGTCCTTATTTGCCCCGAACAATTGTAAAGTCCTTTTCTCGGGGGTGGGGCTATCAGTCCTGTGCTATTCTTACTAATTCCAATTTTAAAGAAAAATTCTGGACATCATTCAGATGAAAATTAGGTTTTAAACAGAAATGAAACTACTGATTAACTTTCGCTGGCTGTCTTTCCTGCTTATTTACTACTCAAGTGCCTAACAATGCCTTTTACAGATAAATAACTCGGTATTCATATTTCAATTCTCAAACTTTAAATTGGTGGCCCACTTATCGCTCATATCCTAGAAGAGGGGTACAAGTCCAAAAATGTGATTTTCGGGAAATCGCTTTCAAAGTTTTACACTCAAACAAATAGCTATATCTCCATGACAACACGTTTAATATTAATGATATTTGGGGAAAATGTTCCCGTACTAATGCTTCTACAGCTCATGGACCGAAATTATTCTTTTCGCTAGTGAGGAAGGAGTGGGCGGAATATTTTTGTCAAATTTCTTCGATTTTTGGTGTTGTTCCCTTTTTTGTGGATAATATTTCTTTATTTCAGAGATGTCACTTTTTTTCATGGACGATTTTTATTCTTTCCCAAATGATTAATTTGGTTTTAAATGAGAATAATCATGACTTGAGGTGTATATAACGAGAATTTATTAGATTGGGAGTTGTCGGAAAAATAAAACAGATTGAAAACGGAAGATATTTATAATTCTGTCTCCAAAAATGTTCTTAAGTAATTGAAACAGCTTCTTAAAATCCATAATCAAAGATAACCAACGTGCGATTTCTAGTTCAATCCCCCCCCCCCCCCCCCACTCACACCAATCCTTCTTCAACGGTTTCAGTACAACCAGTACAACTTTCATCGGTAGTTTCGGTAGGTAGTCCGTAGGAGTAGACATTCAAGGTGAAACACACCAGTGGCAACACTAATTTGTTCTATGTGATATGTTATCAGTTGCGCATGCGCAAAACAGGTTCTTAGCAGTATTCTCCTGTCGGCCATCTCGAATGTTCTGTGCGCCTGTGTTTCACAGGTAAAGTGTCGATCTGTTCATGCGTCTCGTTTATGAACAATTACCCTTCCTTCGGTAGTGATATACATAACATTGACGACGAGTGGGTGCGAACTAGCGTGTTTATCTACATTTCGGTCATCTTGGACAGTTGGAAACCTCAGCAAACATGCCGAACAGCGATGATTCAGACTCCGGATCTTCAAAAATGTTTGAAACTAGTGGACGACCGCGTCGGAGTGTGGTGTTGGGACATGTTGATCCCTATGTGCCGACTGTAGAACCTTTTCAAAATTATCTGGACCGTCTCGAAGCGTTCTTTGAGCTCAATGACACAGATGAATCAGAGAAAGTGAACTCGCTAGTGGTGTTGATTGGTCCTGAAATGTATTCAGTTTTGAAAAATTTGGTGACTCCAGCGAGGCCCAAGGACAAGACGTTCGTGCAGCTTTGTGACGTTTTGAGACAGCATTACGCTCCGGACGGTATTGAAGTGGCTGAACGTTACAAATTTCATTGCCGAAGTCAAGGGGTGAATGAACTGGTTCGAGACTTCGTGGTCTCACTGCGTAAGTTGGCGACTACATGCAATTTCGGTGAGTTCCTAGATCAAGCTATGCGAGATCAGTTGGTTTTTGGGATTCGGGATCCGGTCGTGAAGAAGAGGCTGTTGTCTGAGAAAAATCTTACTTTCGACGGTGCCGTGAGAATTGTCTCCGACATGGAACTAGTAATGGAACAAGCAAAGATCATGGAATCCGAACAGATGATGGAGGACGTCAATCATCTTCATGCCAGGCCACATGGAAGAAATGAAAAATCAACGAAGAACTACATCCATGACAGCAATAGATCCTCTACATCCACAGATAAGAAATCTGATAATTATGTAAACAAAAACAAATCGAATGTTCGTAAATGTCATAGTTGTGGACGTTTTCACAAAGATGATCCAAATTCATGTCCAGTTAAGGATTGGGAGTGTTTTTCGTGCAATATGAAGGGTCACGTAGCAAATTATTGTCCCAATGCAAAAAATGTCAATGGTATTGAAGCCACTAACGTTGTAGGTTGCGATCGTTTTGACTTGGTTCGTAAGCCATTGGTTACGAAGGTGTTCATTAATGGTATCGAATTGTCCTTTGAAGTGGATTCCGGTTCAAGTTACACGTTAGTACCCGTATTTTTGTTCAACAAGTATTTGAAAAACGTTTTGCTCGAGGGTAGTTCCCTCAAACTTCGTGCAGCTAATAATGAAATGTTGTCAGTAAAAGGGTGTGTTTATGTTAGTGTCAAGTATAAGGGAAAACTTTTCGATCACATGCCCCTAATTGTTACCGGCAAGGAACTGACTCGTCCCCTGTTGGGCCGTGATTGGCTGTCGGTGGTCAACCCTAGTTGGAAGTCGGCGATTTTGGAGGGCGGACTTGGGTCGTCGGATGGCGACTGTGTTGGGACCGGGACCTGTACTGGGGGTGGTTGACTCAGGTGGTAAGGAAATTGATTTTGGTGTACCTTCTGACATAGCCAGTTTGATTGGTGAATATAGGATCCGTTTTCCAAAAGTTTTTGATGAATCTAACACTGAGCCCATCAAACAGTTTGAGGCTTCGGTCGTTTTAAGGGAGGGGGCGGTTCCAATATTCCATCGAGCTTACAATGTTCCCTATTCACGCCGGGCTGCGGTTGCTGATGAGTTGACCTCTCTTGAGTCCAAGGGGATCATCAGTAAAGTGACTCACAGTCAATGGGCGTCTCCCATTGTGATTGTTGTTAAGCCCAATGGCAGGATTCGTATTTGTGTTGATTTTAAAGCAACTATCAACAGGTATGTTGACTTGGATCATTATCCACTTCCTAAGGCAGAGGATATTTTCCAGTCGTTGGTGAGCTCCAAGGTTTTTGTGGAGTTGGATTTATCCAACGCGTATTTGCACTGAAAATTAATGAAAATTCTAAGGAATACATGACTGTGAATACGCATCTTGGGTTGTTTCGTTTCCACCGTTTAACGTTTGGGTTGTCAAGTTCACCTGCCATTTTCCAGGCCACCATGGATTCCATTTTGAGTCGGATTCCAAATACAAGGGCGTATTTGGACAATATCATCATTGGTGGTAAGAACATGCAAGAATGTCAGTTGGCAGTTGAACAAGTTCTTGTGCGTCTAAACGAGTTCAATGTGAAGTTGAACTTAGAAAAATGTAAATGGTTTAAAACTTCAATCGAACTTCTGGGTTTTTGATGGATGGTCAAGGTTTGCATCCATCTCCATCAAAGATTGCCGCGATCCAAAAGGCACCAACACCTTCCAATGTTTCCGAGTTGAAGTCGTTTCTTGGGTTACTCAATTTTTATCATAAGTTTGTCAAAATGTCTGCAGACTTGCTGGAGCCCCTTCACAGGTTGACAAGAAAAAATATCTCTTGGGAGTGGTCACCTGAGTGTGCTGAGGCATTCGCTCGAGCAAAGTCTGCCATTTGTGATAAGTGTCTATTGGTCTTGTATGATCCCACAAAGCCTTTGATTTTAACCACAGACAGTAGTAGTTATGGGGTAGGAGCCACGTTGTCTCATCTCATTGATGGGGTGGAACAGCCAATTGCTTTTGCGTCGACCACCCTGTCGGCAACCGAGAAAAATTATTCGCAAACTGACAGAGAAGCGCTCTCCATCGTTTATGGAGTAAAATATTTTCATAATTTTCTCGCTGGCCGACGTTTCGTTTTGGTAACGGATCACCAATCACTTCAGTCGATTTTCAAAGAGCAAAAAGGTATTCCTCTTCATGCTAATCCCCGTCTCCAACGTTGGGCTATCATTCTCTCAGCTTATACCTATACAATCAAATACAGGAAGGGTTCAGAAAATAATGCGGATGCTCTGTCCAGATTACCGCTGAGGGGGTCAACTGAGGTGCTCGAATGTTTGGTGGTGGATGCGGAATTTGAGAAGAAATTCCTCACATTCCAGGAAATTGCACAGGCCACGGCGGATGATTCACTTTTGTCACAAGTGGGTCAGTGGATCCGGTTGGGTTGGCCTAATCAAGTGGAAAATTGTTATGGTGTATATTTTAAGAACAGACTGTCTTTGTCTGTTCATGAAGGTTGTCTGTTGTTTGGTTCGCGAGTGATAGTAACTGAGGGTCTCAAGTCAGCTGTCTTGAACTTGTTACATAAAGACCACATTGGCATTGTGCGTACCAAGATCCTGGCCAGATGTCATGTATGGTGGCCGGGACTCGACAGGGACATAGAGCAGAAAGTGGCCACTTGTGCGACATGCCAGCTCACCCAAAACGATGTTGTGCCGCGAGTTTATGTTCCCATGTCGAGTGCCCGGGAGCCATGGAGACGTTTGCATCTCGATTTTTTGGAGACGTTCAGATGTAAAATTCTACTGTTGGTAGATGAATTCAGCAATTGGTTGGAGGCATGGATATTGACCTCAACAACAGCATCCATGGTCTGCGATAAGTTGAATGAGAGTTTTTCTAGGTTTGGTTTCCCTCAATGTGTAGTTAGTGATAATGGGCCACCCTTTGGATCGAATGAGTTGAGAGAATTCTTCCAGCGACATAATATCACACATGTGTTGTCTCCTCCATACCATGCACCATCAAATGGTGAAGCTGAGCGTGCAGTGCAGTCAGTCAAGAAACTTCTGTTGCGATCGGTCATTGCAAAAGGTACATCAGACATTCAAGGCAAGTTAAATGAATGCCTAGGTTCATACCGTTTCACGCCGTCAGCTACCACAAAAAAGTCACCAGCAGATTGGATGTTAGGATATTCTGCACGAACTCATCTCAGTATGTTGTCCCCAATGGATAAAGTGGAGCCTATAAAAGAGGCTGCTGTTCCACCAAGTAGGGGTTTTAATGTTAATGACAAGGTTTTGGTTAGAAATCCAAAAAAAGGCTTATTCAATTGGGTGAAGGCTCGGGTAATGAAGAAAATTGGTCCGGTAGTATACTTGGTGATGTTAGACGGCAATATTGTCAGAAAGGTACATTTGAATCAGTTGCGAAAAAGTGATCTGCTTGAGTCAGATCACCCGCCCGCCAGGTTGTGGTATCCTGAAACGTCTTCAGATGACTCGGGTTGCCTTCAGGAGCCGTCAGGGGTTGAAGAAAGGACCAGTCCTATATCTCTGGAACAGGGGTTACTTCCACCACAGCCACGAGGCAAACCAGGATTACGTTCAGCTTCTAAGCGCCGCGCTCCCAATCGTTACTCTCCCTCAATTACAATTAAAATTTATGTTTAAAATATTGTTACTCTATTCTTAGGGGGGAAATGATATGTTATCAGTTGCGCATGCGCAAAACAGGTTCTTAGCAGTATTCTCCTGTCGGCCATCTCGAATGTTCTGTGCGCCTGTGTTTCACAAGTAAAGTGTCGATCTGTTCATGCGTCTCGTTTATGAACAATTACCCTTCCTTCGGTAGTGATATACATAACACTATGGTGTCAAAATTTATAGTTCATGAAAATACAAAGGTTTATTCATAAAGATTCAAAGCTTGGGTACCATTAATAAGCCCTAAATGAACCAAAATATCGAAAAATCGCAATTTTGTGAATATTATCCCTTCACTTGCCTCTTCCTAATGAGAATTTCAGTACTCTGGCGACTTAATGTTAGTCAGTTAGTTATCCGAGTCGAAAAAAAGAAACGCGAATCGGTTGAAATTGAGGAGTAGGTAGCGCGCTCAACGTGCTGTCATTATGAGCCTTACTTTCACTAAATAACCCCTCGTTCATCCTCCGTTTACTCTAATCTCAAAATTCCAGCAATTTAGTGCAAACTAGATAGATTCCCACGTGGAACAAAAAAGAATCACTCAGATCAGTGGGAAATTGAGGTTTGGGCGAAATACACAAGATTATGCTTTAAAAAATACAAAATTTTAATAGTTTCTACTCCCCCCCCCCTCCTTCAAGGCAAAATTTATTGTGGATGACGTAGTCCACAGCGCTAGATAAATTTTAGCGTTGAACAATGGAGGAACCACACGAATCGGTTGGGGAATAATGCCTGGACAAACACAAGAGACACAGACTGGTGGATTTTCTTCCGCAGATTTGGGTTTTGAAGGGACTAAAACGGATTAGTAACAGGTTATTTTGTTTTCCGTTGAGTGTTGTCCTCCTTTAACCCAGATTAATCGCATATGCCGCAGGATGCCCAAGTCTTACAACGTCCTAGAAACACAAGTAGGTAACCATCTACCTACCTGCTGTTAAATAGCCACAGCATTATGGATGAAATAATTAGGAAACCGTGTAAATGATTATAATTGTGATTATTATTGCAATTATTATTTTTCTGTAAAGATCACCAGTCAACTACCTTCTAGGGACAAGGTCAGGAGGGGGGTCCTTTGGGCTAGTCTCGAGGAAACGAAGTGTTCTGATAAATTGCACAATAAACATGCATTTATCATTGTTGATCGTCTTGATTGTGATAGTAGTTTCCAAAAAATTAACACTAGGTTTCTTCAATTGAGGAAATCACTTAACACGTTCACTGCGGGTCTGATTTTTTAAACCTTCCCACCAAGCGGAAAACTTTTTTTTCGCCTATCGCCTCAGAATGCTTCAAATATATGTGATATGGTGTAATGAGGCAAGAATTGCATCCTCGCCCCTCAGGCACTAGTCAACCTCCATCAACAAAGTTCCATGTTAACTTCCATAGAAACTCAGAATCTCACATTGATGTCCGCCGCCAGCAACCGCCACCCTGCACTTCGATGTCCGCCACCGCTCACCAACCCCGACGAGCGCGCCACCCTCGAGGCCCTCCCCATCGTCACCAAGATGGCCGAAGGCTATATATAGGGGCGCCCCCACCACCAGCGCTCAGTCCAGTCAAGTAACGCGTCTCGTCGGTGAATACGAACCTAACCCTTGCTGACTCATCCCCGCCAATCTTAACGTGGAGTTTATGAACTGAGAAGTTTCTGTGCGAGTGCAAGTTCGTCACGAATAGTATAAACTCCTGTCCGCCAGTCTTCGTCTCTTGAAGCCTTCGACAAGCCAAGGCCCGAACTTCAAGAACGTTGCCGCCAACCTCCTTTACCGCCACATATTCGCTCCGGTACGCCGAACGAATCCCGAACCGAGGCAGAACCGCTTCGCTTCCGGCACCGCCCCCATCTACAAGCCTTAGAGGAAGAGGCCCTGGGACATACACCTGCTACGGAGATCTCTTCACGGTCCAAGCTCGGCACAAGGGTGAGCCCCATTCCCTCACAATTTCGATAAGCGCTTATCTTTCAACAAAATCTGGCAAAATCCCCCTTTCTCGTAATAGTCCCGTCTGTAAAGTAAATTACGAATAGAAAAGAACCTGGAACTTTGTAAATTGGATAAATACTTTGGAAAACTCTTCTGTACAATTATTAAGGAAAACTATAAACAAGTAACTAAGTCAAGTAATCTAGTGAAGACAGTATATTTTATTTTCGTTATTCTTACTTTGATCATATTGGAAATTTGTTCCTAACAATTTTGTATTGTCTTGAAATATTATTCCGCTCCTTCAGAGCTTTCTTGCCAAATTCCGCTTCACGGTAAAGAAGTTGTAATTTTTATGAATAAAAAACCCTTCGTGTAACCGTTGTTTCCTCATTTCAGCACATTGAACCCCCTTTCATACTCTTTTTGGACTCAGGTACATTGCAGGTAAAACTTGGGTAAATTTTCCCTGGGATCGAATACCGACCCAGGGTGGTGGCAGCGACCGCCTAGGAACTTTTAACAAAAGGTAGAGTCATCGACCCTCGAACCTTTCGGTACGAGGTATGACCCAACCCTTAGTAACCTAGGTACACATATAACAAACATAACTAAATCTAAAGGAATAGGGATTGGAGATAAATAAAACATTTAGTAAAGCAACATAACAACAATTTATTATAAATATAATTACAAACGATTAAACATAACATATTCCAGTATCCAACCTCTCGCACTACCATAATCTCTCTTTTTCATGCAATTTGGTAATTCGTTATTCAGAAGCAAAAGTCTTCGAGCAAGTAATATAATTTAATTTATTGTGCATTAAAATATTGAATGGTGATATTTGGCATAGTTCTCTATCTCGCCTGATAGAAAATCCATTCGACAATTTCAATTAGCATCTTCTTTTGTCGACAACGAAAATCACGCTTACGCGTTGGTGACTAGTTGTCAGGAGTCATAAATCTCATTACAATCCCTAACTTCAACAACCAGATCACTCAATTTAAATACCCGAATATCCAAGTATCACAATTGGTGACCAACGGTGGGATCAAAGAAAACCGAGGTTTTCAGGACCCAAAAATTGAGCAAGTACCAGTCCGAGAGTCGAAGGGTGACCAAATTGCTGAAATTTGGAACATTTAAGTAATAATATCGCATAACTTTCAAAATAATTTTCAAGATATATGTTACACTGCTAGTACACACACTTGTACAAACAAAAGATTCAGCCGGAAAGTGAGAGGAGCGCAGAGAGAAATCAACATAGTACGCAATTCGTACCATTTACTGTGCATGCTTGTAAATTGTTGCCGCTCCACACTCCGCCGAATTCCGTTCGTACCGATACGCCGTTCGTACCAACACCTAGTTCGACCCAATCTCGAACCATACCACAAAATTTCGGACCATTCATAGTCCGAACCGTTGCAGAACCCGAACCAGACCAATTTTACTGATCGGATCGATCGCGATTCGCACCGATTCGCAACTCGAACCGATCCCATTCTCGAATCAACAAAAGAACGAACCGCTTCACGGTTCGGATCAGTTCTAAATTCGTACCAGCGCATAAATCGAACCAATTTCAGTTCGAACCGACGCAAAATAGGTCCCATTTTAAACCAGTTAAATAATTAACGAAAAATTTCAAATCTTTTATCCCTTGGGTAGACATCTGGATCAATATCTGCTATCCCCTTTCGACTACCGAATTCAGTGTCGCGGGAATAGTGAAGTGAGTATTTTCCGATTTGCCCGGGCTTTCGTTTCTTATTTTCGTGAATTGTGACCAATACAACCACCACAACATGGAACCGTGGAACAAAACCGTGGAAACCACGACGGAACTCGCCGACGCCATGACTGAGGCGATGAACCGAATGGGGGAGTTCTTCCGAAACGCCCAACCCCCGACTCAAGGAGGACAAACACCACAACCCAAAGACCTTCCCCGATCGCTATTTTTGGAGATAGAGCCTTGGAACCCAGATGAACCCGACTCCATTTCGGCCGCTTCGTTCTTCGCGGAAGTAGAGCAGGCCACTCACGACTTGGATCAAGAGCAGCGACTCAGGTTCATCCGTACTCGACTTAGGGGAGGAGCCAAGCGATTTTTACAAGAAGACTTGGGAGCGAACCCTTATGACAACCTTCGAGAGGCTATACTTCAATGGTATGAAAGTGAAGATCCGGAAAAGGCAATGATACGTCTGTCAGGATGTCCCCTGACCCGAGATTAGAGATCCCTTTAATCCCCTTGGAAAACAACAAGGGCGACCAGTGTTTCATCTCACCTCGGGCGTGACGGGTCTTTCCTTTTTTACTAATATAGTTTTGAATACACCCACGTGTGCACCAACCTTTTGGTAATCGGGTAAAGATTTTCTTATTTTTGAAGACACCAAGGTACGTCTCATTTTTCATTGACTTTTGCTGCCGTGTTTTCTCCGTGTTCGTCAGGGCGTTTCATTGATTTTTGAAGGCGAGGTCCCCCTTTTGATTAGGTAGAATGGCACAAGTTAAATTAAAATACAAATACTTTATTTCTTCAGAAAGGTCCTATGGCATTTTCATTCAAAAAAACACTTACCCCCACTTTATTGGTTACGGCAACGTAATAACTGGTAGCAGAACTCTGCGATTCACGACTTCCACTTTTTATTATAAATTACCTCTACATTACACACATAATGCAGTGCGCTAAATGCGATAAATCTGATCCACCTATAGATCCTGTCAAATGTTCGGTCTGCAAACAATCTTTTCACGCGTCATGCACTCGTTTAGGGGAGCTTGCGGCATGGACGAAAAAATCATACACTGACAGGGATTCCTGGAAGTGCGATTTGTGTAAAAGTAATGCACCAGAACCCGGTACTGCGGTACCTTTATGGTATACGAATTTGATGGAAGATTTAAATATGATCAAGAGTGACTGCAATAATTTCAAAGCAAAAAATAAAGAACTCAAAGAGACAATTATAAGTCAATCTAAAGAAATTGTATCGTTAAAAGAGCAAAATAATTCGTTACACACAATTGTCGCTACACTCCAAGCTCAAGTTGAAGAACTTTATAGAGGTAATTATCAAATGCATCATCCTTGGAATTTAAACCGACTCAAAAAATGGAACTTTCAGAAACAATTCCTAATTATATTGAAAATGAAATTTCCAAGGTACCAAAACTATTCACGGACAATCCGTGGAGTCTTGTAAAATTTTTAGAAAAACTGCATTTATTAAATGGTATGAAACAGGAAAGTTTCAAATCTATTTTTCAACGTATTGCTACTTTTCAAGGAAACTCAATTTTACTGAGAATGGCTACAGAACAGGTTATCACATTCAAAATCGTCGCTCAAACATTGTTGGATGAATTGACTACTCCTCACACAAAATTAAATTTGGTGCAGGACAAAATTTTGAGACCTCAGTATCCTAATGAAAATTTTAGAGCTTACGTCGAACAGGTAACCAAGTTCAACGACATTCTTTCTCAGTATTCAGAAACAGATATTGTGAAAAGTATTCTACAAGGGACCTCAACGAACACTCGCGCAAAATTTCAATTTAGCACCCGCCCAACAACTTTAGCAGAACTTCAAACTTTAGTTGCGGATGTAGAGAAACTAGAACTAACGGAAAATCTACAAAAATCAAAAACTATGAAACAACAAAAAACAAATGCGTCTTTATCAAAGATACGGAGTAATATAAACAATAGCGAAAATAATATCCAGGAACGAAATTATCAACAGTATAATTCAAATTCGGCCTCCGCGCCACGTCACGAACAGCAAATTTCAACAGTTGGTCAACACAACAATCAACAACGCTCATTTAACAAATACGAAGATAATTCCAAGAAATTCAACAAGTACACCCATCCCAAATCAACATTCAAGCAAAACAATCCGAACTACAATAAGCCTTTTCAGCAATCATGTATGCAGCCGTTTGTAGCTCAACAACCGTATGGGCCTTATGTAAATTTTAATCCTTTCCCATATTACCCAGCACCTGGAACTACACAACCGTGGAATTTACACAGCCTGGAGGAACAACTAGGTCTTCAAGTCCTCAACAAACTGATAACTTTTCTGCGCACAATACAAAAACAAGAATAAACAACCGCAGCTACAATCTTCAAAAAGGTCACAAAACAATTCAAAAAACTAATAAAGGGAGTTCGCAATTGTAACAATAAAGCCAAAACAATTTATAATATGCCAATGTCACGTGAAGGAGAACCTGGAAACTTGGCTCAAATCATAATAAACGGGATTCGGACTGCTGTTATGATTGATTCGGGCTCGAGTTTTTCAGCTGTCAACCATTCATTTTTGAAATTAATTCAATCTCAACATAATTTAAAATTCACGAACACACATATGATTGCTAAATTGGGAGATTCTTCGGAAATTTTAATAACTATGAAAGTTAAGTTGACAGTGAAGATCGGAGAGAATACCTGGACGCATCTATTTTGCATAGTACCAACTTACCTCAAAATGCAATTGTAGGCATTGATTTCATAAAGGCCACTACTTTGCTTATGGATCCCTCTACCGATTCTTTCAGTTTCAAATTCAAACCGAATGTAAAATTTCAACTGTACAATATTGAAAATTGTGCAGCCTTCGTATGTGAATTAAATGTGAAAGTGAATGAAGGAAAATTACTCACTTCGTTGGAACAACGTTATCCAGAGGTCCTAACCAAAGAACTGGGAAGGACAAATTTAATTACATGTGACCTTCGATTAAAAGAAGGGTCAATTTTAAACAAAGCAAAGTTGTCTACACACAAGGTCCTATCAGGCAGAAGGCTATGCGTGATATCCCTGGATAAACTTCTAGCACAAAGAGTCATAGAACCTATAGACACTCCCACAGCTTCTCCTGTTTCCTTGTACCAAAAAAGGGCAATGATGAATCAGACAAATGGAGATTAGTAACAGATTATAGGGAATTAAATAAACAACTGGAGTATCTGCAGTACCCAGTTCCTCCCATTGAATCGGCATTCATGCACATCAAATCTGCTAATTATTTTACGCTATTGGACTTAAACTCAGCATATAATCAAATACCTTTATCCCCACAATCAAAGAGATTGACAGCATTTCAATGTGAGTTTGGAACCTTTGCGTATACCAAGGTTCCATTCGGAGTAAATAAAGGGGGCCAAATTTTAATGCAGCTGATGAATTTATTATTTGCCGATTTGCGCTATAAAAATTTGTTCTATTATTTTGATGACGTGTTAATTTATAGCAAAACATATGATGAGCATTTACAACATATAAATGAAGTTTTAAAAAGGTTACAGGCAGCACATTTAACTGTTAACCCCGAAAATTAAAATTGGCCCAAACAGAAATAGATTTCTTGGGTTTCAGAATTTCAGCTGGTGGAAAATTAAGTATTAATGAAAATAGAATTTCGGCTTTGTTACAAATAGAACGCCCGCGAACTCCCAAACAAATTGCCTCATTTTTAGGCGCCTTGAATTTTTTTTCAAAATTCATACCAAATTTCCAAATTTTGGCTAAACCACTGAATGATTTGCGCAGAAAAAATTCTCCGATGGTATGGAATGAGAGAACGGAATCTGCATGGCAATCGCTTCGACGCCTCATAACACAACCACCAATTCTGATGACACCGGATTTTTCAAAAAGGTTTCAACTGTACACAGACGCATCGAAAGAAGGAGTCTCAGCATTATTGGCACAGGAACATGAGGGTGAAATTCGACCGGTAGCATTTGCTAGTAAACAATTGAAACCTTATAAACGTGATGTTTCTGCATACCAGCTAGAGGCAAAAGGTATCTCTTTTGGGCTGAATAAATTTAGGATCTACTTGGAGCATGCAGAATTTGATTTATTCACGGATCATAAGGCTCTAACAACAATTATTAATTTAGCAAAAAATGGCGGTCAAATGGCTCGTTATGCGATGGAATTTATGCCTTTCCGATTTGTCTCCCACCATATTAAAGGAACAAAAAATTCCTTTTGCGATTATTTAAGCAGAAACCCCCCAGAAACCTCAACCACATTTCGACAACACCTCACACCCTTGCTGTACTGCGGGATTTTCCAGAGATTTTCGCGGATTTCAACCGGTCTCAGCGACATGATCCAGTACTTCAAGACATCATCGCGAAAATCGAAAACGGGACAAATGATAATCATCGCTACATCATCCACAACAAAAGACTCATGTACGAAACGAAACCCGGAACTTTTAGAGCCGTAGTGCCCGGTTCGTTAATTGATGTAATTTTCAAATATTATCATGCATCGGTGTTAGGCTCTCATTGGGGTATTAAACGTACGGTAGAGGCGATCAAACGTAATTTTTATTGGACCAATTTATTTAAAACCGTTAAATTGCGAATACAAAGGTGCGAAAACTGTCTTGCCAATAAAACTGATCGTTCACTTCCCAAAGGTCAACTTTCCTCCACGCCAGCAACTCGCATCGGCCAAATTTTGTACATAGATACGACCGGGGAGTTACCTTCTTCATTATCGTACAAACATGTCTTAATCGCGGTAGACGGAATGACAAGATACACAATTCTGGTGCCGTTGACCCGTACAACTTCTGAAAAGCATTATAAATGCACTAAAAAATCACGTTTTCCGATACTTTGGATTTTGGGAGCGAATTGTTTCAGACAATGCAGCTTATTTCACGTCTAAAAACTTTACCGATTTTTTGTTCAATTGTGGGATCAACACACATTCTTACCTCCACATTACCCTAATCCCAACCAGGCTGACGACAGATTCAAAATTTAAAAGCGGCAATGAGAGCACAATGCTCACAGGATCACACAAAATGGGCACACCATCTTTATTTGACTCAAATTGCGCTCAACAGTGCCTATAACGAAACGACTAATTTAGTCCAGCCCAATTATTTCTTGGACATAGCAT
>CM019179.2:49456004-49485778 GCA_009739505.2 Apolygus lucorum
GGGGTGCGGAATCAGCTGAACACAAGACAGACACCAACAGGTACACCTGGCGCACTTACAGGCTGTCCTGCTGCCAACGGACCAAATTTCAGAAATCCCTTCACTGATAACAGAAAGAAGTCCGCTTTGTTAAGTGTTGGAAAAATATTGAAAATTTTCAAATTATATTATTCTTAACTTTAATTTTGAAAGCAAAACTCTGCAAAGTTGGGTGGGCAGTACAGCATCCCCAATAGAAAACAAAGACAATAATACAAAAAACAGCTGTGCAATCGTCACTACTTATTTATTTTTTGTTTTCTACCTTCCAACCATAGGTGCCTACTGCCTACCTACTAGGGCATTTTTGAAAATTTCAACCCTTAATTTCCATTTGGATTCTAAATGAAGGGTTGAAATTTTCAAAAATGCCCTAGTAGGTAGGCAGTAGGCACTATGGTTGGAAGGTAGAAAACAAAAAATGCCAAGTGGGCCAAGTGGCACATAGTTTCCTCGTATCCTTAACCCGATAGATGATCCGATGCATAGTAGTTAGTCTATGCAAAAAAAACACCAATCTCTAAGTACCTTCCACTACCCTCATAGGGGACCATCGACACGCTAATCTGGACAATCCTAGAAAATTTCATCAAATTCGGATGAAAAATGTAAGTGTTATGGCTGTTACAAGGATTTTACGTTTGCGCATGCGCAGTGGCAACTATCAGTTCGGGGAAGATAATCTTCATTGGGAACCGTCTACAATCTAATCCGCATAATCCCTGAAAATTTCATCGAAATCGGGTAGAAAATGTGGAAGTTACAAGGAAATTCACGTTTGCGCATGCGCAAGTCGCTACTATCAGTCCAAAGGTGGTGATTTCATAGGGGACCATCTACACACCAACCCGCACAATCCCTGAAAATTTCATATAAATCGGACAATAACTTCGTATAGTTATGCCCGTTACAAAGAATTCATGACACACACACAGACAGTCAGACACGGAACCAAAATTGTTCAGAAAGGTTCTAAAACGCAAAACGCGAGCGAAAATTTTGATTTTGGAGAACTTTTTTTTCATCCTTGAAAAGTGAAAACGAAAGTTTCCGTTACCTTGGTAGACTCGGAAGCAATAAATAAATAGTGACAATGGCAAAGCTGTGATCTTTCCAGAAGAGTGATCTATGCAGGAAAATAATAAACCTTTGTGAAATAATTTGCAGCACTTTTTTTGACATGGATTTGTCTTAGTTCTGGGGGTCATTCCAAAATTTTCGACACACAAAACAACGCAACTTTTTTTTCTGATGCTGTTGAACGCAGGAAGCTGAAATTTGAGAGGGCGGGTCAATGGAGAATGCTGAAGGTGCCTGAGTGGTCACTGATCAGCTGAGTGAGCTCATCATTTAAATTGCCATCATAAGACATATCCATGTACAGATGCATCTGCATGCAGTGTAGATACTTTCCACCCGAAATTTTTTTTTACAAACTCCCCTGAAAGATGCAGGGGGCGCGCCATAAATAAAAAATAAGAGAATAAAAATAAATCAATCAAATATAATGGGGAGGACGCCCAGGACTCACCCGACGCCGGCCCCTAGGGATGAGGGAAGATGAGGAAGGTGGGGGTGGGAGAGAGGGATGAAGGGAAGTGCCTCTATAAAAGACCACCAGTTCAAATATGAGCCGAGCAGGACGCGGGTGGTGACAGCACGGAGTACGCCTACTGAGATGCCTAACTCGCGCCTGCTGCTTGAGGGGGTAATAATTGTTAGATATAATCTTTTACAAGTAAGAATGTAGCTAAATCAAATTTATTCAACCCCTCGCTAATCACCCTGAGACTTGTCGCCACACTTTTTAGATAGGACATTGAAATTGATGCAAGATTGAGTAAAAAACTGTCTACTATTAAATGTACAGTGTGATATATTTATTCGTCGTGTTATGATCTGCTTAAATGACTTTTATAAATTTTATAAGAGCAATATCTTGCCTTGGGAATACATTCCTTTTTTTAATTATTTATTGTGAATACTATGCTTAATTTATTTGTGTTGGTCGTTTAATTGATGTACTGGTAATAAGCTTCCGAAGCGGTTGATTTTTTCGAAGATAAGGTCAATTCTGAATTACTCAAAAACGTTTACGCCGTTCTGCTACTCAATTTTTATACTGCATACGCTATACAGGGTGTCTACACTTTCGATGGGCATAACTTCAGGGTTCGATTCTACAAGGTATTTCCAACAAAAAATGTCTCCTAGCAATTTTCTTTAAAGTGAAAAATAAGGAATTTTGAGTGGGTTTGAAGAAGTTTTTCTTCGCGTTTTCGACCTTACGGCACTGATATGGTCATAACTCCCTTGTTTCTCCTGAAAATTCAAATCTGACTACACCTTTAGAAAGAGCGTTAAATTCCCAAGCTACCTAGTGCAAAATCAAAATATTTCAGCATAAGATAGTTCCAAAAAATCAAGTCAAAAAGCCAACTTTAAAAAATTTTCGAAACTTGACATTCTTCGACCAAAGTTTTCACTCTAAATCCCTGCCCATTTCGATGGACGCTCTTCGGAGAAATCATGCTCAAATTGTCAGCTTTTCAACGGTCTATCAATTTTTCTTTTTAACATTCAAATTGGAAGAGTAAATGAAGTTTGAATGCCAGAAAACGTGTATTTTACAAGCAAATCCAGTGTTTTAAGCGGTTTATGGTCCCCCTCGACCTCAAGATGGCTTGTCGATTTTGGTGTCATTTCCTATGTAATTTTTTACGCTGAATCAAATAGTGATACTTCCGAATGGTTCCGACTGCTAGAAAGTGGATTTTATGAAGAAAACCTTCGTTTTTCGTACATAAAATGCGCATTATTCGTAAATGTGGTAGTGAGCATGAAGAGTAACACCTTTGAACTCAACAAAAACTTCAATCAGCTAGAAATTTGCTTCCGAGTCTACCGAGGTGGCGGTAGTTTGTTTTCACTTTTCAAGGTTGAAAAAAAAGTTCTCCAAAGTCAAAATTTTCACTCGCGTTTTACGTTTTAGACCTTTCTGAACAATTTTGGTTCCGTGTCTGTCTGTCTGTGTGTGTGGGTCTGTTTTCTTCTTCTTCTTACCTAGAATATCAATCTGTTTGATACATGTTGTGCCGCCTCTGCTCTACGTAGAGAGAAACCCGCACGCGAGAAAAGTTCGCCGCACAGCCCAACTTTATTATCGTTCTCGGGATCGAACGGACGTCGGTATTTCCTTCAGCCAGGCAGCCTCTCGAGGGGGTTCTTCGGGGGTGACGAAGGTCAGCGGACGTCCTCTCGCTGGTTCAACTTGATCTTTACGAGCTTCTCCCCGCCATAAAGTACTTCAACTCCTTCCTCCCGATCTCTCTCGATCTGTTGCTCCGCACCTGTAGATCGATTCAGGTTATCCTCACACCAACCTGCAGGTTCAGACCTGCTCTCCACCTCACAATTCTCCAAAATTATGTTTCCACTGAAAGACTGAAGCTCACATTTGTATTGGTATATTATTTTCAATTCTGAACCTTTGGAATTGTGACGATCCTACTTTTACAGAAGGGGCAAACCGATTTGGTTTGTTCATGATTTGTTGGAGCTACGCCTAGGAGGATATTTGATTCACAGAGAAATGAATCAATATTCTCTTCAGGCCGGCTGATTAATCTAATCACTTGTTTGAAGGGGTAGGGTCGTCACCCTCCTCTGTCTCATATATGGGCAATTAGGTGTATTTCTCATTTGTTGTACAGATGGAAATTCAACCTATATTGTTACATGGTAGCGGAGCGTGGTTTGGTGGAAATGCACTGAATTTATTTCATCATTTCCCCTCCACTTTTTCTTGGGTATTCCAGAAGGAATTACCCAAAGAGATATCCAGAAGGAATCTCTATATTAAATTCATTCCCTTACTATACTTCGCCAATCCGGAAATTAAACTCATTCCCTTGTTAGGCTTTGCCAATCTGGCATTTTATTAATTTCAATTACGTTTTTCTTTTATATAAGCATTTTCTGCATTTGCCTTTTCAATCATTACACTTGAATGTTTCGTCGTTCGTATTCTTTATTTAGTTTGCTTTCTCCTCAGTTCCATTGATTTATTCTTTTATGTATAAATGGCCCATTCGTGGCATTCTTCTTCTTCTTCTTCTTCTTTTGCAATAGTACCATTACGATGGAGGAATTCCCTTGAAGCTTCCAGACGTCCTTTCCTGGGCTTCATGCTATTTTCAGTCCCTTTGACTTGTTTTCAAACATACTTCTGTTTGAAACCCAGAAGTATGTTTTAAGGAGGGGAGTGTGACGATCCTACTTTTACAGAAGGGGCAAACCGATTTGGTTTGTTCATGATTTGTTGGAGCAACGCCTAGGGGGATATTTCATTCATAGAGAAATGAATCGATATTCTCTTCAGGCCGGCTGATTAATCTAATCACTGGTTTGAAGGGGTAGGGTCGTCACCCTCCTCTGACTAACTTATGAACAGTTAGGTGAATTTCAATCTGAAATTCAACCTATATTGTTACAGAATCGACCAAGAAAACTCCGCGCTTCGCAGCCCCCCTGGACCCACATCTACTTGACACCACATCTAGATAGACCCTGCTATCTACTTGAAGCATACGGCATTAATTATAAAAACATGGAGCATGATTTAGCCAAATTTAGTGCAGAACCTCAAATTTCACTTTTCAAGAAAAGTCTGGCCGGAGTGTTTAGAAGTGACCGTCGCGCGTATCCCTTCCGCGTAACGTTTTTCGTTTTTGCGATAACATGCTCCATGTATGAAAAAATTTACCCCCCCCCCCCTCCCCAATCAAAATTTATTGGTTTACATATCAAGATAGGTACGTAGAATCCAAAATCGAGTAAAACGCTGCAAATTATTACACAAAGGATTATTATTTTTCTATATAGATCACTCGTCTGCAAAGAACACGCCATCCACCGCCATTGTCACCGTCTACCAACCATAGATAGTGACGATTCGATGTACCTTTCGATGCGATATTCAACATCGAAATAATATCGGAAGGCAGTATCGATATCGACAAAATATCGGAAGAAACGATATCAGTGATGTCGATAGAATATCGAAGGAAAAAGATGTGACATTGAATAATATTCAATATCGGTGACAATGTCACATCTTTTTCTTTCAATATTATTAAACATTATGTTTTCGCATTTTTTTAAAATCAATATCAGTGATATTGATAGAATATCAAAAGAAAAATACTGATTTTCCTGATATCGAATAAGTTTTACATATTTTTTTTTAATCAACATCAGTGATATTGATTGAATATCGAAAGAAAAATACTGATTTCTCTGATATCGAATATGATGTTGCATCGTTTTTAATCAATATCAGTGATCAGGATAAATTATCGAAAGAAAAATACTGATTTCACTGATATCGAACATGTTTTTGCATTTTTTAAAAATCAATATCAGTGATATTGATAGAATATCGAAAGAAAAATACTCATTTTCCTGATATCGAATAAGTTTTGCATATTTTTTTTTTAAATCAACATCAGTGATATTGATTGAATATCGAAAGAAAAATACTGATTTCACTGATATCGAATATGTTTTTGTATAGTTTTTTTAAAAAATCAATATCAGTGATAGTCATAGAATATCGAAAGAAAAATACTGATTTTCGTGATACCGAATAAGTATTGCATATTTTTTAATCAATATCAGTGATATCGAAAGAAAAATACTGATATCGAACATGTTTTTTGCATTTTTTTAAAATCAATATCAGTGATATTGATAGAATATCGAAAGAAAAATACTGAATTTCCTGATATCGAATAAGTTTTGCATATTTTTTTTTAAAAATCAACATCAGTGATATTGATTGAATATTGAAAGAAAAATACTGATTTCACTGATATCGAATATGTTTTTGTATAGTTTTTTTAAAAAATCAATATCAGTGATAGTCATAGAATATCGAAAGAAAAATAATGATTTTCGTGATATCGAATAAGTATTGCATATTTTTTAATCAATATCAGTGATATCGAAAGAAAAATACTGATTTTCCTGATATCGAATGAGTTTTGCACCATTTTTCTATCAATCTAAGTGATATAGAAAGAAATATACTGATTTCACTAATGTCGAATTTGTTTCTGCTCCTGTTTTTATCAATATATAAGTGATATCGATGGAATATCGAAAGAAAAATACTGATTTCATTGATGTCGAATATGTGTTTGCATAGTTTTTTTAATCAATATCAGTGATCAGGATAAATTATTGAAAGAAAATATTGATTTCACTGATATCAAATATGTTTTTGCTTAGTTTTTTTAATCGATATCTACTAACATAATCCCAGTTCAAATTAGAAGGAATATCCATCAAAACCGATAATTTTTTTCTTTCGATATCAATATTTTTCTTTCAATATTCGATAATATTGCAAGAAAAATATCGATACAAATATCAAAAATATCGATATCAATAAATATCGAAAGTATCGAATCGCCACTAACCATAGATACTACCTACCACATACCTACTTCACAATCTAGTTTATTAGAAGAAATTAACGTTTCACACTCAGTTCGAAGAAACAGGGAGTTGAGGTTGCCCTAATTATCAGGAAATATGATTACTGGTTGCTGAGGACGCAAAACTGAGAACAACTCGAAGAAACGAACAAAGATCGTATTTCGGTTAGCTAAAATTTCAACGGAGATTAGCCCTCTTCTGCGTTTCACACTCGTATTTCTGAATTTTCCGAGATTTTGAGGGTTGACGTGTAGGTGGTCCCCTATGAGGGTAATGCAAGGTGCTTAAAGACTGATGTTTTGAGATTTACTACTATGCATCGGATCGTTAATCGGTTTATGGATACGAGGAAGCTATGTGCCACACCCACTTGGCAGACTTTTTAAAAAGGATTCTCAAATCAAAGGATAGGTGGAAAGATCGTTAAATTCCTATCTGCTCCCGAGTTTACCAAGGTAGTAGAAGCTTTGTTTCTTTTTTCACTTTTCAAGGTTGAAAAAAAGGCCATTTATGCAGCATGAATTGATAAGCGAATTTTTCAAAGAAATATTTTTTTTTACACTCTTCAGGGATCGTTTCAGAATGTTCCAAAACGGATTTCAGTGAAGAAATTTTTCGGAAAAATCCAATTAAAACCCCGGCCCGCGCCCACCCACCATCGTGGCATCCTAAATCCAAAACCAATTTAAAAGTATCTACACTGCATGCAGATACATCTGTACATGGATATGTCTTATGATGGCAATTTAAATGATGAGCTCACTCAGCTGATCAATGACCACTCAGGCGCCATTCAGCATTCTCCATTGACCCGCCCTCTCAAATTTCAGCTTCCTGCGTTCAACAGGAGAGAAAATAGCCTTGGAGCTCACTCAGCTGATCAGTAACCACTCAGGCGCCTTCAGCATTCTCTATTGACCCTGCCTCCGTAACGCTTCAAAGGGATCTGTTGGATGACGATACCTATTTTCCTCTCACTATCATGTTGACATCTCATTTGTCACTCACGATCATAATATGATCACATAACATCACATAACATAATGACATATTATGTTAGTAAACATGCGCATAATTCAGCTTTCCGTACAGGTACATTCATATTAGGGACCGTGTACCATGTTTAATAAATTGAGAGCTTTCCAATGAGTGGTGAACGATTTTTGTGGGGTGGAAAAAGAGGAAGTTAGTTCATGCGTTCAACAGGAGAGGAAATGGCCTTGGAGCTCACTCAGCTGATCAGTGATCATCAACTTTGATGATGTATAGAAGTATGTATCGATTGACCCTGCCTCTCAAATTTCAGCTTCCTGCGTTCAACAGCATCAGAAAAAGAACGTTGCATTGTTTTGTGTGTCGAAAATTTTGGAATGACCCCAAGAACTAAGACATATCCATGTCAAAAATTGTAAGGCCATCACTGTCACTTCATTTTCTTTGAAAATTCGCTAATAAGGCTGAATGCTAACATACAGTATGCACAGGGTATGCTTTGAAGATGTCAGGAGTCCATATTCACGTTCTACACGTCTCCACAAACTCTTAGACTACCCACAAGGCTATTGTTGGTTTTTTTTCGATTTTCACCATACCATACCAACATACTATAATCACAGGGTATGCTTTGAAGATGTCAGGAGTCCATATTCACGCTCTACTCGTCCGACACGGCTACTGCATTTCTGGGCACAACAAGTGGCTGGCGGGGGGGACCAAGTCGTTTATTGGTGAAAATCGAGATATCTTCACTGTATGCTTTATTTTATTCAGCTTTCGTTTGCGAATATCAGAGTAAGTCTACTATGCTTCCTATTGGCTGGGGCGTTAGTGATTATTCGGTTCACTCTCATTCCCGAAATTTCTGTATCAAGAACAGACCGGTAACTGAGTTTACATACCCATATCCCAGTGCACTAAATTAAGCTTGAGCAGGCAAGTAGATTTTCTTATGGTGGGTGAGCAGGTAAGTCTGAAAATTTGGTTGCTCGTATGGAAATTAGACTGCACGTAACCAGGTAACTCGACAATTTTTAAAAAACCATTGAATTTACCAATAAGATGTAATTTGAGAGGCAGTTCGAGCTATCATTCCGGCTTTAGGATACTTTCGTGAAAAAATGGCAGGGTTAAGTATCAATTATTGTGAATTCCTGAATAAGGAATAAAATTTGAAACTTTAAAAGGCTCTCCTGTAACTTTTTTGTACGTATCTGATCCCCCCCCCCCCTCAACAAGAGAATAATATACGCACGTATTCGTTATACAGGGTGTCCCCGAAAATGTTCCCCCCTGCTAAAATCGTCCAGGTAATGGTAATTTTTTTTTTGAATCTTCATGATTTTTCCCAAGGATTTCAAATATGACCACGGTGCGCATTGCGCACGTGCGCAACACCAACTTCGTTTTTTCAAATGAGACACCCCATTTTTTATTGCAGATTCGGATTCTACGTGAAATTTCATGAACATTTCACCCCTCAACCGATTTTTTTTGTTGTTGCGCGCAACCCGCTCAGTGCGCGCTCAAAGTTGCGCAACCGCAAGGTTGTGTCAAAATGTGCATGTACGAAGTACCTAAGTGTGACACATGGTATTTCAGTAATTTTTTACGCTGAATCACGTGGTGATGTTAGTTTCTTGATTTTACTGCATTCTTATCAAACTATCGACGAAAAATTAAGTTTTTTAAAAGGAAATGTGCATTTTTACTCATTACTTGAAGATCCTTGTTAATAAATCTTGTTAATAAATCCTTGTTAATAAATTGTGGGACATGTAGAAATTTATGTTTTGACATTCGAAAAATTGGGGGTCTCATTTGAAAAAAACGAAGTTAGTGTGCGTTTGTGCACGATTGCGCACGTGCGCAATGCGCACCATGGTCATATTTGAGATCCTTGAGAAAAATCATAAAGATTTTTAAAAAAAATATTTTTCACCTTTACCTGGACGATTTTAGCAGGGGGGAACGTTTTCGGGGACACCCTGTATATAAAAATACTTTTTAAATTTTTGGAAAATTTTCATTTTTGGAAAGTGCATCGGAATCAGAAATTTTGGGCTGAATCCGAGTATACCATACATTACTACGAGTATGATTGCGAAGGTAATAACCACAAAAACCAGGAAAAACCCGTGTATGGACTATTTTTGAACCTTTTGGGTTGTCCAAAATTTCTGGTTAACGAACTCGTCTTTCTGTTTGTTGTTACGAATATTTTGGCGAAAACTTGCAATTTTGGTTCCTTATCTGTCTGTCATGAAATCCTTGAACGGGCAAAACTGTCCTTCTTCTAGAAATGATGAACTAACACACAAATAATATAATGTTGGTTGTATCCTATGAAAAGTCTAATGGTGCAGCAGATAAGGCGAATAAAATCCGAACTACTTCAGAGTCTACAATATCGTGTTACCTCGTACGATGCAGCTTACAGGATCCCCCGAGTGGCCACGTCGGGGATGCGATACACCTAAGCTGATCTACTTACAACGCCGTCGACCACCCAACTTCTTCTGTGCCAGGGAACTTGGCGGGACTTGATGCAAAGATTTATGGAGGGGGCTTATGTCTCTTCTCGAGGTTGATTTATTTTTATATTTCTGCCCGGGATTATTATATTTTCTCTCGGAGCGATGAATTTTCTTGCCTTACGACTCTGATAAAGGACGTCCGGAGAAACCGCAATCTTTCTGTATATTTTCTCGATTTCATAGGAACTCTGTTGCTGGGTTCAGTTACTGGAAATCCTGCTAGTGAATCTGCACCAGAAACATCATTATTTTCCTGTGGAATGTCGAATATTTTTATCCCTCCATGAAAATATTCATCCAGTTGTGAACTCATTGGGTGAGGAAAAAAAACTTCTGCCTCCAACAAACAGGCGGAATACAAAACCAAACTTTTTCAAGAAACTGACAGGCAAAACATGAGTGATTTTGATTTTGGAGGACCCACATTTTGTTTCCAAATCTACCCGAGTTAGCGGAAGTTGGAATCGTAATCGCAAAAGAGGTCCTAATTAGGGCTGCGTCATCGGTGTTTTACTTGCGTTTCTATCGATGTTTCTTTTTGTCCCTGTTATCTCTGATCGCTTTCATCGGGCTGATGTTTGTGCTGAGTCGATAGTAGCATAATGGTCGATGTTTTTTGTTCACATCGATGGTTGGTTTTTTAAATATCGATTTTTTAAATATCGATGTTTTTCATCGATGTCGCAGCCCTAGTTCTAATCTCCGTTGAAAGTTTAGCTAACCGAAATGCGATCACTGTTCGTTTCTTCGAGTTGTACACAATTTTGCGTCCTTAGCAACCAATATTCAAATTTCCATATGAAGGAACTCCCCATTTCTTCCAAACTCTTCCCTACTAATTCTTCCAAATAAACTTCATTGTTAGGCATATAAAAGGTAGGTATGTAAAAGGTAGGCAGTGGCAATGGCAAACACATGTTCTTTGCAGACGAGTGATCTAAAAAAGTAATAAACCTTTGTGTAATTGTTTGCAGTTATACCCGTCTTAATGACATAAGGGCGAAAACCAGAAAAAAATCTTTAAATTGAAAAAAACTAGGTAAAACAAGGGTTTATAACAAAATTGCTAAGAGTTATTGTTTGTAGGAAAAACCTTGTAGAATCGAACCCTGAAGTTATGCCCAACTTAAGTGTAGACACCCAGTATAATTATTATAGGTACCTACTGATGTGAGTAGGACTATAGTTTTCTTTTTAGGACGTCCCACAGTTGGGCGTCCTTATGCGATCGATCTGGGGTGAAGGAGGACAACACTCAACAGAAAAAAATAACCACACAGTAATCCGTTCGAGACCATTCTGAATCCAAATCCGCGAAAAAAAACCATAGGTGTATGTCTGTGTGTGTGTGACAAAATCTTGTGTCGTCTGCCCAGGCCTTAGTTCTCAACCGATTTTCGCGGTTCTTTTTTTGTTCGTCGCGGAAAACTATCTAGTTGTGGTATTAAATGAATGGGGTTAGTTCCGCTAGTTATAAGAATACAATTATTATCTACGTACCGTATTGGAGAATCCGTCGTAACCAGCAAGTCGAGTACAGGAGGCGAGCGCTTTCGATGTAAAGACATCATCTTCAGGCCGTCGAGAAAGTACTAAAGTTTGTCAGTCCGTCGTTCTGTTTATATAGTCTGGTGAAAGGGAGGTAGGTAAAAGGATTAGAAAGGAAAGGGGACCACATAGTAACGAGACCACGTGGTGAAAGGTTGTTTGTCTGTCATGTCAAGTGAAAGGGAGAGATAAAACTAATCCTATTAGCTAATTGTACCTTCACCACCTGGTAACCACGTGGTGACCACGTGGTCTTCTATTCTAAATTATGAATATATTATAAACTAGCTTACATAACTAAATTACTGATAAAATGATTAACTTATATCTATATCTATTTCTAACTTTTTTTTTTAATTTTTATTTTTGGTTAGTTGATTATTTTATTTATTGTTAGAGATTATGATATCCTAGGTCGTTTGGTTGTCTGGAAGTTAGTGGAGTCGTGGGGGTGCTGTTTGCGTTTGTAAGGAGATATGGTAGTGTGTTCTGTTCGTTGTCTTTTGTTGTTCAGGTTGTCAGTAAATCCGTCTGTGGGTGTTTTTCGTTTTTGAATGAGTTTGTCCAGTGGTTTGAATATAGTGTCTGAGGTAGTGTCAAGTAGGTTTTTGTTTATTATACGTCCGTCAAATTTACGTAGTTTGTATATTTCCATGTGTTTAACGTTTCTTTCGTTAGACCTACCCTATACATACACAATCCGAAATACTAACGAACTCATAACAAAACTACAAGACGTACCCATAACTGAAAACACTAAACTCATATCATTCGACATCAAAGACCTCTACCCTTCCATACCAGTTAACCAAACACTAGACATACTAAGAGATAAACTCTCTGACCTGTACGACGACTCATACATAAACGAACTAATCGACCTCACCCAGACGATACTCAAACAGAACTACTTCCGCTTCAACAACGACATTTACAAACCACAAGACGGACTCGGAATGGGTAATCCCACTTCCTCACTACTCGCTGAAACATTCCTACAGCACTTTGAGGACTTACATATACAGACACTAATGACGAAACACAACATAAAACATTACTCAAGGTATGTCGATGACATACTTTGCGTCATAGATACAGACAACACAAACGAAATACTTACTGACCTCAACAACATTCACCCTAACATCACTTACACTGTAGAAGTAGAACAGAACAACTCACTAAACTACCTTGACATCACTATCATACGAACAGACAATCAATTACAATACGCAATTCACAGAAAACCAACAGCTACAGACACCACCATACACGCAAGCTCAAACCACCCTCAACAACACAAACTTGCTGCCTTCAGACATATGATACACAGACTCAAAACCATACCATTGACTAAACAAAACTACAAAACAGAACTAGACACAATCTACTCTATTGCCCAAAGCAATGGATACACAAACAAAACCATAGACAAACTACTCCGACAATACAATAACAAACAGAACAACCCACAACCACGAGACACAAACACGAACCAACGCTGCATCTTCACATACACGGGACCAGAGACCTATAAACTCACCTACCTTTTCCAGAAGGAAGGACTTTCGACCACATTCAAAACTGACAACTCACTGAAAAACCAACTGAACACTTGCATTGACAAAACAAACACATACGACAGAAGTGGAGTTTACAAACTGGTTTGCAGCTGTAAACACACATACATTGGACAAACAGCACGCAACTTAAAAACAAGATACACCGAACACATCAGATCTTTTCGACTCAACACTAGACGCTCCAACTACGCAAACCACGTATACGACCATGGACATGAATTATCCGACATAAAAAACTGCATGACACTCCTCCACCCACAACAGAAAGGACGACGACTCAACATACTTGAAAACATGGAAATATACAAACTACGTAAATTTGACGGACGTATAATAAACAAAAACCTACTTGACACTACCTCAGACACTATATTCAAACCACTGGACAAACTCATTCAAAAACGAAAAACACCCACAGACGGATTTACTGACAACCTGAACAACAAAAGACAACGAACAGAACACACTACCATATCTCCTTACAAACGCAAACAGCACCCCCACGACTCCACTAACTTCCAGACAACCAAACGACCTAGGATATCATAATCTCTAACAATAAATAAAATAATCAACTAACCAAAAATAAAAATTAAAAAAAAAAGTTAGAAATAGATATAGATATAAGTTAATCATTTTATCAGTAATTTAGTTATGTAAGCTAGTTTATAATATATTCATAATTTAGAATAGAAGACCACGTGGTCACCACGTGGTTACCAGGTGGTGAAGGTACAATTAGCTAATAGGATTAGTTTTATCTCTCCCTTTCACTTGACATGACAGACAAACAACCTTTCACCACGTGGTCTCGTTACTATGTGGTCCCCTTTCCTTTCTAATCCTTTTACCTACCTCCCTTTCACCAGACTATATAAACAGAACGACGGACTGACAAACTTTAGTACTCTCTCGACGGCCTGAAGATGATGTCTTTACATCGAAAGCGCTCGCCTCCTGTACTCGACTTGCTGGTTACAACGGATTCTCCAATACGGTACGTAGATAATAATTGTTATCTAGTTGTGCACTACGTCGCCGGAATTTCGAATTTTGCCTTTTAAGGGGGAAAAGGGGGGATTAATGCTTAAAAAACGTGCGTTTGCGGGCACAATCTTGTAAACTCTGCACAGGCCTCAATTTCCAACCGATTTGTTTTTTTTTTTTTTTGTTTTTTTTTTTAATCAAATAACTCCCGAGTTGTACATGATTTCACCAGAGTACCAAAATTCGCAAGGGGAGGGGATGAGTGGAGGGATAATATTCACAAAATATCTGATTTTTTAATATTTCGGTTCTTTTACTGCTGACTAATTGTACCCAAGCTTTGAAATTGAGGAAAAATTCTCATTATACCTCCGGATTTTCATGACTTATTCCCTGTACAGCCATGGAACTATTAGTGGTGCCACCATGGTGCCAGGACACCATAAACCGCATATTTCGTGGGTTTCTTTTGTGTTTCACCTTGAATACGGATGTGAACCTCTACGGCCTACTAAAACTTTTTTTTTCTATTAAATTTTATTTCCGTAAATAGTACATACAATCATAAAAAAACAATACATAATAAGGAAAAGAAGACATTAATTTCTCGCAAATTACCTTATTTGCTTAGTTTTGGAAATTAATCCCCAATAAAGGCTTAATGCCCGTGATAGGGGATGAGCTGCCGTGGCTACATAAGAATGATACTGCTACTCGGCGAACTTACACTGTGTGTGCATGTACAATAACATTATACTAAGTTGATTAACATACTATTTGTAGAAAAGCCATACAGAAGGACTTGCAAATTATTAATGAAAATGAAAAATGGGGTAGGTAAGTATCTACATTGTTGGCAACTTGTTGTAATAAAAGTTTTTCAGAAGTAGGTAATGCCACATAGTTTTTCTTATTAGTTTAACTTATTGAACAGGGTGCATTTAAATTCATTAGGGTAGTTATTAATAATGGCTATAGCAGAATGTTCAAAGTAGTGTTGCGTCTTAGTCGTTGAAGAAGAGGGAACAACAAGATTACAGTTTTTCTTAAATCTAGTGAGAATGTCATGGGCAGGGAAATTGAATTGTGTATGGTTCAGAAAGCGTTTAACAGAAAGAAACTCCCTTAACATGTTGAATGGAAGAACATTCAAGATCCCAAACTAACAGATGAAAGTTTAATGTTACGATGTATTTCAGCTTTGGTGCCAGACTGGCACCATTGGCGGTGGTGGGGAGGTGGTGGGGGGGGGGGGGGGGTGAACTCGAATTCGCATGTTGGGTGTCGTAGATCATGGATTTTAAAATGCTCTTCAGATTCGAGGCTCCCATGCCGCTAGAAATGTTATGGTTTATAATAGTGAGGGGGGGGGGGAGGTCACTATTTCTTGCCGAAAGTAATAAATAAATTACATCGAGTGAAACAGTTTTATCGCTTACCAACTAGTTAAACTGATCCAATGGGACGTCCCCTGGAATGCAAGCATTACTTAACAATATTTTTTCAATGCTATAATTAAAATTTCGTTGAACGATAATACGGGGAATAGTGAACTAATTTGTACAGGAGGGCTGTAAGAGAGGACTCTCATGGTCCTAATCCATGCCCTGTATATGTAAATAAATAACATCAATATCTCTCTCTCTCTCTCTCTCTCTAGAATATAAAAATACTCCGGTTGTCACAATTTGGATGGTCTTTTCCTCTTTTTTCTCGATTTGTATTTCTGGGGGACATACCTACACACACACACACACACACACACACATATCACATATCCTACATGACATGTAATTATTTACAATTACAACATATTGTATTGTACTAGTGCCACCTCTGAGTTCCTAGTTCCTACTCATCACCTGTGTATTTGTGAACCTTTAATATTCCTATTGCTTCAGCTATTCAAATAATTCCAGCTCATCTATTCAAAGTCCAGACACTTTCCATCACCGAATTCCCGGTATTTCACAACAGACGGGAAAAAACAAATTCGGAAAGAAAAAGAGAATGTACTGTTTATTTTATCGAACCAGTAGACAGGGTAAATCGTAACTAAAGGTAAAAAGAAACGTTATCAGAAATCTCTTCGTTAAACTTTCCTCGTAACAAAATATCCAATCAGGAAGATAGAAGGAAATTAATAGTTCGATAAAATCATTACTTTCTAGAGAACAGTAGCTGGCAAGGAACCAACTGGAAATATATTTCTCTTCCACCGAACTCAACAACATTAATCCTGGAAAGATTGGTGCCTACTTATTTCACGAAGTGTAGAAAAAATCACGATGCAAATACCCAGTTTTTACAGTTTTTTCATTTTGAGATCTAAAATTTCAGAATTACTCGATCGACAAGACGTGATTACGCGAGTTGTGAAATTATCGAGAGGAGGCCTGGAATTGAGTCCACTGAACAAATTGGGAAGGTATGACTTGTTGCATTTTGGTTTATTATTTTCACAAATGAACCTCTGGAAACGACCGAGGAAAAAATATTTTAAACCCCCCTCCCCCCTCAAAATTTGTTGGTTCACGTTTCAAGGTCCTACGTAGAATCCAAAAAAATCAAACTTTAAACCCATTTCCGGCCACTGATGCGTTGTCGCATCATCATATTTACGATTTTTTTAAGTATTTAAAATAGTGGAAAATCTTTGCAGAATATTTGATTCTCGTTCATACTGTTCTTAAAATTTTCAGAAAACATTTTCTTTGACGTTCGGGAGCTGAATGCGATTTTGGAAATTTTTTGAGAATTATGCCTTTTGGCCAAAGCCATGATTATGGTGGCTAAAATTCGATTACGAATCAGATTACGATCCTCAGACTTTTACATTTAACCAAAAACAATAAACTGGATAAATCATATCGCTTTGGAAAACTCTCAAATCTCATTAAAAAGTAAAATTTATAAAATATCGAGTATTTTTGTTCTAGATTGGTGAGTAAATAATGATGCTTTATTTCGGCCGGCATTCTGTAAAACGGTTCATCCTCCTCTCCTCATTATTCAGTTATTTCTAGAGTAATCTACACAGAAAAATAATAATCTTTGCGTAATAATTTGCAGAGTTTCTAGAATTATTCATTATCATTCATTTATTTATTCATTATCATCTCATTTATTTATCATTCAATTATTGCAGAATCATTCATTATCATTCACAACTTACAATATGCCTGCTTTGTATGATTCACTAGAGAGTTCCTAAAGATGATTTTGGCATAACGGCGAAGCTAACGGCGACCGTAGATCACCTTCTGCGCATGCGCAGAAAATTACGGCGATCAAATAACGTCCGAGCAAATATTGACTATCCTACGAAATAAAACTAGAGAACAAACCAGACTGAGAAATAATGTTTTTTTTACTTCGAAAATTATATAAAATCTTAAAATGATAAACTTTATTACCTAAGCCAAACTGCTTACATTCCGATTTCGGTTTATAATTTTCACCAATGAATGTCACTTCTAAGGAAGAGTTTTGTTTTCTCCGTAGAGTGTTGTCCCGCTTCAAGCTTTAGGGTATCTTTAGATAGGCTTTAGCAGAGATATAATAATGATATGTATTACTATGTATGTAAGTATTATGTATATGTATGAAATGTATGTATTATTATTATGAATATAATGTTTGTATTATTAATGTAATTTTTTTAAATTAATGTAGGTATACTACTGAAGTTTTGTGATACATAGTTTTGAAGATAAAATCACTTAGATGACGTCCCCCATTCTCAATTCATTGCATATACCGATTTCTGGCGTTTGTCGTGACTCTTTCAAGCACAGCAGGCGTTATGTTGGAAATTCCTTCCTGATTTCGTCCTTTTAATCTTGAAGGATCCTTGGACGGTTCCCTGGATTTCATAACCCTACAGAGAAACTCACAAGGTGACATAGTAGGGGATCCAGCCACTGCGAATCGCCCCTGATTAAGACAAAAACAGTCATCGATGCTCTTGCGATGTTGCACCGTCTTGTTGGAGCCAATGTCCTAACAACAAAAAACATGATTATCCTGTAACACCTGACTGAACATCAACATGATTTTCGTGTTGGTAAATCCACTGTAACCGATCTTCTTTGTTTTCAGCAAGTCTGCTTGGATGCTTTTAGTCAGGGGTATCAAGTCGACTGTATATATACAGACTTTTCTAAGTGCTTCGACAAAGTCCCTCACTCAATACTTCTGAGGAAGCTAGAGGCATTCGGGCTTTTTGGTAATTTATTGCGTTGGTTTTCTAGTCACCTGTCCAATCGTTCTCAAATCGTGCGAATCAAATCAAAACGTTCTTCTCCTTTCCCAGTTACTTCCGGTGTGCCGCAGGGTTCTCACATTGGGCCGCTCTGGTTTTTGATTTTTGTTGATGACATTACTTTCGTATTTCCGAGGAGTAAAATTTTCATTGTTTGCTGATGACCCGAAATTGTTTAGCGTCATTCGCACTCATCGGGATTCGCTCATTCTTCATTCGGCTCTTGATTCAATGTACGGTTGGTGTTCCATTAATAATTTACATTTAAATCTTGCTAAATGCACCTCAATCTCTTATTCGAGGTCCAACACGCCCACCATCTGCAATTATAACATTAATGGCCATGGATTAACCAGAAGTTCAACCATGAAAGACTTAGGGGTAATATTCGACACTAAATTGACATTTCGTGACCATATTGATGATGAATGTTCGAGGGGTATGCGAGCCCTGGGTTTTCTGAAGCGCCACACCTCCGATTTCAAGGATATTGGGGCGCTACTGACGCTCTATAATGCCCTTGTTCGCCCTATTGTAAGCCTTTGGTCGGGGTATCGATCCGATCGGGATTAAAAGATTCTAAATTTTGAGGTTACTGTTAAAAAGGAGAAGTGTAATGGTTCCAGGAACAACTGAAAAGACAAAAAACTTAAGCTAGAAAATAGAAAATACTTAGCTTGTAACGTGTCGTTGGTAGCTTGACTCGATACGGCTTGGGAGATGAGGCTGCGATCTACTATGAAGTTACTCTTGATGTTTATGTAAATGTTACCTGTTGTTATACCAATTGCGGTGTATCGGTTGTTGAAATAAAGAATGATGTTACGTTACTCGTTTCTGTGCAAGTGAATTTAACTACCTAGTCACCGATACCCGATACTCATGAACCAGAATCAGAACCAGGGCAAGATTGTAAGAAAATGTAGAGTAATGCAAGGTTTTTATTAGGAACAAAATGAGACTAGGGGGTCCACGACCCAGTTCTGCCTGAAGGGCGTTCTACGAGAGGCAAATGTGATTGATTAGCTTGACTAGGCGTTACAGCTTTCTTAAGAATAGATACAAATATGTTTTTGGTTTTAAACTTCAATGTTCCAGTTCAGGATACGGTTCTCTTATAGTTACTGAGTTACTCTTCACTAACTACCTACTATTGGCCAATAAGATAGGTGTTACACTGTATACACTCACGTGACGGAGTACCGGAGCGAGTCCGCACACGATGAGAGGCGAGATGAAGATGTTGAGGGGAGTAGCCGGGATCGGACTGGATCGCGTCGCGGTTCCTTCGGACGGTTCCAGGGGAGGCAGGACGGAAGTCGATTGCACTGAGGGGGCACCACTCACAGGATCTATCCTTCAATGTTCGACTGGGAGGCAGGAGGACAACTTTTGCACTAGCGCGATACTGGGTCGACACTGGTACGGGGGAGAGCGCTTCACGGACAGGGGGGTTAGCTTCGAGACAATGCTGGCTAGGCGGGCTTCAAAGGACTGAGGTGTTCAGGTCTCTACTTCTTCATTTGACTGCTCCCCTCTCCAGTCTGACCAACCTAACCACGCCAAAAACCCCAGTTTGATGGGCTTTGGGTGATCAGGGCTTCACTTTCTGGCTTGACAATTGTTGTTGGTGGTTGTGTGCCCAAGGTGGTGGGAGGGCACAATGCATGGCCACGCCCATTTGTGTGTGTGGCTGTGGGCTCTTTCTCCTGCTGCTGATCAGGTCTTACTGGCCTCTGTGGCCTGGGTCTTCCTGTGACGAGGGTTGGTTCAGGGCTTACTGGCCTCTACGGCCTGGGGTCTCTCTCCCGGGGGTTGTCAGGGCTTACTGGCCTCCATGGCCTGATAGGGGGAACAGTGAGCTGCTGAGCGGCAGCTCACATCCCCCACCTCTCCGGGAGCCAGCGTCGTCCTCAATGACGCTGGGTATGGGCAGGGGTTGCGAGGGGTGAGCTCGTCGCAGCCCTGCCTCATACTTGTAGCGACGGCATCCTGGGCAGGTCGACGGGGTGCGGGACTTCTGGTGGTCTTCTGGGCATGTGGGCAGCTCCCTCTGGGCGTCGTACGATTTCTTGAGGCGCTGCCAGAACGTCTTACACGCCGTGCAGCGGAAGTTGACGATTTGCTGGCACGGACGTGTACAGACGGGGCACGTCCTTGGTCCTTTTGGGGCCGACGACCTTTTCAGTCGGAGGACCAAGGGCGAGACGGTACGGGGTTCCTCACACCGCTCGAGCTGGATTCGCGGGGTTCGGAGTGGTGTGGACATCCAGGTCGCAAATTCCTGGTGGAGGGTTGGCGTTGTTGGTTCGGTTGCCTCTTGGTTGTGAGTGGGCTCCACGGCGTCGGCTGATGATGGATGGGCGGTCTCATCGTCTGGTGCCTCAGGATCGGTGACCGGTGAAGGTAGGGTCACGGACACCGTAATTTCCTCGGGTACGGGTTCTGCTGCCGGGGAGGGTGATGGACTGGGCTCGACAGGTGTGGGCGTCTTCTTCTCCCTTCTTGTCTTCTTTTTCTTCTGGGTGGTGACTCGGTCGGCTGTGGATTCGGAGGAGGAATCCGACGACGATGAGGACCCCGAGGAGGACGAAGACGAAGAAGACGACGAGGATGATGACGACGCGGATTTGCCTTCCTTCTTTTTGCGGCTCCTCATTTTGCTGGCGGACGTTGTTGCTGCTTGGGGTGCAACCTCCTGGGATGATGAAGGCAAAGCGGTGGAGGTGCTTGCCGTCTCTGCTGGCTTGGTCTCAGTTGACTCGGTCCTCGCCGCGGGTGGCTCCGCAGCTGACTGTACCGGCACTGTGTCGAGGTGCTCGTGTTCGCACAGTGCCCGCAGCAGAGTTTGCTTCTCCAACAACCACTCGTTCTGCTTCTCGAGTAGAATGTCGCGCTCCTGGGCAATTCGATGGTAAATCGGGAGCAGCTCGGTAATTTCGGTGACCGAGACAATGGCCGCATCCGCCAATATGGCCTTGGCATTGTATTCTTCCGTTCGTAACATGAATTTTATCAAGGTGGCTAGGGTGGGCATGGTGAACCTTGGATTGAACACGGGTTCCGCGGTATTCAGGACGGTGGGGGCCAACGCGTTAAGACGAGCGGTCGCGCGATCAAGATACCGGTGTATCGTAGCTATATCTTCGTCTGGCGGTGGGGCTCCTTTTTGTGCTCGCGGATCCCGGAGATGTTGGTGCGTCATCCTAGAAACCACAAATTGCCCCTAATAGCATTTGACCCTTGAAATTGTACGGCATTTACTTGAGTGCGAACCAGCGCATCTTTGGCTCAATCGAGGATCGAAAGTACGGTGAGTACCTCAGTCTTTGATATGTGGTTATTCAAACTCGTTAGACCTGAAGGGTCTAGTGGTGGGTTTCTCTGGGTTCGTGGCATTGGGAGTTTGACCTGAAGGGTCCTGGTTAAATGGTTTGACCTGAAGGGTCCTATTTAATTGGTTGACCTGAAGGGTCCAGTTCGGTTTTTATTCCTAACTTCGGCTTGCATTACTCCATTTTATATGCATTACTCCATTTAGTGTTCTTGTTTCAGGTGTGTGTGTTCGTGTGTTTCTATCAGGTAAGTCTTAGTTTTAGTCTTAGTTTTAGTCAGTCAGTAAGTCATCGCCTTCCCGCATGGGTCTGGCTGTAGTTTACCGGCACTCTTGGTCGTAGGGAGTACCTTGTTGCAGAGCGATTTTCCGTACCTTCATCATTTTGGCGGCTGGTTGTGGCGGGCTGCTGCGATGTTGAGGCGACGGGTTGCTCGTTCCTTACGCTCGGCGGGGTGTCAGGAGACTCTGTAGTCTGATCCCATATGTCGTGCTGACGAGGTGTCGTGATAGTGAGCGTAGAGGTCGCTGGGCTTCCCAGGGTTCCTCCTGTAGTGGAACCTGAGGGTCCCGCTGCACTCGGGACGTTCTCTGGGGTGCTTGTGATTGTGTCCGATGAGTCTGCAGATTGGTGACCCTGGTTACAGGGTTCCTCCGTCACCCACTCCATTAGATGGGGGTCTTCGGGGTTTTCTTTTGCTGGATCGTCGATCTGAGGGAGTGGAACTATCGGTTGTTCTCGTTCTAGTTCTGTCAAATGTTCCATGAAGGCTTCATCTGGAACTCCAGCGGAGAAAGCAGGTTTTAATCGGTTGATATGCACCGTTTGGCACTTTATATCTGCGACGTCTCGGATTTCATAGGTTACTTCCGTATGTTTCTTTGTTACGACCCAAGGGCCCGACCATGGGCTCCATAATTTCCGCGTGGCTCCGACTGGCGGTTGCATTTCCCTTAGATACACTCGATCTCCGGGTTGGAATGATCTTGCGGCCAGGCGAGCGTTTATTATGTCGCTTCTCTTTTTCCATGCTTGGTGGAGACAGTGGATTGCAGCGTTATGGGCCGTCTGGAGATGTTTCAGGCCTGTGGTGTCTTCTGGTGAGCTTCTCAGGCTTTGGAAGGACTCGTTGGGAAGTCTTATTTCTCTTCCGAAGGTTAAGAAATTTGGAGAGAATCCGGTGCTTTTGTGAGGCAGAGATCGATAAGCAGCGAGGGCGATTGGCAGTACCGATTCCCAGGCGGTGGTATTCTTGACTATCTTCGAGAGGATATTGGCGAGGGTCTTGTGAAAGCGTTCACAAACGCCGTTACCTTCAGGGTGATACGCCGTCGTGAAGACTTGACGTATCCCCCATTTGGTACACAGTTCCTTCGTTGACCTAGCGGTGAAAGCAGTCCCTCGATCGGAGATGAGTCGTTCTGGTACGCCATGGACAGGTATGTAGCGGGTTGCTAGGACTCGGGCCACAGTTCCGGCGGTGCAGTCTGGTACAGGGTAGGCCTCGGCGTACTTGGTGAAGTGATCGATGGCGGTTAAGATATATTTCTGGGTGGTTCCGGACGTGACTGGTCCTACGAAATCCACCCCAACAATCTGTCCTGGCCTATCGGGTAAGAGCGGTTTTTGGATCGGGTGTCGGAGGCCGGATGGCGTGTTACGGCGTTGGCAGGTTTCGCACCTTCTCACGTACTCCCTGACGTCCTTCGACAAGTGCGGCCAAAATCCCAACTTCCGAACAAGCTTCTCGGTGGTCTCCGCTCCAGGGTGTCCTGACCACTCGTTTCGATGGCATCTATCCAGGAGCCACTCCCTCAAGGACACGGGCATGAGTGGGACCCATTCATCCTTGCCATCCAATCGAACCTGTGTTTCAAGTACTCCGTCGTTCCGCCGCGTTTTTCCTCCCTTCTCGAAGATCACTGTCGTCTGTACCCATGAATCAATGTTTTGCGCCGCTATCATCAAGCTTTTTGGGAATTCCAACGTCAGCGCGGCTATCTCCATCCTGCTCAAACCATCGGCATGTTTCATTGCGGTTCCTGGGCGATACCTTGGTATAAAATCATATTCCGCCAAGCGTAAAACCCAACGACCAATACGGGAGGTAGGATCTCGCAATCGCATGGCAGCGGTAAGGGCCATGTGATCTGTTTGTAATTCGAAGGGTTGCCCCAGTAGGTATTCTTGGAAATGCCTCACGGCCCAAACCACCGCAAGAAGTTCCCGTTCAGTCACGGAGTAGCGCGTCTCGGCGGGGTTGAGCTTGCGGCTTGCGTAAGCTACTGGCTTTTCCTCTCCGTCGTGATCTTGGGATAAGACTGCTCCCAGGGCCGTTCCTGAAGCATCTGTCGCCAGAACAAAGGGTTTCGTGAGGTCTGGGTATGCCAGCACCGGCTCTTCAGTAAGGCGCTTCTTTAGTTCGTCAAATGCGCTTTGATGGGCTTGCGTCCACTCAAACGGGTTGGTTTTCTTCAGTAGATCGGTCAATGGTGCGACGATTCCTGAGAAGTTTGGGATGAATCGTCTGTAGAATCCTGCGAGTCCTAAAAAGGACTGGAGCCTCAGGGATGTTGTGGGGACGGGAAACTCTCGGACGGCCTGGGTCTTCTCCGGTTCCGTGTAGATTCCTTGGGTCGTTACTCGATGACCGAGGAATCGCACCTCCGTTTTCAGGAACTCACACTTTGCCAGGTTTACTTGTAATCGGGCATCTTGTAAGCGCTCGAACACCTCTCGCAGCCGCTCGAGATGTTCCTGTAGTGTCGTGGAGAAGATGATTACATCATCCAGGTACACAAGGCAGTTTCTTCCTAGTAATCCATCCAGTACATTGTTCATGACTCTCTGAAAAGTCGCGGGAGCATTTTTTAACCCGAAGGGCATTTTGTCATATTCAAAATGTCTCCCGAGGACTGAGAAGGCCGTTTTTTCTTTAGCATCGGGGTGCACTGGTATCTGATGGTACCCGGACAAGAGATCGATAGTTGTGAACCACCGACAACCGCCCAACAAAGCCAATGTTTCCTGCAGACGAGGTATCGGGTATGCGTCTCCCTTGGTGATCTTATTCAATCGTCGGAAATCGGTGCAGAACCTCCACTTTTGCTCCTCTCCAGGTGGGGTCTTCTTCTTGACAAGAAGAACTGGGGCGCACCAGGGGCTAGTGGAAGCACTGATGACTCCAGCTTCTAACATGTCTTTTAGTTGCGTCTCGACTACTTCGCGAAGCGCGTGCGGTATGGGGTAAGGTTTCTGCGCCGTCACCTCGGGTTGGGTCGTCGTGATTTCGTGGTAGACCTCCAGGCTGCATCCCTCACTGGTTGGTGGTCGAAAGAGCTCACGGAAGTTCAAGAGAGTTCCTTTAGCTTCCTCTCGATCGACATTCGTCAGGTGGCTGAGTTTGGCTTCAATGGCTGCTTCCAATTCTGGTTGCGGTTCGTCCCACTGATCCGTGGGAAATATCTCCCAATCCTCCATTTCTGTGTCCATGTCGGTTGCGTTCCCGAGATCCCGCGTGGAATTATCTCCACTCGTCGACACCTCTAGAGCCCTTTGTCGCTCTCCTCCCGACAATTCGGGGGCGCTCTGGTTTGACGTGGGGGATGGTAGTGCGGTTTGCAGGGTTGCCACTCGTGCTCTGGTTCCGACGAGGTCTTCATCATCATCTATTTCATCTTTAGGAAGAATCTCTACTTCCCACTTGTGGCTGCCATCAAATTTGTAGTGGGATTTCCACGGATCAGACTCTTCTTGTGGGTCATTTTCAAGTCCGTCCAATGGTTCATCCGAGGTTACACCCGGCGATACACCCGGCGTTACACCCTGCGTTCCGGTTGGTTCCTGTGTGCATATCAGGGGCGATACACCTTGCGTTACACCCGGCGATACACCCGGCGTTACACCCTGCGTTCCGGTTGGTTCCGGTGTGTATATCAGGGGCGATACACCTTGCGTTACACCCGGCGATACACCCGGCGTTACACCCTGCGTTCCGGTTGGTTCCTGTGTGCATATCAGGGGCGATACACCTTGCGTTACACCCGGCGATACACCCGGCGTTACACCCTGCGTTCCGGTTGGTTCCGGTGTGTATATCAGGGGCGATACACCTTGCGTTACACCCGGCGATACACCCGGCGTTACACCCTGCGTTCCGGTTGGTTCCTGTGTGTATATCAGGGGCGATACACCTTGCGTTACACCCGGCGATACACCCTGCGTTCCGGTTGGTTCCTGTGTGCATATCAGGGGCGATACACCTTGCGCTACACCCGGCGATACACCCGGCGTTACACCCTGCGTTCCGGTTGGTTCCTGGGTGCTTATCAGGAGCGATACACCCGGCGATACACCTTCGGTTTCATGGGGCGATACGGTTGGGAGGTCCTGACCCGCGCACAAGGCAGCGGTTACCTCCGAAGACACACCCCGGTTCCATCTTTCTAGGGAGGTCAAGGCCCCGTCGGTCAAGGTTTCAAGGTCGGGTTCCGGTGTGAAGCGTTCCTCGAAGGTCACGATGGGAAGTTCCTCAGAGCAGCTGTGGTGCGGGGGTGAAGGGGGGGCCATCACAACCCGAAAGGTGCTGGGGAGGACTGTGTCGGCGCTTTCACGAAGGCTCAGGCGCGGTGACCCAGTTTCCTCCCTCCTCCCGAGCTGCGACACCATCCCGATACTTCCCAACTCACAACAAAGGGGGTCCATGTCCCTCCATTCCTCTTCACTTTCCGTTCTCATTCCCATCGTCGGTCCAGTTGTGAAAGTCATCGGAACCCGTCTGAGTACATCTAGACCCAGTAAGTCGAGGGTCGCCCCCTTCCGGGCGAACACGAGGAAGTTATGTTTGAAGCGGTATTTACCGATACGGGTGTCAATACATTGTTCCCCGGCGAAGGGTAATAGGGCCGCGTCCGCTCCCCATGCCATGATCTTCGTTGGTTTCATCGGGATCCCCGATACGGGTTTAGCTAGAACCGATAAGGCGGCTCCAGTGTCTATGAGCATGTTCCGGGTTTCATTCCCGAGACCCACTTCCACTTTGAGTGTTCGTATCATAGGTCGTTCCACGGCCGTTACATGGAGATTAGTCGGTTCTTGCGACTTATAACGGTTGACCTCATTCACATGTTTCGGGTCGGCGATTGGTTGCGACACGGGTAGTAATTTCCGTTTCTGGGGACAGCTCTCTTCTAGGTGTTCCCGACACCCGCAAAAGTTACAGAATATAGTCTGTTGCGGACTCTTGGGGCAGTCGACGGGGAAGTGGTCCATTGCAGCGCAGAAGATACAGGGGTATCGCGGTGCGGGTCGTTCGTTTGTTCTTAGGCGTGGTTCGTCACTGTTCCACCTGTTACGGCGGTCGTCACCGGCTCGCTGTTCCCGTCGGGGCACCGGTTGATCCTTTCAGGGACATCGGGCGGCGAAGTGGTTGGTTCCACCACAATTGTAGCACCGTAATTCACCCGATACAGCTGCTAGGTCCCATCGTTCCTCTGTTTCTTCAGTCTCTACTAGTGTGTTCTCGAGTTCTTCCGCTCGTTCCAGGGCAATACGGAGTGAGGTAGGTCGGTTGGTTACGAGAAATGCGCTCATCTTCTTCCGACACCCCTCACGAAGGCGCTCAGAGTTTTCCGCTCGACCCATTCCCGTTTCTCATGACGGTCGAGATGTGTTCCTTCTTCAAGTACGGCGCATCGAGCCAGTCCTCTAATGCGATCGGCGAACTGCCGAAGCGTTTCGGAGGTGTTCCTCTTGATGGTCCAGAGTAGGGCTGCGGCGTGTTGCGGGTTCTCGCGCATGAACCAGTTCATCATCTCGTCCCGTATCACTTCGTATGCGTTGTCATACTCGAGGGTATCGTCTCTGTCTATTAGGAATTGTTTCGCAGTTCCCCTGGTTTTAGTTCTCAGGAGTCTCATTTTTTGTTTCTGGGTCAATCCGGTAGTTACGGTATCGAAATTTGCGAAAAATGACCCGACACTCAGCGAACCCGGTGTATCTGGGTCCCATGGTTCCAGTTCTAACAGTAGTGAACGTGGGATACCATCCTTGTCACCGTCTTGGGTCGTCTCGTGATACTTTTTGAGTAACACGTTCATCTGTCTCATGGTTTCGGTCAGCGTATCGACCGCTTCCTTGTTGTTGAAGGGTTGTTGTTCCTCCTCATCCTCGACGTCCGAAAGTACCATGTTTCACTTTTTAAGACGCGGCAAAATAGGTAAACACAGCACAGTCAATACGGTCGGTTCCGACTCGGTAGCGGTTACTGTCTCGTAGTTCGGTCTGGGGTTGGTAGTTGTGTGTTCCCGTATGACGATACGGTTTGTCTTAGTGTTCCTGTGTGACGACACAGTTCGTTGGAATGTGGGTGTAGTGGTGAGGTGTGACCTACTTTCGGAGTTACCGTTACGAGGTGTCCTACCTACCTACTACCCTTGGTTCTGACCTGTTCCGACACTTTTTGAAATAGGAATCGGCCGATACCTTAGGCACAAATATTTATTTTTTGGGTTCGTGCAGGGCGCCACCACACGCGATCCGTTAATACACCGGATCCGAAATGAGAGTTTTGGGTCCGATACAGTTCCGGGTTCGCGCTTTGCAGGAATCCCACCCGCTGCCACCAAATTTGTAAGCCTTTGGTCGGGGTATCGATCCGATCGGGAAGTAAAAGATTCTAAATTTTGAGGTTACTGTTAAAAAGGGGAAGTGTAATGGTTCCAGGAACAACTGAAAAGACAAAAAACTTAAGCTAGAAAATAGAAAATACTTAGCTTGTAACGTGTCGTTGGTAGCTTGACTCGATACGGCTTGGGAGATGAGGCTGCGATTCTACTATGAAGTTACTCTTGATGTTTATGTAAATGTTACCTGTTGTTATACCAATTGCGGTGTATCGGTTGTTGAAATAAAGAATGATGTTACGTTACTCGTTTCTGTGCAAGTGAATTTAACTACCTAGTCACCGATACCCGATACTCATGAACCAGAATCAGAACCAGGGCAAGATTGTAAGAAAATGTAGAGTAATGCAAGGTTTTTATTAGGAACAAAATGAGACTAGGGGGTCCACGACCCAGTTCTGCCTGAAGGGCGTTCTACGAGAGGCAAATGTGATTGATTAGCTTGACTAGGCGTTACAGCTTTCTTAAGAATAGATACAAATATGTTTTTGGTTTTAAACTTCAATGTTCCAGTTCAGGATACGGTTCTCTTATAGTTACTGAGTTACTCTTCACTAACTACCTACTATTGGCCAATAAGATAGGTGTTACACTGTATACACTCACGTGACGGAGTACCGGAGCGAGTCCGCACACGATGAGAGGCGAGATGAAGATGTTGAGGGGAGTAGCCGGGATCGGACTGGATCGCGTCGCGGTTCCTTCGGACGGTTCCAGGGGAGGCAGGACGGAAGTCGATTGCACTGAGGGGGCACCACTCACAGGATCTATCCTTCAATGTTCGACTGGGAGGCAGGAGGACAACTTTTGCACTAGCGCGATACTGGGTCGACACTGGTACGGGGGAGAGCGCTTCACGGACAGGGGGGTTAGCTTCGAGACAATGCTGGCTAGGCGGGCTTCAAAGGACTGAGGTGTTCAGGTCTCTACTTCTTCATTTGACTGCTCCCCTCTCCAGTCTGACCAACCTAACCACGCCAAAAACCCCAGTTTGATGGGCTTTGGGTGATCAGGGCTTCACTTTCTGGCTTGACAATTGTTGTTGGTGGTTGTGTGCCCAAGGTGGTGGGAGGGCACAATGCATGGCCACGCCCATTTGTGTGTGTGGCTGTGGGCTCTTTCTCCTGCTGCTGATCAGGTCTTACTGGCCTCTGTGGCCTGGGTCTTCCTGTGACGAGGGTTGGTTCAGGGCTTACTGGCCTCTACGGCCTGGGGTCTCTCTCCCGGGGGTTGTCAGGGCTTACTGGCCTCCATGGCCTGATAGGGGGAACAGTGAGCTGCTGAGCGGCAGCTCACATATA
>CM019179.2:49485878-49573358 GCA_009739505.2 Apolygus lucorum
CAAAATCAAAATTTTCACTCGCGTTTGCGTTATAGACCTTTTCCGAACAATTTTGGTTCAGTGTCTGTGTGTCTGTCTGTCTGTCTGTCTGTCATGAATTCCTTGTAACGCGCATAACTATACGAAGTTATTGTCCGATTTCAATGAAAATTTCAGGGATTGTGCGGGTTGGTGTGTAGACGGTCCCCTATGAAAATCATCATCCTCGGACTGATAGAAGCGACTGCGCATGCGCAAACGTGAATTCCTTATAACGGCCATAACTTCCACATTTTCCATCCGATTTCATTAAAATTCCAGGAATGTTACAGATTACTATTTAGATGGTCCCCTATGAAAATCATCACCTTCGGACTGATAGTAGCCACTGCGCATGCGCAAACGTGAATTTCCTTGTAACGGCCATAACTTCCACTTTTTCTACCCGATTTCGATGAAATTTTCAGGGATTATGCGGATTAGGTTGTAGATGGTCCCCAATGAAGATCACCACCTTCGGACTGATAGTAGCCACTGCGCATGCGCAAACGTGAATTTCCTGACAGAGAAGTATGACAGAGATGATTTACGGCAAGCAGTGTCGGAGCTAAAAGGAGTGGCACCCAACAACATCAGGGTGATGGCTGCGACCTTGTCATGGCGCGGTGTGTGGTGCGGGAAAAGTGCCACGGAGTGCGCGAGTTGGGCATCTCGGTAGGCGTACTCCGTGGTATCACCACCCGTGTCCTGCTCGGCTCATATTTGAACTGGTGGTCGTTTTATAGAGGCACTTCCCTTCATCCTTCTCTCCCACCCCCACCTTCCTCATCTTCCCTTATCCCTAGGGCCGGCGTCGGGTGAGTCCTGGGCGTCCCTCCCCATTATATTTAACCTTCATCCGCTCGCGTCTCCTGGAGTCACACTTCCGATCGCGTGGGCGGCAAATTGGCCGCCCTTGATTTCACCACTTTTCTCCGTTCAACTTGCGTGTTTCAAATCAGTTTTGACCAGGGAACTCAGCACAACATTACAAGAACATTTTTATAATAAATTCTTTATTCAAATAATCGCAATCACAATAAGAAGGTAAATATATTTATATCAAAATCTTCTTCCTCTGTGGAATACAATCGATCCCTGAAAAATATGAATAATTCATTATGAGCTTTCAGTTCGAAATATTTCCAAATATGATAGGAAACACGTATTGAAAGTCCAACGCATAATCTAGATCCGCCCTGCGAAAGTAGTACTGTCGAGAAAACACGCGGAAGAAAAAATAAACATTTACCTAACCTACATTTTCCAAATCGAGATGCGAAAGATTCATTATTCAGTTCAAAATACAGCAGAGTACGACAAGAAATATCTATGAGAAGTCCTACACGTATTCTAGAGTACTGTGAAAGTAGTACAGTTGAAAATACATGCGAAAGGAAAACTAATATTTACTTACATTTTCCAAACCGAGCGATGCGAAAATTCTCACGTTATCGCCCGCGTAGGCGGCAAATTGGCTCGAACCCGATGCGCCCGACTTTGGAGTAGTATTGACTCAGCTGACACGTCCACCACGATCGGAATTCAACGCAATCTAGTTGGTTACATATCAACTAGAGAATACATGTCGCTTCTGGGGCTATCACGGTACTAAGAGCGAGCATACGCGAGAAAATTCAAAAAGGCGGCCAATCTGCCGCCCACGCGAGCGGATGAAGGTTAATTTATTTTTTTTTATTTTTATTTATGGCGTGCCCCCTCCGTCAAAAAAGACAATTTGTCTTTGAGGGGAGATTTAAAAAAAAAAAAAAAAAAAAAAAAAAACGTCCATAATTTCTACATTTTCTGTACGATTTCAATGAAATTTTCAGGGATGTTACAGATTAACTTGTTTTGATGTTTTGAGATTAACTACTATGCATCGGATCATCTATACAATCGGGTTATGGATACGAGGAAGCTATGTGCCACACCCACTTGGCAGACTTTTTTTGACTCGTCTGACGATGACGACGACGTCCGAGTCGAATCCTGGATCGGATTCCATATTCCGAGATGTACGTTACTGAATTTCCGCCTTTCCAAGCCCCGAGTCGTCCAAGTGCTCGACTAGATTGACACTCGCCACGAGTTCCCGTCATACAAATAAGTTCAACACGTTAATTTAAAATGAATAATGGTTTTTTTCAATAATATAACAGTGAAACCTACATTCCTTGGTTGTTACTATTCGGACCAATTATACAAATTGACCATTATACAAAAAGACCAGTTCGACCAAAATGAATTTCTATTGAGGTGATATCGGGGGCCCTCTTCTTCGAGTTTACATCCATCGGTAATCATTCAAATTATCGAAGTATTCCTACCATTCTGAACAAGGCGGCGGCCACTGTTTCGACAATCGAGTTTGTCTAAACTTGAAATGTTGAGCGAAACGAATGAAAGTTGGACATTATGACGTATTTGGGCAATAGAAACGTTGAACAACAACCACTACCGCGCTTGATATCAGCAGATTGCCGCCTTGTTTATCTTTATCAGTGTCAGTTTTTCGAATTCTTTGTTTTTATTATTTGCTGATTCCTGCGGTTTGTTTCGAGTTTTCCGGTTCTCTTCGTTTTATTTTGCTGAATATTTTCATCACCTACCTATTGAGTTATTACACATCATCACTTTGAGCCACAACGAGCGCAATAACTCCAGTATTTCTCCCGACTCAAGTACCTTCCGTGATGAATCCTAGTGAAACACAGCGATAACCGCCTTGTTCTGAACGGTAGGAATTACTTCGATAATTTGAATGATTACCGATGGATGTAAACTCGAAGAAGAGGGCCCCCGATATCACCTCAATAGAAAGTTATTTGGTCGAACTGGTCTTTTATGATGGTCAATTTGTATAATTGGTCCGAATAGAAACAACCAAGGAATGTAGGTTGCACTATTATGTTATTGAAAAAACCATTATTCATTTTAAATTAACGTGTTGAACTTATTTGTATGACGGGAACTCGAGGCGAGTGTCAATCTAGTCGAGCACTTGGACGACTCGGGGCTTGGAAAGGCAGAAATTCAGTAAAGTACATCTTGGAATGTGGAATCCGATCCAGGATTCGACTCGGAGTCGTCGTCATCGTCAGACGAGTCAAAAATAATTCGAAATGCGAAAATATTTCGCAATTTCATTTCGAAAACAATCACAAATCAATGCGCGGCCATATTGAATTGGTAGTTAAACGAGGTTTCCTAGTTTATTCGGCCGATTTTCGACCGCTTAAACTCGAACCCCCCAAGATGGAGTTTAACTCGTAAATCGCTCTGGTGAAAGACGATTTTTACTGAACGTCGTTTATCTCTCGCCTCATTTGGTTTAAACTCGTTGCGAATGTTTGGTGAAAGTGGGCCTTACTATCTTTTACAGTAAGGAGGCGAAAAGAAGCAACTACGTTGGTAAAGATTTGGACAAGATTTTTATTTTATTATCAACCTACACTAATAACGAAAGGAATTGTTTGATAAAAAGTGTGAATGTTGAAATGAGGTTTCCAGTCGTGATTAAACGGAAGAATTTTAATAGAAGGTGGCGAAGCCTCTCAAAGTAAACATCATTCGAGGGAGCCTTTGTTTCATAATTACCTTTTTAAATTAGCTAGGGAGCAAAGCTAAAGGGTATAACCCTGACGAATCCAAGAGGATTCGAAAAGCAGAAGTCGATTCGAAAGAATTTGTAAGTGATGACTCCGTGAACTTTCCGGCATCTTAGACATTTTTTCTTTTTTTCTTTCGTAGGGGTGAGGAAATCTTTAAGATCCAGGGGTGGAAATTGGATCTCGTGAGATACCTACCCCCGAGGGAACGCACGGGTTATGTGGGATTCAAACCCACTAAAACCTCACCTCCTTATTCCACGTTGGATATCAGCCTGGAACTGTTCAACACATTACTTCAGGCGGTGTCCTGGGAGTCTTCTTAGTTCTCAGTAAGGGACCGGTCAATGGTTCCCCTCCTCTGCCTCTCCCGTTCTTGAAGGATTTTTTTGTTCATTATTTTTTCCACATAGTCTGTCACAGTGGTCCAGTTTTTCTCGCTTTCCTGCATCTTTCCTAAGACAGCCTCTGGGGTTGTGCCCTGTGCTGCGAGATGCAACTTCTCCCTTAGGCAGTTCCTCCCCCCTGTCCATCGCATGCATTTAAAGAATGTAGGGAATGCTTCATCATCCTTGTTCTCCTGGCAGTTGGACACCTTCCCCATCTTAAGTAGCCGAGCGCAGAAAAGTCCGTGCCCTGAAAGGAACTGGGTTAGGAAGAAATACAGGTTAGACGTTGGGTTCTGGATAATGTGATTAGTAGCCTAGTACCAGTGTGTTGCACGGACTCACGTGTGTATGACGGTTGTTCTACATCATATTCTGACTGTACTAGACGTCTATCGTCTTGGAAAGAACAAGAGCTCAACAGTTACACAGATGATCTGCCTTCATTCCAATCACTTTCATCGCTCTAGGAAGCTCAAACCGAGCTGATCTGATCATTTCTATGGAGGTTTTCGAGTCTAATATATTTCTATTCGTCCTCTGTCCGTCAAAACGACTTGGGTTTTGGCTTTGCAATAAAAAAGGAACGGTGACGTTTATTGTATTTATTAGCAACATATCGCTGGGCAAACTCACCAGCATCCTCAGGCTTAAAATTTTTCTTTTTGTCATGCATGATCAAAGTCATATCTATCAGCTTTATTCCCAACTTCCAATGCATCATCACGGATATACCAAAACCAAAAAAAAAAAAAAAAAACACCTAATTTATCAATTATGGGCACAATTTTTAAAACTTGGCTTCAACTTGTTTACCTGATTCTCCTCATTGTAATTGGGTTCGTCTCGTATACTCATAAATAAATAAATAAATCTTAAAGTTTAAGGGCCGTTTTCACCAACAATCCATTAACTCCGTTCGACGAAAACTTCATTTAAAGTAAACTGAGATTGATCTCCATTCAAAATTTGTTTCGGTTTCACCAAGTTGAACGAGTTCTCAGGAATGGCGTTTTCGTTGATCTCTGGTAAACTTCTTCTTCACCATCGAAGCATCGAAAGTCAGTCGTAAAACGCTGATCTGGAAGGCAGTGAATTGGTGATACGAGAGATAACGAAATTGTTTTGTGAAAGTTTTCCCGCAGAATCACTTTTTCGTTAGTTTCGACTTCATTCAATCAGTGATATTTCATCAATCCGTCAACTATCCTCTTTCAGCGCTATAATTTGTGTTGTTCATAAGTTCATTATGATTATTGGAGTTCAGATTTTCGATTGGACGTCTACCTACTTCATCAACGTGAGTACCTTTACCTACTTTTATCTGGTGATTCCCTCTTCCAGGCCCTCCTACAAATTTTGCCTTATTGCCTGACTCCTAAACCATATAGGTACCTACTCATCGGTACTTTCAACTACTCGGAGCTAGTAGACATAGAGACCGGACAACAGGCTACGAACTGTGTGTCAATGACGTCTTTTCTGAACAAATATGATGAATTTCATTCCTCATGTCAAGAAAACCCATTGTCACTTCAGCATTCATAAAATACAGTAGTATTTCATGAATACCGAGCGTACTAACGATCGGTACTTGTGTAAAATTTTATGTACGCATTTTATAAGAATGGATGAATTAAAATGATAATAATTGTTTTAATAAAACGTGATACGTATGAATTGATTTGTTCATCTACCTACACATTTCCTCAAGTCAATCTTATGTTGCAACATCTCGGTTCTTATTTCTCCTAGTTTATGCTGATCATGGTGCAAACGAGAATAAATTCGTAGGTAAATAATAAGAAAAGAATTTTCAGCATAATTATTTGAGATAATGCGTAATCAAATAATAATAATAATAATGATTCAATCAAACAACAATACAAGAATATAAACGACGTAGGTAAGCAATCTTTAGTAATCACCTAACGAGAAAAAATAAATATGAAGGGGGGATCTTTTGAAAAAATTTCTCTTTCTTTTTTTCTTTTTTCTTTCTTTTGAAAAATTTCTTTTTTTGATAAAATTCTTTTGAAAAGAATTTTATTCACCAGAATAAATTTTAGGTATGTAACAATTTTATTTTCATAATGATTAACATCAGCGAAACCAACTACTCACAATAGGTACGTAAAATGCACACAGCAACTGGGAAACGGAAATATCTGAGATGGTAACGAAACTTGTAGGCTGAAATAGCGACGTCCTGCGATGGATTTGTTTGGGACCGCGATTAATGAAATGGTTCACAATTCCGTTGTCCTTACTCACTCCCGTGTAACCCCTTTTTCTAATAGGGAACCCTCGGAAGGGAGCACGTTAGGAAGTTAAAAGTAATTCCTAACCAAGTCTTGTGATATTATTTAACTTAGCTGAATGCGGATCTTACTTACCGTAGCTGTCTGAGTGTCTTCTCTGGAGTAGTACTGCCACCACCTACTGAAGTAGTAGGACTTAGTCAGGAGACTAAGTTAGAAAGTTATGATTGAAAAGAGAGAATTTACTAGCAAATGACGTTACGTTACTGTTTATGTTTGCAAAATAAAATGAAGTTAATCGAATGAGTTTACTTTACTTGTGTTGTGTACCTGGTCAGTGGGAGTAGTCAAAGAAATATATAAGTACTTCCGTACGTGAAATGTATTACAAAATAAGCATTCATCAACAAAATAAAATGGTATTTGAATAGGTATCTCTCCTACCTATGTAGTCGACTGGAAAGTTAGGAACTATCTCTTGAATAGGTATGCTATCGTGGTGGTCACTGAAGGTGGTCACCAAAGGTGGTCACTGAAGGTGGACACCACGAGGTTTTCGTCAATCACAATTTTACAAGAAATATTAGTTTTGAAACAATTGAAAATAGTACTTAAATCTAAGGGGGGAATTTAGGGAAGGGCCATTCTTAGTCTCTGTCTTTTGGTAGGTATTGTAAGCGCCTATATCGCAATCTTCTAAGGAAGGAAAAACACTCTTAACTCTATTATGTACAAATAAATGCGGTTCACTCCTACCAGTTGTATGCAGTCCGTGATGGGTAGGCTCGGTCGTCGTCTTCGTCGAAGTCTTGAAGTTGGTGGGCAGTCGGAGGCGGTCGAAGTCAGGTGAAACCAGGAGGTGGACAAATGGCTGGATGGGGGGCCCCAGTCTCGGCAGGCTTTCACTCTCGGCGCAACCACTGTCTCTCAAGGAATGAGGTAGGGGAGAAGCTTCACGGGGGTCCTTCGGTTTTGGAGGGGGCAGGGCGGCGAGAGGGCGCATGCGCGCGGAGTGGGGACGCTGCTGGTGGCGCGCCTGGCGGTGGCGGAGGCAACTCTGTAACTGCTGGCGCGGCCATCGGTGGTGAGCCCGTGGATCGAGAACGCGCGCGCTTTATGGAGGAAGAGGAGGTGGAGCGAACCGTGATCCGGAGTGGCGGGATTCTCCGGTCACACTCCCCCCCTCTTTGAAAGCCGTTGTCCTCAGCGGCGTCACTTCCCTCCAATGGTCGAGTGGCTGCGGCTTCCAGGGTTTGCAGGTGCTTTGCTCTGCATCCGCGACAGGTGGAGATCTCAGGTTTCTGGCGATGTCGGGAGTCCTTGCACACGATTGGATGTCCATCTGTGGTTGCTTTGCGTGATCTGCGGAGGAATGTTCTGCAGGCCTCACACCAGAGTCGTGAGTTGTGGGCTCTGAGTCTTCCACAAGCGAGGCAGGTTCTCCGGGATGCAGGTTGTTCCTCATCCTCAGTGTGCGAGTCCTCTCCGGCCAGTTCCTCGGAATAGGGCAACTCTTCCATGGAGGTCGATGGTACGCTGGCTATTGGCACGTTGCGGGATGTTGACGGCACGCTGGCAGCTTGTTCGTCCGGTACCGCAGCAGGGGCGATGGCTGGTTGCTCAGGCTGACGCAACTCCCAGTTGACCTCATCCCTCATATGGTTCAGGATGGCTCTGGCAATGGCTCCAACGTCGTGGATCGGGGGAATATGCAGGGGACTGGCGTTGTGTGACCAGTTCCACAATGTGGTCGGCCCAATCGCGGGGATCCAGGGTGGGCGGCAACTGCTCCGTCATGAGGGCCACCACGTCTCGAGCAATCTCCGCTGATGTGGGTATGACGACGACGCGTGGTTGTGGCAGTTGTTGTGCCACGGCTATTGCTATCTCCGTTACACTCAGTCTGGGCGCCGTGGGTTGCCTACGTTGGGTAATTTCGCGCAGCACTCTCAACGCACTAGAGTGTCGGTTCCATCCTTCCTCTCTTTCCGCGGCACTGTTCGCACTATAGAGCATCTCCGCGCCCGTTTCCAACACCGTGAACTCTCTCTCTAAGTCTCTTGGTCCTGCCCTACCACCACTATTTCTAGGCTTGAGCACTCGGGGGCGTGGTAATGCTGGTTCTGCCGGGGATTCACCATGGGGACTCCTGTCTCTATCAGTCTCCTCGTCCAACCTCCTCTCCACATCCGCTATCATTGCTCTCAAGTCTTTGCCTTTCGACATGACCGATCACCGTCTGGAAAACACACACGCACCTCCTATTATAGCACTTGTATGGCCTCTATGTTCTACCTCTACTTCTACTGTTACTTCTACGACAATGTTAGAGATGTATCCTACAGATGTGCTTGTTACTTTTACTGGGTGCCAAGTGTGATGTATGGTGTGGTTCCTACTGACTCTTGTTCGACTGGGCCTAACGATGGTAAAGGGCCTACGCTTAGCGAACCTCAAACGACTGGATCGACTCTTTGACAGACAAGACTTAACGAGGGAGCAGGGGATAATGTCGGCCTACGATCGGTCGCGTGCGCATTCGCGAAACGTCAAGGGTCGGCATGGGACGAGACAAAACAACTGGTAAGTATGACATTACATTACAAAATTATCAATATTTTTTTTTTTTTTTTTTTTTTTTTTTTTTTTTTTTTTTTTTTTTTTTTTTTTTTTTTTTAACTTGTTACATTTTCAATTATTTACATTTTTAATTAACCCTTCTTTGTTTTCAGGTTTTTGGTTTCTTCGAAGGTCGTCCGGAGTGCAGCTGCTGATAATCCTTCTTGGGAAGCCGGCGCAGCTGGCGATGTGCAACCGCAGCAGTCTTCGAGGATGTTTCTACAGGCGGCACTTCAGCAGGAGGACTCTCCATCAGTGGTTCAGGCTCTTCAGGCTCTTTGGTTGGTTGAGCCTCAACAAACCGGGCTACAGGGTACGTATCCTCATCTTCAGGAATAAGGTCGTCGATCTCCATGTTGCAGGGTACGGGTTCCGGTCGCTGGTCGGCCATGGGTGCAACAGGTGGGGTGACGCAGGCATCGTTGGGAACACCTCTTTCGAATGCGGGTTTAAGACGTCCCAGGTGTACTACCTGGCAGCGGTCCGTGGGATCTGCTACCTCGTATGTCACTTCTGAGAGACGTCTCACAATCCTCATGGGTCCAACCCAAGGGCTCCAGAATTTGGACGATACTCCGGGAGGCGGTACCATCTGGCGCAGGTATACCCTGTCGTTCACGCTGAAATAGCGAGGGGTCCGACGTGCGTTCGCGATTCGGGATCGCTTCATCCAGGCTTTCCGTATTGCTCTTGCTGCTGCTTTCTGGGCTCTCTTAACGTGTACAAACGTTCTGTCGTGACTAGACGGAGAGTCCAGATCCAAGGCGGCGGCAACAGGCAGGCGGATTTCCCTTCCCAAGTGTAACATGTTGGGAGAATACCCTGTGCTTCCATGTGGGGCACTGCGGTAGACGGCCAAGGCCATCGGCAGTACTTCTTGCCACAGGTTTGTCTTGGGTGACAACTTGGCAATGATGTCGGCCAAGGTTCTGTGAAAGCGCTCACAAATTCCGTTGCTTTGGGGGTGGTACGCGGTTGTCTGTACCTTCTTAATCCCCCAAGCGGCGCATAGTTCTTGTGTCACTGCGGCTGTGAAAGCAGTCCCACGATCCGAAATCAGTTTCTCCGGAACTCCATGCGTGGGGAAATACTGCTTCGTTAGGACGTTGACCACCACCTGGGCTGTTGTATTTGGAACAACGTATGCCTCGGCGTATTTACTAAAGTGGTCGACGACCGTAAGCAGGTATTTCACACCGTTGGTCGTCGCGAGAGGTCCAACGTGGTCTATCCCCACTATCTCTCCAGGATGCGATGGAAGTTCTGGCTGTTGGATCGGCGGGTCCAGCCGATTCGGTGTCTTTCGTCGTTGGCAGACGGCGCAGGATCTGACGTAGGGCGGAATTCAGAGTCCCTCCTCAGGACTGAGGCCGGCCTCAAGGTGGCTTTTGAGAAAAGTTTTTACTCATCCGTATTCAGAGTAGCAAGACTTTCGAGGAGAGTCGTGTTTGAGCCGAGGTGGGCCTCAAGGAGGGTTCCCGCCTCCTCAACCTATTCTGAGTTGTTAAATTACAAGGCCGGCCTCAAGGCCACCCTCGAATTTCCTATTCATAAACGAATTTCGGAGATGAGTCAAGATTTTTCTTGACTTCAAAGAGCTCGAAACCCTCCTCCAGCTGAGGTAGCCTAGAACCTACCTTGAAGTACATTTTTGTTTTCAAGATGAGTAGTGTTGACAGTTGACGAGACTTTCGTGCCGTTTTTTTCCAGTTTCGTTTTTCCAGTTTTTTACCGTTCGTTCAGTTTCGTACCGTTTATTGTGTTTTTATTCAAACATTTCTCGAAGTGCTTTACCGTTTATTGTGTTTTTATTCAAACATTTCTCGAAGTGCTTTACCGTTTATTGTGTTTTTATTCAAACATTTCTCGAAGTGCTTTTTGTTTTCAAGGTGAGTAGTGTTTTGACTAGTGTTGACAATTGACTAGTTTCGTACCTACCGTTTTTTTTTCCAGTTTACCGTTCGTTCAGTTTCGTACCGTTAATTGTGTTTTTATTCAAACATTTCTAGGAAAGAAGATGGATAATTGGGTAATGTTTGATTGGGACGACACAGACGATCAATTGATTGATGACGTTGAGCTCAACCGGATTCCCAGAAGGTACATACGGGACCAAGGAAACCCCCTGGAGATGTTTGATGAGAGAGGATTCCGGAGACGATTCCGTTTCCACAAAGAAACTGTTGTGAATTTTCTACTCCCTCTGATCTTCGCGGATGAAGGAAGCTGCTCCAATAGGGGGCTACCGATCCCGCCAATTCTTCAGTTGGTTGTTGCATTACGATATTATGCAACATCCTCATACCAGGTGAACTCCCATTACTTATGTTTTCTATTTATGTGGCCATTTACATCAGTGTTACGTCCCTTTGTCTCGTGCCTTTATACCTATGTGTTTTTAAGGAAGAAAAAAATTAATGTTTTTATTCGTATTGGTAAAGTGTTATTGTTATTATTATTGTTCCGTGTTAGTGTTTATTCGTAATGATAAACACCTTTTACGTCGGTAATTGAGTAATTGGGTAAATGTTGGCGTAGATGGACGTGGGAGGCTATCATCTGAGATTCCATCCACCAATAAACATCAAAAATCTGCTGAAGCTATCATCCTCATAACAGATCCTTCTACTTATTTGTTTTCAATTTATGTTCAGTTTTATGTCCCTTTGTGTTCAAGGAAGAAGTTTGGCGAAGATGGACGTGGGAGGCTATCAAGAAGAAGGTTGGCGTAGATGGACGTGGGAGGCTATCATCTGAGATTCCATCCACCAATAAACATCAAAAATCTGCTGAAGCTATCATCCTCATACCAGATCCTTTCACTTATTTGTTTTCAATTTATGTTCAGTTTTATGTCCCTTTGTGTTCAAGGAAGAAAGAAAATATATTAATGTTTTTATTCGTATTGATAATGTGTTATTGTTATGTGTTTATTCGTAATGCTAAGCATCTTCAATTTAGGTAGGTAGTAAAATTGCTTATTTTGGTCACTTTCACCTCCGGGTTTCTTTCTCTTCCGCAGTTGCGCGCTCCTGTGTCAAACATATAAGCTACAGTTTCATTTACGCTTCCAGAGGTAGCACTATTGTCGTAGGGGCACAGGTCCCCCTATGAAGTCAGATTGATTAGAAGGCTGGATACTTCGCAACATGGCTGCCCCCATGAACAGATAGCTGCTACATTTGAAATTTCCATCTTCCTTAAATTCCCCAAATTTTTTAGATGCTTTTTCGAGCAGCACACTATGGTTTTCTTCCATAACAGTGAACCCTCTTAAGAAAAAAAGTTTCTACAAAGAAACTGTTGTGAATTTTTTGTTGTGAAAGTACTAATTGGGAAAATATTGGCGTAGCTGAACGTGGGAGGCTGTCATCTGAAATTATCCTCTACCAATAAACATCTCGTTCGCCGAAAACAGGTAATTATTGTTGTTTGTGTTATGTGAGTGTTGTGTTGCCTGCTTATATTCATAATATTAATGTAATATTCATAATATATTGTATTATAATGTAGATACATACTTTTTGAATGTGTCTTAACGCAAAGCCTGGAAGTCAGCATACGATTAGGCATAAATCAAGAACTTTCCTACGAGTGGCTAATGATTTTCTGCAATTAAAATGACTAGAAAATATATGAAAATTTTATGACTAGAAAATATAATATGAATGTATCTTTGTATATAAGAGCAGCGTTGATGAGAAGAACACATTCTGTGTTTCATATATTTGATCCCTTATCATAACATTAACGATCCGGGGGGTGACCCCCAGCTTTCATTCTACCATCATGAACAAATTAATACCACTGACTAGCGAAACCTTTTTTTAAAATTTTTTTATTAGTATTAGGTATTAATTAATTGTTATTTATTTATTAATTTTTAATTTAATATTTGAATTGATTACAGACAGTTTGCGGGGACCTGTTCCATCTTAGCCAACCGTCCGTTCACCGGATTATAAAACGTATTTCGGAAAAGCTTTGTCGCGAACTTCCTCAATTCGTAAAATTACCTGAGACGGAGGCAGAGATTCAAGAAACGTGGAGAGCTTTCTACCGAAAAGCGAGGTTTCCAAGAGTCATAGGTTTGATTGATGGAACCCACATTCCAGTCATAAGTCCTGGCGGACAACAAGCTGAGATTTTTCGAAATCGAAAAGGATACTTTTCTATAAATACTCAGGTAGTTTGCGGTCCAAATGAAGAACTTTTTGACGTCGTGTGTAGGTGGCCAGGCTCTGCCCACGATTCGAGAATATTCGAAAGCAGTGCTATACGACTCCGCATTGAACAAGATAATATTAGACTAGGGCATTTGTTGGGAGATGCAGGGTACGCCCAGAAACCTTACCTATACACTCCAATTAGCAATCCAACGACTGTACAAGAACTGAACTACAACAAAGCTCATAAGGCTACTAGAGGTTTGGTCGAAAGGACTATAGGAAGATGGAAGAGGAGATTTCCATGTCTATATTTTGAGCTCCAAACCAAACTCCGAAATACGTTGCGAATCATTGTAGCAACTGCTATTTTGTATAACATTGGTCTGCGTTCAGGGGATACGTGGACCAGCCAAGACTTCGACATCGATCCACCTAATGAGGATGATGATGATGTGCAAGTCGCTCCATCGAACCCCACTACTGACTCAACAAGACGTCAATTTGTCATTCGCCATTTTACTAATTTTAGGCAATAACTAATCGAACTACCTGTACTGTTTCTGAAATTTCGATACTCTTATTTGAAATTAAATTGAATATTTTTCAATTCCTCATCATTCATTTCAAGCCCTCACTACCTGTTATGAAAATAGACAACAGTTGTGAAGAAAGGTAGGTAGTGATAATGGCAATAAAGAAAGAAAATATAATGTAAAAAATGGAAAATGTAATTTACTGTGACAAAAATATTTAAAAAATCAGACATTACAAAAAAAATCAGTTTTTGTTTTGTTCAAGCTGTGACATTTTATGTTTTCCTTCAATTATTCTATCAATTTTTCGTTGCAGAAGCACCATTTTCAAATCCAGAACTTTTGCTTCTTTTTCTTGATTTTTCATTTTGGCGTTGAACAATTCCTGTTCATGGCGAAGTTCTTGCTCAAGGAGCAATCCACGAAGGTTAGACTCGTGCAGTCTGTTTTGGTGAATTTGGTTTTCATGCTCGATGAGCAACTCATTTCTCCTAGTTCGTAGCATCTCCTCTTCTGTCATTGTCTTCTTCGGAGCTATACAAATCAACAGAAAGATAGAATAAATACCTTATATCGGATGATCGGATTTAATATGTTGTCAAACAATTGTTCTGAATATAATGTTAGCATATTTTTTTAAAAATATTATTAATGTGTTGTGGTTTCGGAATTTTCTCAAGTCCCATGAGGTTTCCAATTCCAATTAATTTTATTAGTGAAGACCTTTCAAGAACCCTCTGGTTGCCATTATTAATACAACAGCAAGAGGAATAACATTTCTGTGTGGTGGTTGTTCCTCTTGCTCTTAGATTGATAATGACATCAAGAGGGTTACGTACTGTCTCACATCACAAATGAGTTCTTCAAGAGCAGCCTAGAATAAGGACTTGTAGTTCCTTCAAGCCCAAATATAAAGACTCTCCCAGAGGGGGGGGTTTACTCCGTGGAGTATTTATTTTGTCAATCAGGAAATACCTTACTGCTAGGTATCTTTTATTTGAGAGAAAAAACACTTCATTGAAAATTGTAGAAGGAAAAGAGGTGGACAAGGACTCCAGTAGTTATCCAAAAATAGTGGATTTGCCGAAAGTTCAAATTGAATTGCCAGAAGTTCAAATTTGTATGCCAAAATTGATTTAAGCCAAAGGGTTTTTTTTTCGAAGTGTGTATTTGTTAGGATTCTTGTGGGAGCCAAATTGCTGCTCCATCCAGCATCTCTGACTCTATTGTTGGTTTGTTTGATTATTGCTCTACCTTTGTTACAATGTCTGCTAGGTCAATAAAGATCATTATTATTATTGTTGAAAGATCTCCACAAATAAAAGTGATAAGAAACCATATGGGGTTATTGTCAAATAAACCCCAATTAGGGTCACTACGTACCCCTACACTATTAGTAAAATGTGATATTTTGGTCATTGATTCGTACTACCTGCTTAAATACAACTACAATTTCATTTTTCTAAATATAACTAGGTAAATATAACTTAGGTAATTATTTATTGACTGAAGATTTCGTATCAATTAGTAGATGATCTACTAAGCGCTCATCCACAGGGTCGTTGACCATTAGGTATTTGACTTAGGTATTTTTTATTTTATTTTTTTGCTGACCTAGCGCAGGCAAGGAGAGAGGTTAAGGTTGAGAATCCGTTTGGAATATAGAGGATGATAATGGCCACCTTGTGGTGTAGGAACATTATTATAATAATTATTTGGGTGAAATAATAAAAATAATAACCTTTCTTTGGCTGAGAACGAGATGAAGGAGTAGATGACTCGTCAGTAAGATCTTGTTGAGGAGCGAGAGACTCAAAGGCAGGAGACTCAGAGGCAGATTTCAAAGGCAAGGAGGTGACTTCACACTCTTCTGCAGTTTCCATGGTATCTACAAAATACACAAAAGTATAGTCATACAATTCACCCAACAACAAACCTTTCCCCTGAATTTAAGGAAGATGGAAATTTCAAAACATGGAGCATATTCTACCAATCAGACACAGTAGGAGTTTATCAAGCATTATCACTATTAGTTTATCAAGCATTATCAGTTTAGCATCTTCTATTATCTTTCTTCATATAACATTTTCCATATTAGTTCACAATTGTGATAAATTCTCATTTTAACACAGAATGTGTTTTTGCGATGACCTACCGAAAAAAAATCGTCACGAAAAAGCGACAGAAAAAACCGTTACGCGCCTTTTATAATGATTTTCACGTGCAACCAAGCCGTTGGTAAGGAAATAGAACTCCCGCAGTGTTCATTGCACAGAAATTGTTCACCATTCGTTGGAAAGCTCTCAATTTATATTTTAGTATTTTTTTATAGTATTTTTCTTGTAGTTACATATTTATTTATATAACATTTATAGGGTTGTAGACCAAATTAAATGTGTAACAATTATTTATTTTATTATTGCCAAAGACTCCACATTATTGTTGTTTTTTATTTAACGGATGACTAGCATCGCAAAAACACATTCTGCGTTCCTATGATTTCATACAGAGTATGGAAAAAGAAATAAACCGGGGGGAGCAGGGGGGCGGAGCCCCCCGCCGAGGCGTAAAGCGCCGAGTTTTGTATAAAAATGTTCTAGCTGCATACTGACGTAATAATCTTTAAAATTCAAAAAGGTAAAAAGGTTTTGTATAAAAATTTTCTAGCTGCATACTGACGTAATAATCTTTAAAATTCAAAAAGGTAAAAAGGTTTTGTATAAAAATTTTCTAGCTGCATACTGACGTAATAATCTTTAAAATTCAAAAGGTAAAAGGTTCCGACAATGAAGATATTTTGCATATTTTGAAGAAAAAGGGAATTTTCTATGTGTCTGTTACTCATCCTTTTACCCAGTCTGTTACTGGGGATAGTAAGATTTTTCGGTTTCTGTTACTGGGGGTCGGACCTCTTTTCGTAATTGAGCGATTAAAAATTAATTAACTAATTTAGAAGATCCATAAGTCGCCACACGTTAAAGGAGATAAGGCTGCATGAGAGAAAAATAGTTGGAAAACTCTGAATACATTACAAGGCTCGGAAAGTGTTGTTCACAAAACAATGATGAGTCACTCGGAAAATTTAGTGGAACTCGTGTCAATAATTAGTCAATGATTGGTAAAATAACATAAGTACTTACCAAGCTCCAATGTAGTAATGGGGACCAACGACTGACCCACCATGACATAGGAAGAGGACGATGCAATGGTGTCGCTGTCAATTGCGTCGTCTCTCAATTCAATGTCAATTCCAACTGCATCCAATTCTGGATCTGATGGGACGTCTGGTGTGTATGCCCCTCCACCAGTCTTCATCCGGTCCCGTTTTTCGAGGGCAAGCTGTTGCTTCCTTCTCGACTTTATGTTGTCCCATGCCTTTCTCAGCTGAGCAGGTGTTCTCTGAAATTATTTAAACGCAGAAATTGATGATGTCATGTTCACAGGCGTCCGCTTTCCAACGCGCTTATCATTGCATTAGCATTCCCCTAAAGAGACTTCTCCGAATCTTTTCATCAAACGCAAAGTCGGACTCTTGTGAACCCACATATTTTGACGGAAAGAGTCGGAGAGAGGGTGGTAAAAGCGAGTGGTGAGAGGAGGAGGAGAGGGGGGGGGGGAATGTGAAGAGTCGCACGCTTGCGAACCCACCTTTATGCAACTATACTGTAAACGACGTCCCAGTCAAATCAACATCCACGTTGATTGTGATTAGGTGCAAAGTTATTTAGAAAACTCGAATGTTTCACTATACAAAACTGCCCTACGTAAATTGTAAATTCTTACCACAGGGAATCTTCCACAGGAGTTAAACTCCTCTGCAATGCGGTCCCAACACTCCTTTTTCTTGACGACGCTCACCGCATCACTGCTCTTACATTCCACAATTCGGCTGTTGTTCAACACCAGACGTTTAACCAATTGCTTTTCCTCCTCCCCGAATACCGTTCTTTTAATATTCATTGTCGACCTATGGATACCAGATAAGTGACAAAAATTAGAATTTTGTTTTGATACAGTTGAGCGCAACACGTGTAATATGTAACGACGTGTATTGTTACGACGTCTCACAAGATCGATGCGCCTCAAAACTCTGGAACAATATTCACCTATCAATATTTCAATTTTTATCAATACTCACCTCAACAGAACTGGAGAACAGAGCTGGAGAACACAATAATATTGAGTATATTATACTGGAGAACACTGTAATATCAAAATTGGCACCGCAACAGCAATCACAGCTAACAAACCTAACAACAGCAAATAAGACAAGAAACAAGAGAAATTCATTCAACATTTTTCACATTTCATCTGTCTCTGTAGAAGCATGGCCGACAAAAACCATCAACATGGAACTACCAATGACCATGGAATAACGAAAAAACATCTTTTTGCTCGCTCTAGAACACAGTTCGTTCCCAACCCTCCTCGAAGCCACCTTGAGAAAAGTTGGAGTCGAGGCCACCCTCGAGATATGACCGGTTCGACTGTGAATACGAAACCTTCTCCTCGAGATCGATGTCACCTCGACTCGAGTCAAGAAATTTCTTGACTTGAGCCGCGACTGTGAATTCCGCCCGTAGTCTCTGACGTACGACGTCAACTTTGGCCAGACTCCGTATTTCCTGACAGTCGCGTCTGTTGTGTCTATGCCGGGATGTCCTGCCCATGGACTGTCGTGGCAGACCTGCAGAATCTGGTGACGAAGGGAGCCGGGAATCAAGGGAACCAATAATTCTCCGGTATCTACAACCTTGGAGGCCATCCAAACTCCATTCTCCAAACGGGCAGACCATCTGGCTGGATTCTTCTGGACTTCCAGAATCCAGGGGTCAACTTGCTGCGAGGATATAAGCATCTCTCTCGTCAGCTGAAAGGTATTTATGCTAGCAATGATGACTCTGCTCAGGGCGTCAACGTTCTTCAGCTGGCTTCCGGGTCGGTAAACAGGATCAAAATCATATTCCGACAGGCGGAGGATCCAGCGGCTGATCCGATGTGTAGGATCTCGCAGGTTCATTGCTGCTGTCAAGGCGTGATGGTCAGTTTCCAGCCGGAAACATCGACCTAGCAAATATGGCTGAAAATGGGAGACCGCCCACACTACTGCCAGGAGCTCCCGTTCAGTCGTCGAGTATCGAGACTCTGCGGAATTTAACTTACGACTCGCGTAGGCAATGGGGTGGATCTCGCCATTATGTTCTTGGCTGAGCACAGCTCCTAAGGCTATGCCTGAGGCGTCGGTTGAGAGTATGAACGGCAGTTCAAAATCTGGATAGGCGAGGACGGGGCTGGTATGGAGGATCGTCTTCAGCTGGTCGAAGGCCTTCTGATGTTCTTCTGTCCATACAAAGGGCTCGTCCTTACGCAGGAGCTGGGTTAGCGGAGCAGTGATCTCTGAGAACCCGCTTACAAACCGCCTATAAAAACCAGCGAGTCCTAGAAAGGCTCGTACCTGCGTGGCGTCCGTGGGTACAGGATACTTCTGAACACAGTTGATCTTTGACGGTTCCATCCGCAGACCTTCTTCGGACACAATGTGTCCCAAATAGTTAACCTGCGTGCTCAAGAATGTGCACTTCGCAAGGTTAAGCTTCAGCGCGGCGTGGTTCAATCTTTCCAGGACCTGCCTTAACCGCACCATGTGGGTTTCCACATCTGGTCCGAAAACAACGATATCATCGAGGTATACGAGACAAGATGATCCCACAAGTCCCTCCAGGACGCAGTTCATCAGTCGTTGGAAAGTTGCTGGCGCATTCTTGAGTCCAAAGGCCATCTTGCGGTATTGGAACGTCCGGCCCAGCGTCGTGAAAGACGTCTTCTCGCGGTCCTCTGGTGCAATTGCTATCTGGTGATAACCTGCCGTGAGATCAAGAGTCGTGAAGAAGCGGCTACCTCCGAGAGACTCGAGCGTCTCTGTCAGGTTCGGTAAAGGGTAGGCATCGCTCTTCGTTGCGTGGTTGAGTGCCCGGAAATCTGTACAGAACCTGTACTTTTGGCTCTGTCCGGGTGGCGTCTTTTTCTTCACCAGTACTACTGGCGCTCCCCAGGGGCTGGTGGAATGTTCAATCACCTCTGCTTCCAGCATCTGGTTGAGCTGCTCTTCAACGATGGTTCGTAGAGCGTGAGGCACGGTGTACGGCTTCTTGTAAATTGGTGGATGAGAACCTGTTTCGATGAGATGCACCACTTGCATTGAGCATCCCTGAGCGTCAGGCCGCTGAAACAAGTTTCTTGTATTCACTGAGAATACGGGTGACGTAATTGGCATCCTCTGTTGGTAGGTGCTGGAAGCTGTTGGTTCAGCACCAAAAGCAGATCGGGAACCGGATCATCCAGGTCCTCAATCGGGAATTCTTCTGACGAGTCGAGTATGGGACAATCATCCTCGATGGGTTCCTCTTTGTTCACAGGTCTCGAGAGGTGAGAAGAGTCGAAGGCGTGCGGTCCACCAACGAGCGCAATGCGAGGGCGCATTGGTTGTGCGATATCCGGCATGGGTACAGGTCTGGCAGGCGAGAGATATCCAGTGATAACATCGCTGATCACTATGGATTGGCCGGTCTTGGGGTGTATCATCCTAACTTCGCAGCTATCCAAGTGGATAGACGCGGGAATTCTCCGAAGCAGGTCTAACCCAAGTAAGTCCAATCCTGAGTGGTCTCGTGCAAAAATCCGAAAGGCATGCGTCAACTTGATAGGACCAATTGTAACCTCTAGGCGTTGTTGTCCTAGGAAAGGCATCGGTTGGCCGTCAGCTCCCCAAGCTTGAATCCGAGTAGGCACGATGGGTACACCAGGAACAGGATGCGTCAGAACGGAGATCTGGGCACCAGTGTCGACGATCAGCACTCTGTCGTGTCCACTTAAGTTGACTTTGATCCGCATCGTTTGCTTGAACGGCGAGTCAACAGCTGGTAAGCAGACGTCGGGCTCTTCTACTAGTGGAGTAGAGGTTGAAGGTATCTCGACGTTCTTCGGTTCTGTCCTAAGGGCGACCGCCTGATGAGGGTTCGGCTCATGCGAGGTACTCGTGAGGGCTAACACCTTTCGGGGTTCTGGCCGTTTACTGGCTTCGTGTTGCATGTAAGATTCGGTTTTCTGAGGGCACTCGGCCTCCAGATGACCATAGTATCCGCAGTAATCGCACATTGGCTCGTCTGAATATTGGCGGGTTTTCACGCGGCACTCCGAATCCTTGTGTCCGTAGAGTCCGCAAAATTCGCAGGGGTAATTCTTCGGATTTTTCAAACAGCTCGCGGGAAAATGTGTCATACTGCCGCAGAACAGGCAGGGCTTGTGTGGCATTCCCATAGCTTTTCGGCGTATCGGCGGAGGACTAGGAGGTCTTGGGATGTTGGGACATCCGGATGCAATGTGTCCGAGTTCTTGACATCGGAAACAGCGTTTGTCTTGCACTTGGATACGGGCAACATTCCAAGGGTCGGAACTGCGAGGTTCTAGAGCATCCTCTAATTGTTCCGCCTTCTTCATGGCTTCTTCTAGAGAAGCGGGAGGATTGTTGACAAAATATCCCGCATACGTTCCAGGAAGACCCTTCAAAAAGGCCTTAACAGACCGTGCTGCTATCCATGTCCGCTTCTGGGTGGCATCCATGAGCATTCCGTCCGCACGCGACGCTTGCGTAGCCGTATGTTGAACTCGCTCGGCGAATTGTCGAAAAGTTTCGCCCGCTGATTTTTGGATTGTCCCAAAGCCGCTCGGCAGCTTTCTCGGGGGTCGTCACGTCCGTACCAACGGAGTAAGGCACGTCGTAGTCCTTGGTAGGGCTTGTCTCCTTCAAGCAGATGTCCATTGTCGAGTAAGAAGGTCTTGGCAGTTCCTCTGAGCTTGATCCGTAGTAGCTGTACTCGTAGGTTATCGGCCAGGTCCTTCGTGATTCCGTCGAAAATATCGAAATACGTTCCGATGGACACGGCTTCAATTTCATCAGGATCCCAGGGGTCGATTTCCATAAGCACAGACCGCGGAATCTGCTCGGCTAAGGGCTCAGTTGGTTTATCGCTGAGCGCCAGCTCGAGGCGATTCATGGCCTTCGCGACAGCATCAAGTGCACGATCAGCATCCGACATCATTTTGAAGTCAAAGGATTTCCGTCCTTCCATAAAGTGAATGAATAAAATTTCAAAAGGGAATGAAACTGAAGGTTTCGATTCCAAATACGCGTTCAGAATTGCACTTCACACACACGAACACTCGAACGTTTCCGTCGCGCCGCGAAATCGATTGTAGGCCGACAAGAGTGGGGGTGGGCAATTTGAAATTGTATTGGGAATATGGTTGAAAACTTAAAAACTACCACCGATAGGTAAGCTCTTTGCCTTCACCAATTTGTACTACTTTAATTAAATTATTTTCAAAATTATGTATTTAATTAGGGGAAGGTGGTCAAGGGTGGTCTATGGTGGTCAGGCAAAAATAAAATCGGCCTGGACAGGTCTTAAGGACACGGTCCCTTGAGGGTGGTCATACAAGGTGAGCAAATATGGTGAGCAAAAGTTACGAAGGTGGGCAAGAGGTGGGCAATGTGGTCTATGACCACCAAACAATTCAAAAGTTAAGATTGGGGGTCAAAGACTACGGACTTCAATATCGAAAAGTTAATGTTTATACTAGGGGTTTCGTACACACTACAACGTGTGTGGGCAAACAAGGTGGGCACAAGGTGGGCAAAATCTCTTCAATTTTCTGACAACGGTGGTCACGGGTGGTCTTGGGTGGTACCACAAAGAAACGAGGTGGTCAATGGTGGTCCACCAAAATATATCGCAAAATATGATTCAAATAGCAAACTTACAGCTATACATACAAGAAATCAATAAATATGCAATAAAAGGTAAGTACCACACGATAAAACCGCTATCCAAGGGTCCTAGAGCCACTCCTTGTTTGTTACTAAGGGGATTTGCAAGAAGGGATGGGACAAAAAGGTGGAGATTATCCAAAGAATAGGGGAATTCTCTCACGGTTAACAGAGGTATAAAAAGGGTCAATAGCTGAGGGCTGAAAAGGGTCGGAATTGGAATCGGGATTTCCCCAAGGGTTCAACTACCCTTGTCTTGATGAGGTCAAATACGGTCAAAAAGGTTCGTGACCTGAGGTCGAGAGTCGTTACCTGAGGAATTATTCGCACAAAAATTCTCAACAAAATGGACGTGATTCTACCTTCTTTTTGGGAAAATATCTGCTTCAAGTTACGAACTGCAAAGAAATTTCGCTCTACGCACAGGAGGATTCCTGCCGCTCTAAATTTCTAGGAATTCAAGAACCTGAAAAATCTTGCAAGGGTGGGCAAAAATATGACCACAGCAGACGGATGGTGGTCCAAAATTCAGACCACGGTGGGCACAAAATGAGACCACCGTAAGCAAAAGAAAGACCACGGTGAGCAACTTTTCACCGGGGTGGTCACAGTTCGCAACTGAAAATTACGAGTCAAATCTTTGCGAAGGGTATCTGCACTATTCCGTACAGCACAAAGAAAATATATGCAATGAGTCAAAATCGTGTAAAATGTGTAAAATGTGTGTGTTTGGCACCCTTATGTCAATAACATGCACATTCACATATAATTTATTCTAAGTACTTTTGTTCCAAGGGAACTTCCTTAGACAACTCACTGACACAACAACACTTTTTGTTACAAAAATGAATTTAAAGAGAGAGACAGCTAAGATCCGCACAAGACAAATGAATTTATTATTTGAAATTTGCAAAATTTTGGTAGCTACTAATTTTAGAGCAGTCGAGGCGTTGGTGGCGATGGTATGTCGACACAAGTTCGATCCAAGAATTTAATTCCACCGCTGCTAACCAATTGTAACCCCTTTTTCTAATAGGGAACCCTCGGAAGGGAGCACGTTAGGAAGTTAAAAGTATTTCCTAACCAAGTCTTGTGATATTAATTAACTTAGCTGAATGCGGATCTTACTTACCGTAGCTGTCTGAGTGTCTTCTCTGGAGTAGTACTGCCACCACCTACTGAAGTAGTAGGACTTAGTCAGGAGACTAAGTTAGAAAGTTATGATTGAAAAGAGAGAATTTACTAGCAAATGACGTTACGTTACTGTTTATGTTTGCAAAATAAAATGACGTTAATCGAATGAGTTTACTTTACTTGTGTTGTGTACCTGGTCAGTGGGAGTAGTCAAAGAAATATATAAGTACTTCCGTACGTGAAATGTATTACAAAATAAGCATTCATCAACAAAATAAAATGGTATTTGAATAGGTATCTCTCCTACCTATGTAGTCGACTGGAAAGTTAGGAACTATCTCTTGAATAGGTATGCTATCGTGGTGGTCACTGAAGGTGGTCACCAAAGGTGGTCACTGAAGGTGGACACCACAAGGTTTTCGTCAATCACAATTTTACAAGAAATATTAGTTTTGAAACAATTGAAAATAGTACTTAAATCTAAGGGGGGAATTTAGGGAAGGGCCATTCTTAGTCTCTGTCTTTTGGTAGGTATTGTAAGCGCCTATATCGCAATCTTCTAAGGAAGGAAAAACACTCTTAACTCTATTATGTACAAATAAATGCGGTTCACTCCTACCAGTTGTATGCAGTCCGTGATGGGTAGGCTCGGTCGTCGTCTTCGTCGAAGTCTTGAAGTTGGTGGGCAGTCGGAGGCGGTCGAAGTCAGGTGAAACCAGGAGGTGGACAAATGGCTGGATGGGGGGCCCCAGTCTCGGCAGGCTTTCACTCTCGGCGCAACCACTGTCTCTCAAGGAATGAGGTAGGGGAGAAGCTTCACGGGGTCCTTCGGTTTTGGAGGGGGCAGGGCGGCGAGAGGGCGCATGCGCGCGGAGTGGGGACGCTGCTGGTGGCGCGCCTGGCGGTGGCGGAGGCAACTCTGTAACTGCTGGCGCGGCCATCGGTGGTGAGCCCGTGGATCGAGAACGCGCGCGCTTTATGGAGGAAGAGGAGGTGGAGCGAACCGTGATCCGGAGTGGCGGGATTCTCCGGTCACACCCGTATGATACCTACGAGAAGGTGCGCACCAAAGCTCGGGACGTGTAAAAACTCCAGCAAAACACGGACGAAAAAATTACAGTTCGACGGAATAGGAAAAATAACAATGGCGCCCACGTCCATCGCTTGAAAACGAAGATCAAACCGATTAACCAGCCAAAATTGAGCGATCAGCGCCAAACGCCGGATGAACCGAGGATGGCGTTGATCGCCTCTGGTGAAATCCATTTTCTCGGTTCAGTAGTTGAATCGGCCCTCGAACTCCGATCAAAATGTTGGTGAAAACGGCCCTAAGTATTATCTAATGGGTCTCAGATTGCTTTATTATTACAGTTATCTTGTCAATTAGATCTCTCAATTTGAGTACTGCAAACTCTTTAAAGAGAGCTTCTGTCGAATATCTTGTCCTTTTCTTAAGTAATACTTTGATGAAGAGCTTCTGAGTCAGAATGATGAATCAAGAAGGAACGCGCCTCATCCACCACAACCAGATGCACCATAGATCATGATCGACTGAATGAGCGCGATTAATTCATATGAAATAGTGCAAAAAGTCGAGAGAAAAAATGTTATATACTTTTTTCCCACCTCGAAATATCATCCGACTCAACGAAGCTCATCAAACATTTCTATTTGACCACGAGGGTGATAATAGTGAAATTACTTGAACCACTCTTAATCACGAACGTGTTTGATTTAGAAATCTTACTGTGCCGATCTCACGATGAAGATCGCATGCTTGCTTGCTTCGTTATCAGGGAATTCCAACAAAGTAGTTCGGAATGATGTTTTATGAAAGATGTACTGCCCATCCAACTTGGCGAACGAAGTTGGTGGTGTTTGATTAATGGGTGCTCGACGCTCGCACCTTCTTTATTGACTCTTGAAATCGATAATTTATATTGTCCATAAGAAGTGGAACCGAGAGAAAACTCAGTAGGCGACTCAGCCGAACCCACGTTAGTTAACAAGAAGTAATTAGAATATTTTGAATTATATCTCCCGTAAAGATATGGCAGAAGAGGGTATATTCAGTGAGGTACCTAACAGCAACTGTGCTTCAGTCGAATGGAGAAAACAGTTTGTTGTGTTCCCTACTCCCTCGTCATCTCTATCTAATTGGACCCAGGAGAAGGGCTGAGGGTTAAATACCCAAGGCACCACGAAGAAGAAATACGAAGGGAAAGAAGGATGGGTGGAACGTTGTATATTTATCTCTCTATGTAAAACTACAAAGCTTTATTGTTGTGGGTGTTTAGCCGATTATGCCACTCCGGTTATACGTTTGTCTTCGGACTGGGTTTCTTCTACTTTCCCAACCTTCAATATTCATAGTGATGCGGACAATATTAATATTCCTAGATGTAAGGTTCATATTACTCGTTCTACTGTGAAAAGTGAGGAATTGGAAAAAATAACTGTACGAATATCGATACTTTAAAGCACAAGGTCCTAAAACGGAGGTTAGAGAAAATCTCAAAAGAAGTTTTTACCAGTGCACAATTCCTTAAACAATGGCTTATTACACTGAACCATTTAATTTCTCCAATAAATTTTCGAGCTATAATTCATCAAAAAGGTCAATAGTAGTTTTGTTGAATTTGTGTTTTTAAAATAATTTTAGCAGTGTTGAATGTAAGGTTTCTAGTGTATCTCGTCAGAAGTTAGAGATGAGGAGAAGAAATGAGAAAAAGCTTGGTACGCGCCCCTACCGAAACTTTACAACAATGATATGAACATAAACGTGCTTTGGTCTCATAAGTTGTGATTTACCATATTATTTACTCGTGGGTTAACTTTGAAATTTACCATTGCAATTCATTTGAAAGTTATCGAATGTGAAACTGACTTTTTCTGTGATTTTGTTAGGTCATTCGTTTATCGTTTATTGTCCTTTAATATTTCTTTACTTGTAGAAAGTTTTGCTCGATTACCTACATAAGTCTGTCTATACTGGAAGACTGAAATTGTGATCTCTTAACCAGAAATATTGCATTTCAAGCAAATTCGTTGAAATAAATGATCATTGGAATTTATATTTTTCTTAGGTATAACTTGTATTTTTCAAGCTAAAAAGTTCAATTTTTCAGAATATATTTTATAATAATATTATAAATACTTGATATTATCAAGTATTTCTGGGGTAATGAATTAAATCCCGACTAGTAACATTGCACCACTGCCCGTTTCTGTAACGATAACCGTGAGTTTTTCAGAGTGGAGTAAAGATAGACGCACTCGTAGGTAACGTTAATCCAACATTTAAACAATTAAATGGGGGGGGGGGGGTTACAATTATCTGATCAATGAGCTCGACCACTCAAATGTTCAGGAAGCCCTGAAGATCGATTCACTTATTTAAAAAAAATCAATTTAACCCATTTCGAGTGGGAGAAATTGTATTTGGAACTGTTTTGGAGTAAATCTTGGGGTAAAGTTTTACGGTTTTACGGTAGGTACAATATTCCGGCTTTATGAGTTGAGAGTTTCAAAATATGAAGGATTTTTCACTTTTTTTTTTTTATAAACAATTTATTTAACTTTTAGTATACAATACTTTTTGTTGTGCTATTTATCATTAATTATTACTGTACTTCAAGTACAATGGAACACGAGCGAGGGTTGCTGTCCATTGACAGTCCCTCTTAATCTTAGTTTTGACATAAAATTAACAAATAAATACTATGTAATGGTACAGCTTTAAATAAATAATTATTAGTTATAGTATATTTAATGTATTAAGTAATTGTTATTGTTATTTTTGGCTAGGTAGTTATTATAAGTTCACGTTTGCTCTAATAGGTCTATCACTCTTCTTCTTTTGAGGCGTCTGGGGTATAGTTGCCTGTCCCATGATGATAGCAGCTCCATGAAAATTGGAGACTCGCTCGAAGTTATGATTTCGTGGGTGCGGCTCATTGTAGTTTTAATGACTTCTTCTACGGTTGGTACGTCAAGGTCTCTATGTAGGACAGTGTTCCTAATGTACCACGGGGCGTCGGTTATCATCCGTAGGGCTCGGTTTTGTTGGATCTGGATCCTCTTGATTTGGGTTTTACTGGCCAGTCCCCAGATAGAGCAGCCGTACTGCCATATTGGTCGTACGATCGTCAGGTATATCAACCTTTTATTGCCAAGTGATAATGATGATGTCCGTCCGAGCAATGGCTTGAGAAGGCTTATGCGGGAGCGTAGCCGCTTTACTAGTTCGCCGATGTGGACGTTATACGTTAGTCTCTGTTGGAGGTGGACTCCCAGATAGCGGACAACGTCTGTTTGAGGTATCACTTGGTTGTTCAGGGTTAAGGGGGTAGTTTGGTAGATAGTCTTTTTCACCAATGGATTTTTCACCAATAAAAAAAAATATTGAGAAAAATAAAGTTTGTCGCGATAATTACCTAATAATTCTTCTTTCAGTTGTAAAATTCTAAATTATTTTGTGCCACATGTTTTACTTCTTCTTCACCCTTCTAGTATTTTGAACGTAATTGACTTTCGAGTAAGCATCAAGTTGAGACAGAATCCTCTTTGCGACCCTGAATTAGATGACCTTCCACTATTCTCGGGAGCTCCTACAGCTTAAAACGGTCGGAGTCATCCATAAAAGAAGCAGGCAATTCGGTACCAAGGTGGGTTGCAAAAGGTTTATTGTCCCGCTACACTGAACGACGGTTTCTAGCGTGACTTTACAAGGGCCTATAAAATGGCCAATATTGATCTCCAGCCGTAAATAACAGGCAATTATGGGCTGACGGAATTAATATTTCCCTGTCTAAGAATGACAACTGCGGATCGTTGAAACACTTTTGAGCCCTTTCCACGAATATCGGTATTCGATTGTACTTACTAATGTAGCAACCTGTGGATAATTCTACCGCTTTATGCAAGAAGTAACGAAATTTTCAAAATCGAATTTTTGGTGTCGTTGGATTCGTCTTGCTGAGTAGAATCGATTTTTCGGGTATTAGAGCCCTCTTTTGGTTTGTCATTCTCAATAATGAACCATTGGAATCAAACAAGAAAAAAAAATTTTAAGATGTTGTGTTTATCAACTCACGGCATGCACAAAATGTTCAGAAAATTTTAGACCACGAGAAGCTCATTGGTCGGCGGCTTTTTAAGGAGATGTGTTACATTCAGTTGACCCCTGGAGCATGTAACTTTCGTACTGATGTAAATGGCCTGAGCTCTATTTATGCTAGCATTCTGCAGGAAGTGAAGAAGATGAAAGAATGAAACAAACGTCTGTGTCTACCAGTGGATTGTGCCTTGGCTGTGATTTTGGGGTGTGCAATAGAATTAGTTTAGTTTTGTTTCCAGAGTTTTATTGTTATTTATATGCCTAAAAAAATTATTGTTTTGTCATTGTTGAAAGCCTGATGCTATTTATTTATTTTAAAAGGTGAGTTTTTGTGGTTGCCATTTACACTTTGTTAACATATCCAGTTAAGTTCAAAAGTTGATATCATTTTAAGTAGTTAAAGGCACTTTGGGATATTACTGATGTAGTAGTTATGACTATAGAGCGTGTGATTCTTGTGATTACAGAGTTGTGTGGAACTTTTTAGATTTCTAGTTTTCAATTTTAATGATGAGTTTTGGTTTTAGTTTTGACAAAGTTGGAAACAATGAGAGTATGAGTTGGTGGGTTCACTCTCCTCACATGTAGCTGCTTTGAGTGAGTTATTGTTTTGTTCTTGTTTCGTATCCATTTGTTGATTCATTAGTAACAAAACTTGTATATCTGTACTGATCTCAATAGGTAATTTGATTGAACTTGTTATGACTAGTGTATTTCTGTTTCTTCCAGCTAATGTTGCCTGAATGTGCGTGTTGTATTTTTCAGGCCCTGATGAAGGAAATGAATTTTCCGAAAGCTCGGTAATAACAGCGTTTGTTGGATGACCCCATTCCCGATACTTGACAGTTTGGGAAAATTGTTAACCCCCTCAAAATTTATTTCAAAGTACGTAGAATCCAGAACGCTGCAAATTATTTCACAAAGGTTTATTATTTACCTGTATATATCACTCATATGCAAAGATCACAGCTTTGCCATTGTCACTATTTATTCATTTTTTGTTTTTACATACCAACCAGAGGTACCTACTACCTACCTACTAGGAAATTTTTGAAAATTTCCATTTGGATTCCAAAGTTAGCTGTTGAAATTTTCAAAAATGCCCTAGTAGGTAGGTAGTAGGTACCTCTAGTTGGCAGGTAAAAACAAAAAATAAATAAATAGTGACTACGACAAAGCTGTGATCTTTGCAGAAGAGTGATCTATACAGGAAAATAATAAACCTTTGTGAAATAATTTGCCGAGTTTTTTTACCTACCATTCATAGGTACCTACTACCTAACAAAACGTAAACCAACAAATTTTTAGGGAAGGTAAAAAAAATTTCTCGGTTCGATTTCCAAAAGTTCGTTATTGAATAATAAACCACAATGGGCCTCAAATAGTATAAACCCACTCGTATGGGAACATAATGCATTATTAATTCACAATCATGGGTAGAATTTTAATAATTAATCATGAATTCCTAACAGGATTGTAGGAATCCGATGTGCCATAAAAGAAGATGCCCAAGCAATAGTAGCAGAGATGGTATACGGAACAACATTAAAATTACCTGCAGATTTCTTGGACCAATCAAAACCACCAACATCAGATCCATCAGTTTTCATTCAACAGTTACGACAACACATGAACAAACTGAAACCAGTTCCTTCAAAATTTCGAAATCGAGAATCAACTTTTATACACGAAGACCTCAGTCGATGCAGCCATGTGTTCCTGAGAGTGGATAGAGTCAAGGCATCACTGGACAAACCCTACGAAGGACCCTACACAGTCATACAACGCGCGGACAAATATTATACACTCAACATAAAAAAGTGGGTGTGGCACATAGCTTCCTCGTATCCATAACCCGATTTTATAGATGATCTGATGCATAGTAGTTAATCTCAAAACACCAATCTCTAAGTACCTTCCACTACCCTCATAGGGGACCATCTACACGCTAATCTGGACAACCCTAGAAAATTTCATCAAATTCGGATGAACAAGTAAGTGAGTAGATGTATGTGATTGGATCAAAAAAAATACTTAGCCTCGGCTGGGATTCGAACCCGCGACCCCTGGGGGACAGTTGAAGTTACGGCTGTTACAAAGAATTAAATTCTTGTAAATTGTAAACGTAAATTTTACGTTTGCGCATGCGCAGTCGCTTCTATCGGTCCGGGGATAATGATTTTCATAGGGGACTATGTACAATCTAATTCACATAAACCCTGAAAATTTCATCGAAATCGGGTGGAAAATGTGGAAGTTATGGCCGTTACAAGGAAATTCACGTTTGCGCATGCGCAGTGGCTACTATCAGTCCGAAGTTGACGATTTTCATAGGGGACCATTTAAATACTAATCTATAACATCCCTGAAAATTTCAATGAAATCGGATGGAAAATGTAGAAGTTATGGCCGTTACAAGGAATTCACGTTTGCGCATGCGCAGTCGCTTCTATCAGTCCGGGGATGATGATTTTCATAGGGGACCGTCTACACACCAACCCGCACAATCCCTGAAAATTTCATAGAAATCGGACAATAACTTCGTATAGTTATGCGCGTACAAGGAATTCATGACAGACAGACAGACACACAGACAGACAGACAGACAGACACGGAACCAAAATTGTTCAGAAAGGTCTAAAACGCAAACGCGAGTGGAAATTTTGATTTTGGAGAACTTTTTTTTCGTCCTTGAAAAGTGAAAACAAAGCTTCCGCTACCTTGGTAGACTCGGAAGCAAAACAAACACGTAAACGTTTCAGTGGACAGACTCAAACCAGCATACATCTTATCAGAAGACAGAGACGAATTTCAAGCGCAAGTGAACACATAAGAGAACAAAATTCCGAACAACAAGATACTAAAAAAACACTATCAGAAGAATTAAACCGAAGAACACTACAAGACAGAAGAACACGTTCGGGAAGAACTGAACGATTGCCTCTCGGTTCCTAGAGGAAAATTCCAAGGGGGGAATGAATGTAGGTGCATAATATTTGATTTTTATTGTTTTGGTTCATCGTCATTTTTGATTGTTAAGCACCACATGACAAATTCCATCTTAGTTACTTTTTTGTATATAACAAAATTTCAGTTCGAGTTCAAAAATTGTACCAGCGTTGATTCATATTTCTCTAATTTATAAGCCGGTACACAATCTATTATGGAAGTTTCGTTTCCAACCCTACGGCCTCCCATTCGAAACCTCAGGTGTAGCGGCGGCCCGACGCTAAGATGCGATATAGCTTGATTGGCCGCTGGATTGATAGCCGAAGTGATAAACACGAAGTGGCTCGAAGGTACACAGCACAGCAATTCACCGAGAGATGAACCTCCCTGCAGCGCCTCGCATCGGAGGGAGGTTATAATTAATTATCCGTGTGACATGAAAGCACACACTTCATTATCGTGTCACGCAAATAGATTTCTCAATGAGTTGATCTACCTACCCAAAACGATAATCGATCGAAACAAAGGTGACCCTAATTAATTACCTTGGCCACCCGTTCGAGGTAAATATATACCTTGTAGCTTAAGCATATTGGTAGGTACGTAGCACACGTTTTAATCTAATAATTTGATAACAGAATGAGCGCCCAGTATTAATTCACTTATTACGGGAAATAATAAAGTTCCTACCTACTCCTCATAATAACTAATGTTACTGTAACTAAGCTAATTTATCTCTAAACGAGACTCTCTTTTCGTTTATAATTTTCAATAATGAACCTATGGGATCGAACAAGAAAACCACTAACTTCCTTCAAAATTTGTCGGATTACGTTTCAAGGTACGCAGAATCCAAAAACGTCTGCCAAGTGGGTGTGGCACATAGCTTCCTCGTATCCATAACCCGATTATATAGATGATCAGATGCATACCTAGTAGTTAATCTCAAAACACCAATCTCTAAGTACCTTCCACTGCCCTCATAGGGGACCATCTACACGCTAATCTGGACAATCCTAGAAAATTTCATTAAATTCGTATGAAAAATCAAGTGAGTAGATGTATGTGATTGGATCAAAAAAATACTTAGCCTCGGCTGGGATTCGAACTTGAAATTGAACTATGTGTCTGATTATAAAGTGGCCCTTGCCGGGGATTTCAACGTGCATCTGGACAAGCTGACACGAACGATATGGTCAGGGGTTTCATAGACTTTTTTCAGTCGTTTGGTCTGGACGTTAAGAACTTTGTAGTCACTCGACCTGAATCGGCTCATTGTTTGGATACAGTGATAACCAATGTATACGGGAGTGAAACGAAGATATTGGACTATATGTTCTCGGATCATCTCTCTCTGATATTTTCCATTCCAATTACAAAACAAAGGGTACGTATAAGGAAATCGTCCTTCATAAAAATAACTGCTGACGGCTTGAAGAAATTTTCAATTTTAATCACTTCAAGCTTATCCTCAAGCTCACTCGAGACGTCGGAGAACGTAGTGAGTTTGGTGCATGATGTTTTCAGTAAAAGTTTTCCATTGAGAACCACGAACGTACCAATAAAAAAGGCCGGTCCATGGTTCACCAAGGATTTGAAACATATGCGCGACAAGGTAATCGAAATGGCAGCATCAGCTCGTGACCGAGTGATACCATTCAGTTCTGTGTCGGAATATCGCCGTGAGTACAGGTTGAGGCTGAAAGTTGCAGAAATGGAATACAACTCAAAAATGCTGGAAGAATCGACAAACTTTGCGAGGACAGCATGGCAGATCATAAATGATTGTAGGGATGCAGGTCAAAAGAGGGCGCCTGATGGTCTGGCAGCTTCTGATTTTGCGGATTTCTTTCGCAATTCGGTTGTGGAATGTGTCAACTCGGTACCAATAACCAACCACGATCCTATTGAGATTCTTAAATCATCTGTTGTAGGGCCGTCCCGATCGTTCTTTCTCCTGCCAGTGAACGAAGATGAGGTTTTGCGGATCATTGGTAAAATTAAGAACTCTTCTTCCCAGGACGTGTATGGACTATCCGCATCATTTTTGAAAGAGGTTAAAGTACAACTTGCCCCAGTAATTTGTACAATGATTAACATTATTTTTTCAACTGGTGAATTCCCTGGAGCTCTTAAAGTGGGTAAAATAACCCCAGTGCCTAAGAAAAAAAATGCAGCATCCGTGGAGGAATTTCGACCTATCTCACAAGTGCCCCTGCACTATATAAAATAGTTGAGTCAGCCATAGTGGACCGACTTCGGGATTACTTCGAGAGGAACCGTCTGCTGAGCGACGATCAGCATGGTTTCCGTCAAGGGCGATCAACGGTCAGTATCATGATGAAATTGTTGACAAAAATTACCGAGGGATTAGAGGCAGGTCTATCATTAAAATTATGTATGTGCGATCTCTCAAAAGCGTTTTGAACTGGTTCCACACGATATTTTAGTCCAGAAACTTCAATACTACGGAGTGAGAGGTTTACCCCTCAAGCTTATTGAGTCCTACCTCCACGAAAGATCCCAATGCGTAGATGTGGATGGAACTAGATCCGATTTTTATGGTGTCCCTTGTGGAGTACCGCAGGGTTCGATTCTAGGGCCATTGATATTCATCATATACCTGAACGATCTCGGAGGTTTCATAGGTGAGGGATCATACATATATGCGGACGACTCTACCTTCCTTAGCTCTGACAAAAACCAAAGCATATTGGAGCTTAAATCTGCGGAGCAAGTCAGACTAGCTGAGCTTTGGTTCACGGCGAATCGTTTAAAAGTAAATCCTAATAAAATTCAAAGCATAATAATAAGCAACTCGAAGCAGCAAACGGACGTGGAACCAGTGAAGTTACTTGGGTTTTGCTTAGATACGCATCTCCGCTGGTGTTCACACATTGACCAGGTTCGAGCGAAGCTCTCAAAACATGTTTTCCTCCTAAGACGACTCTCATCAAATGTTTCTTCAAGTGTGCTGAGGTTGGCATATTATGGCCTAATATCGTCGGTACTGTCGTATGGACTTATCTTGTGGGGTGGTGCAAGTGGCATTAACAAAGTGTTTCGTCTCCAAAAGAGAGCTGTGAGAATTGTTGCAGGAGAAGCTCATCGCACCCCAGCCCGGCCTATCTTCAAGAGATTGAGGGTGCTCACGGTGCAAAGCATGTACGTTCTTTGCATTCTTGAGTACACTCACAAAAATGCTAACTCACTTCAACAGCGCCGCGATGTCCACACGCACGACACGCGCCACCGGTGTGATATTGATGTGCCTTTCTTCAGGCTTTCTGGCTCCCAATCGCGTTTTATTATATGGGCCCATCTCTCTACAACCGCCTACCAGTAGCTGCAAGAACACTGAATAAAAACCAGTTTCCACACATATATCAAGGATCTCCTTATTGACTGCCCACTATATTCAGTGGATGAATTTTTGACCTAACTTTTTAATTGTTATTAAATGTTTTTATGTATATAGTTTGTAACTTTATGTATGCAGAAATCTGACTATTGTTATGTACATAATGTATGACAGCAATAAAAACTTATCTATCTATCTATCTAACCCGCGACCCCTGGGGGACAGTTGAAGTTACGGCTGTTACAAGGAATTTACGTTTGCGCATGCGCAGTCGCTTCTATCGGTTCACGGGATGATGATTTTCATAGGGGACCGTCTACAAACCAACCCGCACAATCCCTGAAAATTTCATTGAAATTGGGTGGAAAATGTGGAAGTTATGGCCGTTACAAGGAAATTCACGTTTGCGCATGCGCAGTGGCTACTATCAGTCCGAAGTTGACAATTTTTATAGGAGACCATCTAAATACTAATCTGTAACATCCCTGAAAATTTCATTGAAATTGGGTGGAAAATGTAGAAGTTATGGCCGTTACAAGGAATTCACGTTTGCGCATGCGCAGTCGCTTCTATCAGTCCGGGGATGATGATTATCATAGGGGACCGTCTACACGCCAACCCGCACAATCCCTAAAAATTTCATAGGAATCGGACAATAACTTCGTATAGTTATGCGCGTTACAAGGAATTCATGACAGACACACAGACAGACAGACACACAGACAGACAGACACACAGACAGACAGACAGACACACACACAGACACGGAACCAAAATTGTTCAGAAAGGTCTAAAACGCAAAACGCGAGTGGAAATTTTGATTTTGGAGAACTTTTTTTTTCGTCCTTGAAAAGTGAAAACAAAGCTTCCGCTACCATGGTAGACTCGGAAGCAAAATCGAATACAAATTTTGCGCCAACACGCCGTACGCGGCACTTCCTTAGTTCCTCGAAAGTAAAGTACTTACTTCATAATAATTACTTTGATTACCATTCATAGTTAACTTTCATAATTAGGTCAGAGTGTCCAGCGATTCCCCGAAAAAAAAATTCCCTGAGTTTTCCAGGTTTTTCCAGGATCATAGGTATTCGTTCTTTTTCCAGCGTTATAAACAGGATAAAATATAAATAAATGTGATAATATTTTCTCAATTCAGATTTTCAAGGACATTTTGATATAAAAACATATTGTTTAGTAATGCATGCATTCCAGGGGACGTCCCATTGGATAAGCATTAGATCAGTTTAAACCAGTTGTTAAGTGATAAAACTGTTTCACTCGATGAAATTTATTTATTATTTTAGGCAAGAAATACTGACCCCCCCCCCCCCCACATTATCCACCTTAACATTTCTAGCGGCATGGGAGCCTCGAATCTGAAGAGCATTTTAAAATCCATGATCTACGATACCCAACATGCGAATTCGAGTTCACCCCCCCCCCCCCCACCACCCACCTCCCCAACGCCAACAATGGTGGCAAGACTGGTACCAAAAGCGGAAATACGTCGTAAACATTGATCTTTCATCTGTTAGTTTTGGTAGGCAGTCCGTCGAAGTTCACATCCATATTCAAGGTGAAACACGAAATAAGCGGTTTATGGCATCATGACACAATTTCCTGGCACCATATTGGAACCACTATTAGTTCCATGGTGGTACAGAGAAATAATTCATGAAAATCCGGAGGTATAATGAGAATTTTTCCTCAATTTCAAAGCTTGGGTATAATTAGTAAGCAGTAAAGGAACCGAAATATTGAAAAATCGGATATTTTGTGAATATTATCCCCCCAGTCACCCCCTCCCCTTGCGAATTTTTGTACTCGGGTGAAATTATGTACAACTCGGAAGTTATTTGAGTCAAACAAAAAAAGAAACACGCAAATCGGTTGGAAATTGAGGCCTGGGCAGAGTTTACAAGATTGTGCACGCAAACGCACGTTTTTTAAGCATTAACCCCCCGTTCCTCCCTCTTAAAAAGCAAAATCCAAAATTCCAGCGCCGTAGTGCACAACTAGATAGTATTCCGCGTCAAACGAAAAAAGAACCACGAAAATCGTTTGAGAACTAAGGCCTGGGCAGAGTACACAAGATTATTCCCAAAAACGCACGTTTTTCAAGCATTAACCCCCCTTTCCTCACCCCCTTAAAAGGCAAAATTCGAAATTCCGGCAACGTAGTGCACAACTAGATAGTTTTCCGCGACGAACAAAAAAAGAACCAGGAAAATCGGTTGAGAACTAAAGCCTGTGCAGAGTACACAAGATTTTGTTACACACACACACACACACAGACATACACCTATGGTTTTTTTTTTCGCGGATTTGGATTCAGAATGGTCTAAAACGGATTACTGTGTGGTTTTTTTTTTCTGTTGAGTGTTGTCCAACTTTACCCCAGATCGATCGCATAAGGACGCCCAAGTCTTACTGTGGGACGTCCTAAAAAGCACAAGAAAACGTCTGGAATTGAGTGTGGCATTTAGATTCCTCGTATCCATAACCCGATTTCATAGATATCCAATGCATTCTAGCTAATCTCAAACTACAATCCGTAAGTACTTTGCACTACCCATAGGGGACCATCTACACGCTAACCTGCACAATCCCTGAATATTTCATCTATTGGAGTTCCAAGTAAACGCTGCAAATCATTGCTCAAAGGTTTATTATTTTCTGTATAGATCACCCTCTGTATAGATCACTGGTTCTCCATCAATAGCACCTACCACCATCTGTATTCTCCCTTGACCTTCCCTCTCAAATTTCAGCTTCCTGCGTTCAATAGGATTGAAAATGGCTTCGGAGCTCACTCAGCGTGATCAGTGATCTGAAGAGTGAAGAAGATCTCCTCGAATGCTGGAGACGCCTGGAAGAGCACCTCCATTCAATAGGATTGAAAATGGCTTTGGAGCTCACTCAGCTGATCAGTGATGTGAGGAGTAAAGAAGATATCCTCGAATGCAGGAGAGGCCTGGAAGAGCACTTCCATTCAATAGCATTGAAAATGGCTTCGGAGCTCACTCAGCTGATCAGTGATCTGATCAGTGAGCAATGATTTGCAGCGTTTTTTACCTACAAACATTGTTTTACCTACGAACTTTTTTTTACCTACCAACTATTGGTAGGTACTACCTACCACACTATAATGGCTTCACACCTTCACAATCAAGTTTATTAGAAAGAACTAAATGCTTCACACTCGATTCGAAAAATAGAAAGCTTGATATGGAAATTTGATTACTGGTTACGCAGAAGGCAAAACTGTATACAAATCGAAGAAATGAACAGCGATCGCATTTTAGTCAGATAAAATTTGAACGGCGATTAGACCTCTTTTGCGATTCACACTCATGATTCTGTTTCATCGAAGGAAAACCTTCAAATACTCGTAGGGACCGAACGGTTTGTCCTACAGAGCTCCGGGTGGTCTCAAAAATTTTTAAAAATTCTGTACTATTTAAAATTGGTGAAAAAACGATACCTTTATTTCGAGAGTTTTCGAGCTAGGGCACTCTTGAAAATTTCAACCCTTAATTTTCACCCCTTAGAAGTGACCTACATCAACCAAAAGCTTCGCGGCACAACTAGACCCCAAATGGAGCCCAATATACCAAATTTGAACCAATCGGTCCAGTGTTGCTAAGAAAAGTGCCGCGTACGGCGTACGGCGTACGGCGGACGGCGGACGGCGTACGGCGTACGGCGGACGGACGGAAATTTTTTTATTCAATTTTCGGATTCTACGTACCTTGAAACGTAAAACATCAAATTTTGAGGGGGGTTAAAATTTTTTTTTTTCTTGCTCGATTCCAAAGGCTTATTATTGAAATAATAAACCAAAATGAATTCTTTCCCAAACCAAATTAATCCTTTTCCAAACTAAATTATTCTTTTTCCGAACGAAATCTTTTCCGAATCATTTCTCTTTTCCCGAATCAAATTAATCCTTTCGCGAAAATTAGCCTAGTGAAAATTTTTGCGAATTGTAGGCGCTCTGGAAAAACGTGAGAAATTGTTAGCTGTAGAATGTGAAACATTAACGATTCTTCTGTCCGATATCTTTGGAGTCTCCCGAAGATGAGGCTGATGAGGCTAATGAGTATTCCTTCCTGGTGCAATAATTTCTCTCTAACCTTCTTAAATTGATACGAATTTTAATTGAATTTCCAAGATGATGTTCTGATATTTACTTAGTGAGATTAGTTACTTAAGGGGACACGGAACCCACCCCCCTCCCGCCTGTAATAGAGGGTTTTCTGGTAGATTTTTCTCAGTCCCTGTTTCAACCGAATCTTCTAATTTTTTTTCGGTTTGTAGGATATATTCTCATCTTGCCTGGGCCGGATCCTTTTTAGATTATCTTAATTACTTTTTATTTGAGATTCTGTTTTATAAAATAGAATTATTTTCTACCTTCGTTACTCTTTTTGGAATAGTTGGAATTGGAAAATTGGTTAAAGGATCCGGTACCAGCCTTCGTTTAGGTGTCTTCTTTCATTAAAAAAAAGAAATAGAGGATAGGATTAGTAGTTCCTGAGAAAAAGGAACATTTATCATGAAAAAGTGAACTATTCAGGAGAGCAATTTGAAGTTGAGCGGGAACAAACGAGGGCGCATGCAGATGAAACTATCGATTCTCACCTCACGTTTCTCGAATTTTGATTGGTTCCTTGATTTTGAATTGTCTTTGCTTATTGGTTGTTCAACCAAAGACAATTCAGTTTGCCTTCCGATTTATAGTATCGATTTTTCAGTATTGCATTGAAATAGTGTAACAGGTTGGTAGGTTAGTTTCGTTAGTTTCGGGGCTGCACTAGGTACGCAAAAATTAATTTCCTCGTCATTTGAGACGGAATTTTTCGGTAATTCTTGTTTAAATCTATTCTCAGCATGTTCAAAAATGATTTTCAATAAAAAAAAAAAAAAAAAATTAAAAAATGGAAATTTTTATCATTTTTTGGGTTTCGTGTCCCCTTAAGGAAATGTATTGTTTTGTTGTGGGAAATGATCAATTTGATTCGGACAAATTTCAATTTTTGGTTTGGAAAACGTTTAATTTGGTTTATAAAAAAAGTCTTTCGGTTTAAACCTTGGATTTTTTTTAAGAAGGTGAAAACAAGGCTTCCGCTACCTTAGTAGCCTCAGTAAGAATAGAAGAACACTTACTTACTTACTTCTATACTCAGTGGGTAGACTCGGAAAGAAACCTCATGAAAATTAATAAGGTAACCAGAATCAGACTAGTAAATTGAGGCGAAAATAGTTACGCGGTGCGGGTTAGGGTTCATTAGCTGCAAGTGTGTCCTTATGAGCACTTTCAGCAAATTTTCGAGAAAAAAATTAAGCAGTAGCATAAATTGTGATACCAAATATGTAAAATATATATATATAATTTTAAATAGAAATCTATCATGAAAATATCATAGTTGAGACAATTTTCTACATTTGGAAAATCCATAATTGAACAATACTACTAAAACCGTACTTAAACTTTTCTCTCTCAGACTGCCGAAATTTCCCACAAAAATGTTCGGCTCAGGATTTTTCCAGGTTTTTGGGAGAAAAATGAAATTCACTGAGTTTTCCAGTGGAGTAAAATTCCCTGAGTATTCCAGGTTTTCCTGGTTTTCTAGGTCGCTGGACACCCTGTCGGTATTTCTATTAATAGAAAATTGTTTGACAGACAAGAAGGCAAGCAATATCCGAGCTAAAATGAGTGGTAGCTGATAACACCAAGGTCAAGCCCGTGACCTTGTCATGACGCGGGTGTGGTGTGCTGCCACGGAGTTACTCGAGTTGGGGATCTCGGCACGAGTGCTTCGTACCTTCCTCAGGGGCTCATACATGAACTGGTCGTCATTTTATTTATCACTTCAGAATCAGCATAATTTTTTACACTACTACCCTCCAGAGTACCTACCAATCATATCATCGCGCAAGGTCAACAATCAAGTTTATTAACTCAGAAAGTACCTACCAGCAAAATGTTCCAAACTCCTCGAAATCGAAACATTTTAGTCAAAATTCACATTTCTGAGGACCCGCATTTGAGGCCTTAAATACAAAGCTTCCTCTTACATTCCGTAACAAAACAAGCGACAGTTGGTATCAATCCTTCGTTGACATCGAACGGCTCAGCAAAAGTTCGACGTACCTGTAACAAAAAATAACGAAAATTTAATAGGTATTCAATTTTGGTGTCAAATTATCTAATATCGCGTTAAGTAGGGTTTTGGTATTAATTTTCAATTAAAGATGTTCCAAATGTAAAATTCGCGATAAATTTCACCGCTTCACGGAAAAACATTGAATCATGGATATGTTTACTGTAAACGTATCCATGTTATTTAGGTATTTATAGTACCTACCTATTTATAGTATCTAACTTACCTACTTATATAACTTCATTAATGATCGCCTTCAGTTTTCATTCATGTTAATAATAATCTAAAGTGCCGAATCGTCACAAATTTTGATGTCGTTACGCAAATTTTAGAATGAGCCCCAATCCAAAAAACGCTGCAAATCATTGCTCAAAGGTTTATTATTTTCTGTATAGATCTCCCTTCTGTATAGATCGCTGGTTCTCCATCAATAGCACCTACCACCATCTGTATTCTCCCTTGACCTTCCCTCTATTTTTCGAATTGTATGTACCTTGAAACGCGAAACATAAAACTTTTGGTTTGCTTTGGGCAATGGCTTCGGAGCTCACTCAGCTGATCAGTGATCTGAGGAGTGAAGAAGATCTCCTCGAATGCTGGAGACGCCTGGAAGAGCACTTCCATTCAATAGGATTGAAAATGGCTTCGGAGCTCACTCAGCTGATCAGTGATCTGGAGAGTGAAGAAGCCTTTGAGAAATGATTTGCAGCGTTTTTTACCCACCAACATTTTTTTTACCTACCAACTTTTTTTCACCTACCAGCTAGGTACTACCTACCACACCATACTGGCTTCACACCTTCACAATCAAGTTTATTAGAAAGAACTAAACGCTTCATACTCGATTGGAAAAATAGAAAGCTTCATATGGAAATTTGATTACTGGTTACGCAGAAGGCAAAACTGTATACAAATCGAAGAAATGAACAGCGATCGCATTTCAGTCCGATAAAATTTGAATGGAGATTTAATCTCTTTCATCCCTCTCTGAGGGGTGAAAATTAAGGGTTGAAATTTTCAAGAGTGCCCTAGCTCAAAAACTCTCGAAATAAAGGCATCGTTTTTTCACCAATTTTAAATAGTATTGAATTTTTAAATATTTTTGAGACCACCCGGAGCTCTGTAGGACAAACCGTTCGGTCCCTGCGATTACTTGAAGGTTTACCTTCGATAAAACAGAATCATGAGTGTGAATCGCAAAAGAGGTCTAATTTAGACCTCTTTTGCGATTCACACTCATGATTCTGTTTTATCGAAGGAAAACCTTCAAGTACTCGTAGGGACCGATCGGTTTGTCCTACAGAGCTCCGGGTGGTCTCAAAATATTTAAAAATTCAATACTATTTAAAATTGGTGAAAAAACGATGCCTTTATTTCGAGAGTTTTCGAGCTAGGGCACTCTTGAAAATTTCAACCCTTAATTTTCACCCCTCAGAAGTGACTGACATCAACCAAAAGCTTCGCGGCACAACTAGACCCCAAATGGAGCCCATATACCAAATTTGAACCAAATCGGTCCAGTGTTGCTAAGAAAAGTGCCGCGTACGGCGCACAGTGGGGCCAAATGGCCAAAAAGCGGAAAAAAGTCATTATCTTTTGAACGAATTACTGTATCGTCTTGGGAATGGTTTCATTCGATTCCGAATACGAAAATACATTAGAAGAATATGTTTTCTGACGTTTAAATTTATTATTTTAGTACTAAATCTTGAATTTGAAAAAAAATAATGTTACTAAAAATGGAAAAGCGTGTGAAAAAAAACATAAAAGCGGTTTTACAGGCGATGGGTGTGTGTTATTTCGTTTTTTCTTCGTTTCAGAGGTTATAGGATACGATAAAGATGATTGAATTGAGGTTTCATTATATATGTATGTAAATATATGTATGTAAATATGTGTATGTGAATATATATTTATACATTTAATTTTGACAAAATTTTGAGTGATAAAAACCTCTGAAAATTGAATAGTAAGCGATCGAATATTGGAACGAATCCAAATTAAACGTTTGCTAAATCCGAATAAGAAAATTTCTTATTCGGAAATATTTGAAAATTTAATTTTCAACGATGACATGTTCTCGGTATGTCACGACTGTCCACATTACTGCGAATGACAATCCGAAGAACCTGGTTTGTTCAAACAGAACCTTGTTGACTCTTAGCAGAAATATTTTACGAAAAAGTCGCTATTTACATCTTTCTGTTTTCCAATAAAAAATAAAACAAAAAAGTCTGCCAAATGGGTGTGGCACATAGTTTCCCAGTATCCATAACCCGATTGTATAGATGATCCGACCATTGTAACCTTAACTTGACTGCGTTACTCTGTGATTGTAGCTAACAGCCCACATAGGGGACATTCTACATGTCAACATTCACAATCCCTGGAAATTTTATCGATTTCGAGAGGAAAATGTAGAAGTTACAGCCTTTAGAAGGGTTTTACTCTGGAGCTGCGGTGACGGCAGAGACGGCGTTCTTGGTGTACCTTCAATCACATTTTAACCCACTACATCTAAATTCGGTGAAATACGGCTATGAAATTTTTACAGCTTCTTGATAATGGTCAGATTCTCAAGAAAAAAATGAGCCAAACCGAAGGAAGGCGAAGCTCGGTTTTTCCACTCTTCTAAAGTTGTATTTCGCTATAAAAACCCAAATCTAGAGCTAATGTTCAAGCTAAAATGTCATGAAAAATAATTAGTATTTTTTAGGGATACTAGATATATATATCCAACATTATATAATTTAATTTAAATTTTTGAAACACATAGAACGTGTTAGGAAATTTTCAAATTCCACTCTCAAAGTGCTTAAAATCTCGAAATATCAAGTTTGAGCCCCCATTTAGCAGTGAAAACAATTTTTAAACATTGAAGGTCCTTCACACCCTAATTCTACAGGTAATAGACTTTGAGAAAACCGCATTACATTTCTTTTTTAGTCACTTTGCAAAAATGGAGTTTTTTCCACTCCGGCCCCACTGTGCGGCGTACGGCGTACGGCGGACGGACGGAAATTTTATTATTCGATTTTCGTATTCTACGTACCTTGAAACGTAAAACATCAAATTTTGAGGGGGGGTTAAAATTTTTTTTTTCTTGCTCGATTCCAAAGGCTTATTATTGAAAATAATAAACCAAAACATATCCATGTTAAAACCTTCAGGATCGTTTGCACATTTTTTTTTCACTTTTGCCATTTTTTCCAAAACCCACCCGTTACCCCACTTTATTGCCAAACTACTCTGGTGAGATTAAAGCGAGCCGTTCAAAGTCTCGAGTAGCGCAGAGTCCTCCAGTCGACTGGATTGAAATGAAATTAAGCTCCCTCCCGAGGCATTCTTCTCCAGCACTGCTATTCCTTATTTTGGTGCTCCTTCAGTCTCAAGTTTAATTTAAATCGGCAGCCCCAGCAAAATTAGGGATGTCTCGAACTCTCTGCGGTCTGTTCAGTCCCGCGAAAAAACGTACAAAAACAGTATCCGCAATTAAAGAAGAGAAAACAATTCAATCGAGACAATATCTCGAAATATATAATAAATATAAATAATATCGAAATAGTATTTCATAGTTCACAGAATTGAAATCTTGAATAGGCACCATGGAATTTTTAGTCAAATTTGAATGGAAATTGGAAGTCGAAGGAGTTTTGCTCTTCATAGGTATTATAATTTCCAATGCCCATCAACCTATTAAATCCTGAATACTATGGGTTTTTAAGGAAGTCCCACTGTAAGACTTGCGCGTTCTTATGTTATTAATCTAAGGTGAAGGAAAGAAAGAAAGAAAGTAAACAACCATTTCAGGTTGGATTTTCGTCCGACTTGCCATTCCTGGCGTCGCGGACGTCATCAGCTGTCTTCCTAAGGGAAGTTCAGAATTTGTTCTGATGATTCTCATGGCTTCTCATTGCCCTCACCGCCATGGGTGGGGACGAGGGGAACTGCGACCGACTTGCTCGAAAATATGCTCCCGAGGCAAGCCTGGAACTCACGGCCCCTGCAACCGGTCCGATTCTCGCCTCCAGAGACACATGCCGTAGCTCGCTCGGCCTCAGCTGACCACCCCTCTTTTTAAGGACATCCCACAGTAAGACTTGCGCGTCCTTATGTTATTAATCTAAGGTGAAGGAGGACAACACTCAACAGAAGAAAAAAATAACCTCGCGCTAATCCGTTTTAGACCATTCTGGATCCAAATCCGCGAAAAAATGGTTAATTATTGAAAATAATAAACCAACATAGGTGAATGTGTGTGTGTCTGTCACAAAATCTAGTGTACTCTGCCCAGGCCTTAGTTTTCAACCGAATTTCGTGGGTTTTTTGTTCGAATTTGCCCACAATTAGTCTCCTCCGGGTTCAGTGAAACAACATGGTATCCGATCTCACAAAACAACGGCACCCCATCCATGAACCAACAAGCGAATTACAAACGAACTACATCAAGATTCGAGGCTTACACTATGAGGAATGCAATGAACTCATTTCACATCCAATTCCATCACCACAACTCCTGTGTGGATTATTCAAGTATTGACCAAACTATGCTAGACATAGGAAAGAGCAGATTTGAAAAGACCACATATGAATGACAATTTAACCCTTAACTGCACCAGCTATCATATATGATATGGAACTTTAAAGGAGGCTCGAGAGCATTCTGGTGGTCTTCTCGAGCTCTTTGTGGTATTTTTACCTTAGTCAACAACCGCTAGATCTCATAAGAATCAAAGAATATCCATAACTCCTCCTGTAAGGTTATAACCTCCTTCAAATCAGCAGTAATTGTCGCAACTGCGAGTTGGTTTCTAAATTATTCCTAAATTTGTTTGACTACTTACTTCAGTATTTCACTGTCCAAATTCACATGTTTGGTAAACTCTTTTAGGTACATGTGTTCAGAAAAATAAATATCATTGTGTCTGAAAACTTCAACGGGATTTTTCCTTGATTTAATTATCGTAAAACTAAGATTAGGAAAGAAGATATTCGGATAAAACAAGATCCACGGAGAAAAGAATAATTCAGTTACAACAAGTGGTAGCAACAGCGAGGCTACGTAAGATGTCCGAATCCGAAATTGCAGGTCTCCGATTTTATCGGAGTAAGCTCACCGCTTTAATAGACGAAGTTCAAGAGAAGTTGATTGCGACTAACCCTCCGATGACTCCCACGCAGGCAGCTATAGAGCTCGAAAAGTTAGAAAGACTATTTCAATTGATGAACGAATCCAACAAGTCTATAATGCAGTTTGCCCGATCGTCCAGAAGAGCACAATTGAATTATGAAGAGGACCAAAATGAAACATTTTCTTCCACTGTAGAAGCACAAATGGTAATGGCATCCCTCAACCATCTTGTACGAACTCGAACAGAAGAAGTACCTCCTGCTTATAGACACGAAACACTTCGTTTGAATGCTGAAGTAAAACTTCCCAAGCTTGTCATTCCACAGTTTTCAGGTGACGTACTCAAGTTTAGTGAGTTCTGGCAAATATTTAATTTACATGTTCATAGTAATGCTAGATTGAGTGATGTTGAAAAGTTCCATTATTTATCTTCGTATCTAGAGGGTATAGCCAAAAGTTGTATTTCTGGATTGGCGATCAATGAACAAAATTACGAAACAGCTATCGAGCTGATCAAGGATAGGTTTGGTGATAACCAAGTGATAATTGCGAAGCATCATCAAGCATTGCGTAACATTAAGAAAGCAACCGATTCTACAAAGAGTATGCGTGATACTTTTGACCAGATTGAGAAACACGTTCGAAGTTTGAAGAATTTAGGTCAAGATACACAACAAGATGTATTTGTCTCAATTATTTCAGAGAAGTTTCCAACATCCACGATGCTGAAGGTCGAAGAGAATAGAAGTGAGGAATTGAATACAGAACGTCTTCTTCGAGCTCTCAAGCGGCTAATCATAGCCCAAGAACGAGTTTCTGCCATGGCTGGAGACTCAAATTTAGAGAGTTATCGAAAGAGTACTCCCAATTACCATCATACAACTGAAACCCTAATCGTCAATTCTAATGATAAAATAGTTTTAAGATGTATATTTTGCACTGGAAAACATTGGAATGACGAATGCGAAGTTTTCCCGACGCTTGAGGCTAGGAGGAAGAAGGTTAAGGGACGTTGTTGGATTTGCTTAAAAAGAGGTCACATCAAGCCGAAGTGCTTGTCAAAGAAAGTTTGCTTCCACTGTAAAATGTTCAAGTCACATCACAGAAGCTTATGTCCGACTCTTTTTCAGAAGCCTTCAGAAGATGATGATACTAAATCTTCTCCAAACGTAAGAATTGCTCGGGCAGAGACGGCGGAACCGGGAAAGATGTCTTTCACAGAGAGAGTTCATATGCAAACGTTCACGTGTGAATTGGAGGATCCGGGAGGCAAATTCAAAGTAAAAATTAGAGGATTGCTCGATTCAGGAATTCAGAGGTCTTACATAACAAAAAAGGTAATGAGGGAGTTGAGAGTTCCAGTACAAAGTAAGGAAACCTTATCAGTCTATGTATTTGGTAGAAATAAGCCCTTTCCTCTACACACGTCAAAAGTATTAGTGAAATTGAAATGCCCAATGGGGGACGATCTTGAAATGAACGTGAATGTAGTTCCAGTAATAAGTGGAAAAGTCTGTCAAAATTCCGTATATGATGAATCATGGGGAATTGAACTGTCTGACGACAACCCTGAGGCACCCGTTGACATTCTCATAGGAAATGATTATTTTTATGACTTGGTAGAACCCATACAAAAAGTAGTTCAACCTGGGTTGTACGGGATTAAAACCAAATTGGGCTGGGTTTTGAGTGGAAGATATTCGACGGAAAGAAAAGATGCTGCAACTCTTTCCTTGCTGACTTTGTCTGTAGAAAAGGAAATTCCTGTGGATATAGACATGGTTAGAAGAACAGAACAGGGAAGGACGATAGGGAAGAAATTTTCAGAAAGAACATCTCTTTGGTGGGAAGGCCCGAAAGGGTTATCAGAAAAAAAGGAAAGGCCTGAAAGTAATGTGATAATGAAGAGCGACAAAGTTTGTATTCGCAAAATACATGATTTATACAAAGGTCCCGAAAAAGAAGAAGTTGAAACATATCAAATGGTGATTCGCAATCAAATTGAGAGAGAACAATATTTTGCAAGTTTGAGAAAAAGAGGACAACGATTGATTAATCAGAAGAAGGGAGCAGTCCAATCAACACCACGGGTCGGCAGAGTAGTTCAGATCGAACAAGATTCACCCCGAGGAAGATGGAGGATTGGCAGAATAAAGGATCTTGTATCTAGTTCCGATGGAAGAATTCGAACAGCCAAAGTACAGTTAGCCAATGGAAAGGTTTTGGTAAGATCACTAGGCCAACTGTATCCACTGGAACTAGATGACTAGCTGATGTGCGCCCGGAGTGTCGCAACTGCGAGTTGGTTTCTAAATTATTCCTAAATTTGTTTGACTAGGTACTTCAGTATTTCACTGTCCAAATTCACATGTTTGGTAAACTCTTTTTAGGTACATGTGTTCAGAAAAATAAATATCATTGTGTCTGAAAACTTCAACGGGATTTTTCCTTGATTTAATTATCGTAAAACTAAGATTAGGAAAGAAGATATTCGGATAAAACAAGATCCACGGAGAAATAATTAGTGAGTTACAACAGTAATCACGAGTGGACAACACGCCTGAGAAGTGTTGTTTTGCTGTGCCTCTTACAACTACATTTTTGAAGATTTTCGGCTGAAAAAATACTGCGTGCTGTCTCAAGATATGTAGGAATGAAATATGAAAAGAACTAATTGATTAAGTTTCATGTGTCTATGGAAACTGCGCTTTTGCTTTGATATTTCATATAATATATGAAATCATATTATGATAGAACGTGGACTTCTCCACTGCATTACCAACTCGTTCCAACGTGATAGAAGCCACTTGCTGCACATGATTTTTTTAAATATAATTTTATTTTATGTTTTTGATGATATTATAAATTTTATTTGACGTCAACATAAATTTCACATCAGGTATCTCTATTATACTTCAGAAATTGTTCCTAACCACTTCATATAATATATGAAGTGGTTAGGAACAATTTCTGAAGAATTTATGAAGTCCACATATTATGTGGACAGAGATGGAACCAAAAGAATCTAATTACACAAAACCTCAACCGTATGTATGTATGTATGTACGTATGCACGCATGCTTATTGATTACTCTTCAACTATTCTTGTCTATAGTTTGGTCAGTGACAAGAGGAAAATTTATTGCTGCCAGCAGGCCTTTTTCTAATTACATACATACAAATTTTCATAATAAATGCTTTGAAAAAATGTCTTATGTACAATATATCACTAGATTTTTGTCCATAATCCTACTAAGTTTCTAAATAGGCGATAGAAACTACTAATGAGCATTTAATCTTTCTTATAGCATTATGAATGTGATTTTTAAATAGCAATATGCTAGGAAACCTATTTGGTCATACATATTTCTTTGAACCATTTTACTCGCGTTATATCACATACGAAATCATCGTCTCAGCTGCTTAACCACGTTCTATCATATATGATAAGGGCATAAATTAGGGATTATCGGTCAAACTATGTAATTTAGGGACTTTTCCTTGTCATTTTCGTTTTCAGGGGCCAAAATACATGAATTTTTTTTTTTTAAGAAAATCGGAAATTGTGTGCAGTTAAGGGTTAAGATGCCCTTGATTTCCTGAAAAGGAAATTTCTAAGAACTGGAAAACAATTGAAATTATCGATAATTATGGTGGAGAAAGTAATGATCACCTTGTCCACCCTACGTGTACTGGAAGTTTGTGATGAAACCATTTTACATGCGATCTTCCAAAATATGCCGATCAGCTTCCCTCGTCGGTTTCTCGGGAAGAAAATCGGTTTAATTTTGAAGTTGGAAGGCAAGAATCGAATTCGACGTTATGTGGGGCGGATTCCCCAGGCGATTAGAGTCGAGCCACGTCAGCGGTGGCAAATCCTAACACGATAAACCCTTTCACGGCACCATCTTCCAAGGGAGAAGTCGACTCTCGAACTGACAGAGTGAATTGGCAAGCGGCAAAATTAGACCATTTGGAACAAAGTGGCGCTCAAGCGCGGTCTGGCGGGCGGGTCGTGCGAACGCTTTTCGCCCGGTAATTGCGAGCGCAACTTTCCCTCCATCTAATGAGCTTCAGTGTCACTCTGTTATTGAAGTTGAATAGGAGGGGTCCCACTAAAGCGGGTAATGGAAGAATCGAATGATAAAGGTATACTTAATTAAACCTGAGTGCAAAAACCCGACGCATTTTTACTCTCTATTGACCATATTTTCAGGAACTAAACATGGGTATGAAATTCTTGCGGCGAAATTAATTTCTGATAGTAATTTTTCATTTTAATTCTCATTAGTTTCTAAAGATTCTCAACTACATCAGGCATCGTTTTTACAAGACTCCCCCAATCGTAAAACAATATTTGTTGTGGTTTTTAAATACTAGGAGTTAAGTGAGGAGAATGACGACGAAGGTTTTTAAAAAGACAAAAACCTTTATGGCAAACGTACTATGACACAGATATGAACCAAATGAACAATGAAGCATTGCCCTCTGGGGCTATAATATAGCCTATATGTATATATTATATACATGTAGAGGGTGATCTGGGCTCATCTTAGATAACATGAGTCCAAGGGTTTTCTGGGTGGACAATCAGTGAGTCATTGTTGTGGAATTTTGACGTGATAACGTCTTATAAATTGGTTTACCGGGAGACACTTCAAGAAACTGCGTTACGCTCCGCTCACGGAGGGGGTGCAGCTCGGCGCTCCCTAAAGGCGGGCGGCCCCTCCCCTTCCCCGGCGCTCAAAAAGCGGGAGCGCCCCGCCCCCCTTCCCTGGCACTCACTCCCCCCCCCCACCCATGGGAAATACCTACTACCTACGGGAAATACCTACTCTGTGCAACTTGACAAAGAATTTTATTTTATCCTTCTTCCTACTATACGAATGAATATTAACATTAAAATTATTTTAGCACTCAAAGTCGTTGTCACGTAAAACTTTCGCCCATATACCGATTTTACAGGCAACAACACAGGGTTTTTTATATAACTCAGGTATCATACTAGTGAAGTTTCTAAAGGTAATACACGTTGATTATCACGCAAATTTTTGGCCTCTGTGGTGCTTTTGCCGATTTAAAAAGACGTACAGCAAAACAAGTGATGAATTTTGGTTCTTGGTTGTAAAAGAAGTCGAACTGAGTAACATGAATACCGCAAAGAGAAGAAAAGTCTCCCAAGTGGGTGTGGCACATGGCTACCTCGTATCCTGAACCAGATTATGTAGATGATCCGATGATATAATAGCTGATATATAGGCTTTTCTCATAAGGAACCATCTACACATCAACTCACACACACAATCTCTGAACATTTCATCGAATTCGGGGAGAGAATATTGAAAAACCCTCAAAATTTGATGTTTGATTACACTGCATGCAGAAACATCTGTACATGGATATGTCTTATGATGGCAATTTAAATGATGAGCTCACTCAGCTGATCAATGACCACTCAGGCGCCTTCAGCATTCTCCATTGACCCGCTCTCTCAAATTTCAGCTTCCTGCGTTCAACAGCATCAGAAAACACACGTTGCATTGTTTTGTGTGTCGAAAATTTTGGCCCCCAGAACTAAGACATATCCATGTCAATAAAATTACTGCTACAAGTAAATTCAAGTTTGCTCATGCGCACTGGCTACAGTCCGAGAACAATGATTTTCATCGGGAACCATCTACATCCCAACCCGCATACTCCCTGAAAATTTCATCAAAATCGGATGAAAAATCAGACACGAAACCGAAATTGTTCAGGAATATTGTTCAGAAAACAACCACGAGAGACATTTTATGTCTTATGTTTAATAAATTGAGAGCTTTCCAATGAGCGGTGAACGATTTTTGTGGGGTGGAAAATGAGGAAGTTAGTTTTCCCTAGGAACGATTGGTTGTACGTGAAATTCATCAGAAATTTCCGCGTAACGGTCCCCTCGTAACGCTCCCCTCATAACGCTCCCCGCGTGACGATTTTTCATTTATGTGCCATAGTAAAGACATAAAATGTCAAATTGTTTTAAAATGTAAAATACGGGTGAAAATTTTGATTTTGGAGAACTCTTTTTTTTCAATCTTGAAATCTGGAACTACCTTGGTAGACTAGTACATCCTACAGAAAATACCTCGGTAGACTCGGAATAAAGGCTCTGCATCCCACTCCAGCCTAGCGAGCTAATTCTGAACTAGAACACAAGAAACTTGAGTAAAAATAAAAATAAAATTGTTGTATAAAATGATTATAAATGCAGTCTTCAGATATCACCCATTAGATTTAAATTATAAGGTTTAGGCCTCAGGACCATGACTTTTCAAGTTAACAGTTTTCGTTTCATTTCGGTTCTTTCCCTCTTCAATTGCTCGACTGTCACGTTTGCATAATCAAGGGAAAGAGGGATTTGAAGTTTGAATAATGGTCCATCTTCAAGGGAGTGGGGGTGCACTTATCTCAGTGTTTTACTCTTTTTCATTCTCTCAAGCTCGGTTGAAATCTAATAATGATGAGAAAATTATTTTTCGAGAGGCCACTTCGCAGCAATCTCCGACGCTTCCTATTCGCGATTTGAATTATTTCAACCGTAGCGAGTTGAGAATAATTTTATTTCACTTCGCAGCTCTTCGTTTCTCATGCTATGAGTCGTCCGGAACGAACGAACTTGAAGACCTCTTGAAGATTCTTAACATAGATCCTTGAAAAAAATCATGCTTTCTAATTTTAATCCCCGTAGAAATCGAAGTGAAATAATGGTACCAATTTTGAGTACTATATTCTATCTAGTTTCGTCATAAATCGGGGAAAATGCACCTGGCCGGTGGTTTTTTGACTGGGCTCTGACTCCATTGCTTTGAATAGATCGACCCTCTCCCGCATTTAAATTTAAATTATTGATCAAATTCAACTAAATTCCATATTCCAAATTGATACATCCTAAATTCTAATCCTCCAAGAATTTATGGGTGTTACAAGGATTCTACGTTACCGCGTGCGCAGAGGCTACTATGAATCCGGGGATGATGATTTTTATATGGGAACATTCAAATCGCAAAGTCCCACGAAATTTCATCAAAAGCGAACAGTAACATCGCATAGTTACGCCCATTGTAAGGATTTGCGGACACACAGGGCAACTGACAGTAACACACACAGACAGACACGAAAGCAAATTTATTCAGGTGTTTTTACTTGAATCTCCTCACTTTCGAGCTTCATCTCGTTCGCTATTTACAAGTTTCAGGCTCAATAATGTTCAACACAACAATTTGATATAACTTGTTAATAATATAATATTGGTAGAAATGTATGTATCTTAAAAAACGTCTGCCAAGTAGGTGTGGCACGTAGCTTCCTCGTATCCTTAACCCGATTGTATAGGAGATCCGATGCATAGTAGTTAATCTCAAAACATCAATCTCTTAAGTACCTTTCACTACCTTCATAGGGGACCATCTACTCGCTAATCTGGACAATCCTAGAAAATTTCATCAAATTCGGATGAAAAATGTAAATGTTATGGCTGTTACAAGGATTTTACGTTTGCGCATGCGCAGAGGCTACTGTAAATTTTAAGGCCTTAATTTTCGTTGGGGACCATCTAGAACCTAATCCGCATAATCCCCGAAAATTTCATCGAAATCGGGTAGAAAATGTTGAAGTTATGGCCGTTACAAGGAATTCACGTTTACGCATGTGCAGTCGCTTCTATCAGTCCGAGGATGATGATTTTCATAGGGGACCGTCTTCACACCAACTCGCACAATCCCTGACAACTTCATAGAAATCGGACAATAAATTTGTATAGTTATGTGCGTTACAAGGAATTCATGACAGACAGACACGGAACCAAAATTGTTCAGAAAGGTATAAAACGCAAAACGCGAGTGAAAATTTTGATTTTGGAGAACTTTTTTTTTCGTCCTTGAAAAGTTAAAACAAAGCTTCCGCTACCTTGGTGGTCTCGGAAGCAATTCAGTGAAGTAAATTGAGATGTCAATAATTACTACGTTTGATATATCGATATTGAATGCCGATATTATTGGTCAAATCGATATATTTACCGATAAAATCGCGACTTGTTTTCAACAAGTAAAAAAACGTCTGCCAAGTGGGTGTGGCACATAGCTTCCTAGTACCCATAACCCGATTATACCGATGATCCGATGCATAGTAGTTGATCTCAAAACACCAATCTCTAAGCACCTTTCACTACCCTCATAGGGGACCATCTACTCGCTAATCTGGACAATCCTAGAAAATTTCATCAAATTCGGATGAAAAATGAAAATGTTATGGCTGTTACAAAGATTTTACTAATGCGCATGCGCAGAAGCTTCTGTAGATTTTAAAGCCTTGATTTTCATTGGGGACCATCTACAACCTGATCCGCGAAATCCCTAAAAATTTCATCGAAATCAGGTAGAAAATCTGGAACTTATGGCTGTTACAAGCAATTCACGTTTGCGCATGCGCGGCGGCTACTATCAGTCCGGGGGCGATGATCTTCACTGGAGACGATCTGCAACCTGATCCGCGAAATCCCTAAAAATTTCATTGAAATCGGGTAGAAAATGTGGAAGTTATGGCCGTTACAAGGAATTCACGTTTGCGCATGCGTGGCGGCTACTATCAGTCCGAAGGTGATGATTTTCATAGGGGACCGTCTACACACCAACTCGCACAATCCCTGAAAATTTCATTGAAATCAGACAATAACTTTGTATAGTTATGCGCATTACAAGGAATTCATGACAGACGGACAGACACACAGACAGACAGACACGGAACCAAAATTGTTCAGAAAGGTCTAAAACGCAAAACGCGAGTGAAAATTTTGATTTTGGACAACTTTTTTTTTCGTCCTTGTAAAGTGAAAACAAAGCTTCCGCTACCTTGGTAGACTCGGAAGCAATAGGTATTAAAATGAATGGATGAGAAGGGACGCCGGTGCCTGTAAAGACATCAAGTAATTTTATTCCCAATTCTGTAGACTTCGTGATGGCTTGATTTTAGACCATTGACTTCAGCTCAAACATTATTGTGTACATGGATGATTTGCACCTACAGTGGCGCTCAAGGCTCGATTATTTGACTTGAGCCAGAAGTAATGGAGGCGCGTTTAGGGTTAAAACTACCTACCAACCAGACGAAGTGAATCAGGTTTATCGAAACAGTTATTTTCACTAATGAAGGACCATGTCTCCCAGTCAATTTATAAATCCACCATTGCAATGGCGAGGGTACCTACGATTTTGCTTCCGAGTCTATCAAGATAACGGAAGCTTTGTTTTCACTTTTCAAGGTTGAAAAAAAGAAGTTCTCCAAAATCAGAATTTCCACTCGCGTTTCACGTTTCAGATCTTTCTTAAGAATGTTGGTAAGGAACCAACACGGGTCTGTCTGTGTATCCGTGTGCCTGTTATGAAATCCTTGCCACAGCCATAACTTCTACATTTTAAATCTGATTTCGATGAAATTTTCAGTAATTTTTAGTGGTATGGCGTGTAGATGGTTGGTGTAGATCATGGCCCCCAAATTGAAAGTATTCTGTGCGCATGCGCAAACGTGAAATCCTTGTAACACCCATAACTTTTACATTTTCCAATAATATTCAGTGATTGTGCGGGTTTAGTGTAGAGTCCCCTATGCAAGATACTTGAAGATTGATGTTTTGAGATTAACTACTATGCATCGGATCATCTATACAATCGGGTTATGAATACGAGGAAGCTATGTGCTACATCCACTTGGCAATTTAATGTGTTAGGACCATCCTAATGACCGTTTATCCCCAAATTTGCAACCCTGAAAACCCACTGCTACAGACGTTGTGCGCTGAAAACCATGGAATTTTCAAACTTTTATAACTATGATAATTTCGATAATTATTCTTACCCATTAACTTTTTAAAGCGGGTTAAATACAAACTTCAACCAGTTTTTTCCAAGTAGATCATCTTATATTATGTTGAGTATGTCGATGTATTTCTTCCAAAACGATGCTTGTATTGTTTTAAAACGTTTTAATTCCCCTATCTACTTACTTCAACAAGTTTGTCCAAGTAGATCTTGCGATATATCGAGTATATCGATATATTTCATTAGATTTTCCATCACTACGCAAGTTTTGTTGGCTTAATGGCAGAATGATTACGGCTGATGAGAGATAAATAGACCTACGTGTGTTAATTGGGTGAGAACAGCTAGCACACCGGGGCTAGGGCAGGGGGAGCATATAAAATGAGGAGTAATGTAAAGGGGGAAACACTCCGTCCTCACTGAAGAGTTAAAATGTCTTGTTTTTTCTTGGAAAACCAATAATGTCAGTCGACGCCTAACAAGAAGATGAGGAAAATCTCGAGATCTCAGCCTCTCGCAAACAAAAAATACCCGATATTGAACTCTGTTCCTCCAGCCAGAGAAAAACACCGAAAGATTATGCAGGAGTTATGAAAGAGTTGGGCATAAGTTGAAACTCTCAATTCGCAACTTCAAAGTTTCATTCTTGCGGAATAATCCGTTCAGTTCGCTCTCCGTCAAGCTCCAATTTTCTGCTTCCAGATCCTCGTTTAAATCTGCATTCATAAGGAAAATTTTCAATTATTATCGTTGAAAATTTAATAACATGGGAGATTCATTAAAAAGCATGGAAACTAATAAGTAGGACTTTGCCGGTGGTATTGTCAAGAGTTGTTCACAACTTGAAAATAGTGATCACAACACTCGGAAAGATGGCCGTATTTCATGAGAACATAACGACAAATTATAACTGTATCTCCAGCGAGGTGCTTGCAAGGCGGGTCACAACCAATTGTTTAGTAGATGGGACGACCAGAATGAGACACTCTGCGGATAATAATTCATACCTCGCTTTTCCCAACTTCTCAGACGCCGTTTTTCTTATTAGGGTCGCCCGCAGAATGAACGGCGTTTTTGCTCCTCCGAATGTTTCCCTTCAGTAATTTTGCGGCGATGAAAGCTGAATGGAATCATATCAAATTCCTCTCTTCCCCTAGCGAGAGGAAGAAAAACCTCAAAAGAAAGATCATAACAATGCCGTCCTCACGGTTTCTTCCTCCGAACGCAGAGCAAAAATATTTATTTCTAACTGTTAGATGAAGGCATGATACATAACTATTCTGATTCCATCAGCGCGATTTTGAGATCCTTTAGTAGAATCTCAGAGTACTTTTTCCATACTATTTTTTCCATATATATTGTTTCATTTTCCGACACATCCCAGTAAAATTATTTCGCTTACCACCGTGGTAGCAGACTACTCGATCCGAAGGACACTTGACATTGTGATCAAACCCACACCTCTTACATGTCTTTTGGTCTGTTCTTGTCAGTTCTCTCAGAAAAAATAACCTGTTAATCCTATTCATGGCAAAGTTACGTGAATATATCGATACTTTAAAGCACAAAGGCGCTACGACCAAAAACGGAGTTTTGAGAAAAACGCAAAAGAAGTTTTTTCCAGTGCACAATTCCTAAAATAATGACCAATTACACTAAACTCCTTAATTTCTTGGAGGAATTTTCAAGCTATAATCTTCAAGAAGATCAATAAAAATTTTGTTGAATTTTTAAAAAAGTTGAGGATGGATGGACAAAGCGCTTTTGTGTTTAAAGATATCAATATGATACCACCCTTTCTCGATTTAAAAAAATGTTGGCGGGATGACTTAGAGCTTTGCAAACCCCTGCATCTCTTCTTCATGATCTCAGGTTGGGAATGTTGTTCAGGAGGTTATAACTTTCTAGAGAAGGATACTCTGTTTTTCGTGACGGAAAGTCTTGTTGATCAACAAAGATGGGCGACCAGCTGAGTATTCAGATATCGATTTTGTTTGATTGCTTCTTTTTTTCGAGCAAATAAAAATATGTTCAATATTTATTACATTCTCAAGATTTGATAAACATGTGAATATACTTCCCCACATGATTGTGTGTTAGAAATGGGCGAAAACTGTGAGCTTACCCAGGTGTAACTTTGCCAAGACCTGGTTGATGTTGATACAAGTGTCATTTTGCCGAGTCCTAGGTGAAAATTTCAGACAGTGAAAATTTCCTTCTGTACCAAAAATAAGATGTAAAGAAATATTCTCCCCATTTTTCAGACCAGCTGAGGATAAATTACAAATTGAAGAAGCACTTTTGCATACGTAGTTGTTTTCATTTTTGCTTCCGAGTCTACCAAGATAACGGAAGCTTTGTTTTCACTTTTCAAGGTTGAAAAAAAAAGTTCTCCAAAATCGAAATTTCCACTCGCGTTTTATGTTTCAGACCTTTCTGAACAATTTTGGTTCCGAAAGGTCTAGTCTGTCTGTCATGAAATCCCGTCCACAGTCATAACTTCTACATTTCTAATCTGATTTCGATGAAATGTGGATTATGCGGATTAGGTCCCCTAATAAATTATGGTCCTATATGGTCCCATATGGTCCTAATATAATTATGGTTCCTAATTATGGTCCCCTATAAAAACCATCACCCCAGGACTGATAGAACCGACTGCGCATGCGAAAACGTGAATTCCTTGTGGCAACCATAACTTCCACATTTTTCATCTGATTTCGATGAAATTTTCTGGGATTATGCGGATTAGGTTGTAGATGGTCCCTATGAAAATCAAGGCCTTAAAATCCACAGTAGCCTCTGCGCAAGCGCAAACGTAAACTCCTTGTACAGCCATAATTTTTCATCCGAATTTGATGAAATTTTCTAGGATTGTTCAGATTGGCGTGTAGATGGTCCCCTATGAGGGTAGTGGAAGGTACTTAAGATTGATGTTTTGAGATTAACTACTATGCATCGGATCATCTATATAATCGGGTTAAGGATACGAAGAAGCTATGTGCCACACCCACTTGGCAGACTTTTTTTTATTACCTGACGACACACTAAACGTTTCTAGATCTTTATTGATCGCAAAGGCTGTTATACAACTAATTAGTTTTTCGTAAATAAAATAAATAACGTGAACACTAGTGTGTTTCAGAACCAATACTCCCATCAAATAGCTACTAAAAATTAAAATGTTTTTCCAGAACGGTTACATATTCGACAGTAAAAGTGTAAAACCTCATAAGCCGTGTTACGAGGTTTGAATCACAACCTCATGCCATAAATGCCGAAATAAATACGAAATTTGTGCACAGAAGTTTTGCAAATAGGATTCCCGTTCAACCTGCTTGCTTTTAATATAAATTTCCATCCATAAGAGATATTTTCAATTTGATTTTTTAATTAAAATTTTTTAGTTTAGGACAAGGATTTTTACACTTTTACTATCGAATTATATAACCATGCTGTAAAATACAAATATAATACAAAAACCAGAAAAATCCGTTTACTCGTAATTTGAACCCTAATTGATGAAAAAAAGATTCTTGACACCGATTTGTCTCTTTGTCAAGAATAGGGTAACCCCCTCTTTACTCCAATTAGCTAACTCATTGAGACGATTGTTCTGATTTTTTGCTTTTTCAAGAAGCAGATCCTATTTTTCCATATCCAGGGATGTCGTTTCGATCCTACAATGCGCCTTGATTAGCTCTTCTTGCCGACCATTCCGCCAAAGAACTCCTTAACTCACTAGTTTTTGCACGTTTCTACAGGTTCAAAACAAACTGGGCGATTTCATGTTCTCTTCTCCATCTTAATGTGAATGCTCGTCTTTCCACGAATACACAAGTTAACTTACTATAAAATCTACTCAACACGCGCTTCAACTCCTCGTTCTCCACAGTTTCTGAAGCGAAAAGCTATTCACTAATATGCGAAAAGTGATTAGGGACGTATGAATGATAGAAAGTAGAACTGCATATAGGTTTGTTGAGTTCCGTTAACCTTTTGACATAGTGGAAACATTCATTCGCCTCTAGGTCAAACATATCAAACTGGAATTTGGTACCTGTGATTGGTGCCCTTTCTTCTCTGGCTCTGTCTTTTGTAATTATTCGCTCGTCATTGTCTAACGAGTTTGCAGGGATATGAATAAAGAAAAAGCACACATCCACCAAAAATGATAGATTCGAAAGGAAAATAATATACACTTGTATGAAAATGAATTTTTGAATTATGAAAAGTCGGGTATTTGAAAAAAAGCTCGAGTAGCCGCGATGGAAGTAGAGAAGTAGTAGATGGAAGTATCGGTGGGGGTCGCATAACCTTCTGGCTTCTTCCTCTTCATCCTCCAGTTTTTAATGCCATGGATGACACGGATGTGACAGAATTGCTACCCAAGTCCAACATATCTTCCCTCTTCTCCTTTTGAAAAATGTTCTCCCCACCTCCACCTTCAAATTTGGATGGTTTACGTTGTAAGGTTATGTAGAATCCAAAAATTGAATAAATCCGTCCTTAAGGCGCCCACAACTCTCGGATAGTGACGTGATGGCTAGTAGGTAGTAATAATAGGAAAGCAGCGTCTGCACAGTAAAACAATAATCCATTTTTTTAAAATAAATTTTCAACGTCTAAGTATGCATGCATTACTTAACAATATCAAATTCTTCAAACTTCTGACTTCGTTTCAGCCCAAGATCACTCGATTTCAAAGACATGACGAACTCTGGACGTAAATAAGGTTATCTGTTTAGTTACAAAAGTTTGGAATGTGAGATGTCTAGAGGATCCTTCAACGGCAAGGCCAAGGGAACTCATCCAATATCGTAAATCTGTAGTGTTTTGACTTCCAAACTCTTTGTTATTGTTCGGCTGCCTTCTCCTCCCTAGATGATTCTAGATACTTGAGAACAGGCGAACTAAATCATTTTGTTTTACAACAATATTAGGTAGAATTAAATGAAAAGTATGAGTGTTGACAATCATAAGCGAACTTTCGAGGGAAATGAAGCTATTCCATGACCTCAAAATATTTAGTGAAAATATTTTAAATTTTTTTCACATGGAATTCCGTTTGGAAAACATTCTAAATCGTTTAATGCTAATCATCATTATTATTCATATGTTCAAAATTAAGTTTATTTGTTTTTATTTGTTTCTTACAACTAATGATTCAGGGTTGCAATTACACCACAACATGGTTTATTATTTATTATTTTACGGTGGAGATAACCCGCCTGCGTTCACGAACTCAGTACCCACTCGGGTATTGCATCGTTGGGTACAACAAATATACACAGGTTTTCACTTCACATTAATTGTTTATAATAAGTGTATTATCAACAATTTATCACAATTTTTAATTTATGAAATTGTACTAACATCAGACATTTTGTGCTGAAACCGATATTCCATAATATTACTATGATTACGATGGTAATATCCACAAAAACCATGAAAACACGTTTTTTTTGTGGTAATTTTTCTGATTAATTGTTTGTCTAACCTTAGTTGGAGTTTAGTTCTCATAGAAAACGAACGTTTTGTCCTACGGAGCTCTGGATGGCCACATTCAATTCTAAAAATTCAATTCTATTTTTAGGACGTCCCACAGTAAGACTTGGGCGTCCTTATGCGATCGATCTGGGGTGAAGTTGGACAACACTCAACAGAAGAAAAAAATAACCACACAATAATCCGTTTTAGACCATTCTGAATCCTAATCCGCGAAAAAACCATAGGTGTATGTCTGTGTGTGTGTGTGTGTGTATGTGTGTGTGTGTGTGACAAAATCTTGTGTCGTCTGCCCAGGCCTTAGTTCTCAACCGATTTTCCTGGTTCTTTTTTTGTTCGACGCGGAAAACTATCTAGTTGTGCACTACGTCGCCGGAATTTCGAATTTTGCCTTTTAAGGGGGGAAAAGGGGGGGTTAATGCTCAAAAAACGTGCGTTTTTGGGCATAATCTTGTGTCGTCTACCCAGGCCTTAGTTCTCAACCGATTTTCGTGGTTCTTTTCTTCTTCGACGCAAAAAACTATCTAGTTGTGCACTACGGCGTCGGAGTTTTGAATTTTGCTTTTTAAGGGGTGGAAAGGGGGGGTTAATGCTTAAAAAACGTGCGTTTGCGGGGGTAATCTTGTAAACTCTGCCCAGGCCTCAATTTCCAACCGATTTGCGTGTTTCTTTTTTTGTTTGACTCAAATAACTTCCGAGTTGTACATGATTTTACTAGAGTACCAAAATTTGCAAGGGGAGGGGGTGAGTGGGGGCATAATATTCACAAAATATCCGATTTTTCAATGTTTCGGTTCCTTTACTGCTTACTAATTGTACCCAAGCTTTGAAATTGAGGAAAATTCTCATTATATCCCAGGATTTTCATGAATTATTCTCTGTACCACCATGGAACTAATAGTGGTGCCACCATTAGTTTTATGATGCCAGGGCACCATAAACCGCATAAATCGTGGTTTTCGTTTTTTTGTGTTTCACCTTGAATACGGATGTGAACCTCGATGGACCGCCTACCAAAACTAATAGATGAAAGTTCAATGTTACAACGTATTTCCGCTTTGGTGCCAGACTGGCACCATTCGTGGAGGGGGGGGGGGGGGGGGGGTGAACTCGAATTCGCATGTTGGGTATCGTAGATCATGGATTTTAAAATGCTCTTCAGATTCGAGGCTCCCATGCCGCTAGAAATGTTAAGGTGGATAAGGGTGAGAGGGGGGGGGGCACTATTTCTTGCCTAAAGTAATAAATAAATTACATCGAGTGAAACAGTTTTATCGCTTAGCAACTGGTTTAACTGATCTAATGCTTATCCAATGGGACGTCCCCTGGAATGCATGCATTACTAAACAATATGTTTAATTTATTAAAAAAGAATTACTTTTTATGAAAAGTCAATCATAAAAGTTATTCACAGCTTCTTTCTGACAGAAAGTGTGACCAAATTGAGTTATTGGTACCCGAGGGTTTTGGGGGTCGATTTCTATCGATTTTCGAAGTTTTTGAGTCGTATATCTTCTAGAAATGCCTCAAACAAGCCTCCCGATTTTCTTGTTAGGGCGAGTTAACTTGATTCTGCTAAGGAACTAGTCGTATCAGAGCGATTTAGAAGAAGAAAACTCGTATCTTGACACTGATAGGGGAATCGGTCGTAGTATTTCGACGAAGGACTTCTTGCATTCTAAATCGGCATGTTACGACTTTTTGCCTCTGAAAACTCGGAATTTAGTGATGACTACTTTTATATTTTACGTAAATAAACGTTCATTTTTATTGTTTCAGCTGTTTTTTTCTTACACTTTCAACAAAAATATGAAATACGATTGACTTTGAGCAAAGAAGGATGACAAAATAATCAAGTGAAATGGTTTCTTGATTTGAAGATAATTATAAAGTTTCAGAAATTAAAATGTGCTTAGCATTCCAAAGTCTCATGGTTGCGTATTCAGAACAGAATAGTCGTAACTTCGGGTTTACCAGAGCGTAAACTCGTATCATCGTTTTTTGACCGACTTCAACGCGCCGAAGGCGCGCGAAAGAGGAGGTACTCAATTCGGGTTGTCGTGGGACGACGATTTTTTTTTTTTTTTTTTTTGTATGTCCGAGTCGCTTGCATTTCTTTATTCTAGTACCAATCTGTCTGGTTCTTTTTGAAATTTGTTCTACAAGTATCTGTGGTGGTCCCGTTTCAAACAGATTTCATTTTGCTTTGTTAGAAGTATCGAAAATTTGCGAAAGAAGTTGAAAAACGTGGGTCCCGTTTTCGGGAATATTGGTCCGCATTCACTCTTCTTGCCCTGTGACTTCCGACTGAGTCGATGGAGGACCATTTGTGTATAGTCAAATTAAAGGTTTGATTGTGAGCTTTAAAATGATATGCTATATGAGGGGGGTTCCGATAACTAAAAGGTGCTGCGGTGATGAGAAAGGGGGAAATTATACTGGGTTATTCGCTCAGAACCTCCATGAGCCATATCAAACGTGTTTATCAATGCTCGAGTATGTGAGTTTTCCTACCAAATATGAAGGATAATCATAGTACTGTTAGTTAGGTATTCTACCATGTGGGTGTAGCACATAGCTCTCTCAACACTAATAACATGATTGGGTAGGTAACAGTGTAGGAGATCGTCAGATCTGCATAGTGCCGTACCAAATATTAGGGATATAGTACAATTAGGTGATAAGAGGGTATTCTACCAAGTGGGTGTAGCACATAGCTTCCTCGTCATCCATAATATAGTTGGGTAGGCAATAGTATAGAAGATTGCCATAACTGCATAGTGCCGTACCAAATATGAGGTATATAGTACAACTCGGTGATGAGAGGGTATTCCACCAAGTGGGGGTAGCACATAGCTTCCTCAACATCCATAATATAGTTGGGTGGGTAATGGTATAGGAGATCGTCAGAACTGCATAGTGCTGTACCAAATATTAGGGATATAATAGTACAGTTAGGTGATGACAGGGTATTCTACCAAGTGGGTGTAGCACATAGCTTCCTCCTTATCCATAATATAGTTGGGTAGGCAATAGTATAGGAGATTGCCATAACTGCATAGTGCCGTACCAAATATGAGGTATATAGTACAACTCGGTGATGAGAGGGTATTCTACCAAGTGGGTGTAGCACATAGCTTCCTCCTCATCCATAATATAGTTGGGTGGGTAATGGTACAGGAGATTGTCAGAACTGAATAGTGCCGTACCAAATATGAGGTATATAGTACAGTTAGGTGTTAAAGGGTTTTGTAGCAGGATGTAGCACTTAGCTCCCTCGTCAATCATGTCATGGTTGAGTTGTTGAATTGTGTTGTCCGAACTACCAAGTACCTACGAAATATGAGGGAAGTCGAACAGTTAAGGGATATGAGAGTAGATGGGTAAGAAGGAAAGTGACCCAAATACCTCCTGAAACTGATCCATAAACGGAAACTCATCTACACGTATGGAAACTGATCCGGATTACAAAATGTCGTCCACCCTATGGCTTCTAGTTCACCTTACTGAAATGATGCACAGTATTGAAGTAGATCTACATTGCGAAAACTGATCGAAAAACTGCGGGTAAATTAATTTCTGATTTAAACTGAGGACCACTAAAAAGTGAAAAATAAAAAATAATATAAAATGGAAAAATAATAAAATAAAAACCTTTTTAACAAAAAAATGGACCGACCTCAAAAATGATGTCCGTGAACACCAAAAAGGAAAAATAATAATCTCAGCGAATACATACTTGATGTAGTAGGTTGTTGGATATAAATATCTTGTCAACAGATGGTATGTTGGAATACCAACAATTATTTGTAACGTGATTCACACTCATTGTCACACTCATATCCTCCATCATACGATAGCAGTGACGTACTACCCAATAGTTTTGGAACACTTATCTCTACTCGTATTCATGTTTTGTAATACTCACCAGATCATGTGAGTATTACTTGATAACCACAGTGTATCCAGATAGGTAGGTAGGTACGCATTGAAGTCGCCGCCGTGCCCACCTGTAGACACAAACGTCTCCTAGATGTTCTACTTACCAACATTTTATTCGTTTTCGGAAATATAGGTACATACCTCCCATACCACAGACATGCTTCCACAGCGAGTATGGACGTAGATATCTGTTCGTTCAAGATTGTGGGAGGTTTTGAACGTTAATTAGGTAACAACGCTTCCGAAGGTATGTAGCTACATTAGAATATGTCCACCAATATAATAGTATAGTCTCATATAATAATAAAGTCTCAAAATACTCGTCACAACCATTCCTAGGGAGGTTCACACTTACTATCATACCCATATGGCAGCAGAGACGTACTAGGTACCTGATAGTTTGGGGAGCACATTCTAACTCAATGGTAGGTACTTACTCTTGTAATGCTAACCAGATCATCGAGTAAGGAAGGTGATTAGTTTGTGTCTACAGATGGGCACGGCGGCGACTTCAATACGTACCTACCTACCTATCTGGATACACTATGGTTATCAAGTAATACTCACATGATCTGGTGAGTATTACAAAACATGAATACGAGTAGAGATAAGAGTTCCAAAACTATTGGGTAGTACGTCACTGCTATCGTATGATGGAGGATATGAGTGTGACAATGAGTGTGAATCACATTACAAATAATTGTTGGTATTCCAACATACCATCTGTTGACAAGATATTTATATCCAACAACCTAATACATCAGCGTGTTTTCGCTGAGATTATTATTGACAATTTACACTCAAAAATGTTTCATTTTGACTCCAGAAAACGATTCGGCTACTATTTTATTCTAAGAAAAACCTTCACTTGTTGTAAAAGGAGGAAACATAATCCTATGAAAGAGTCATTGCGCCACGAAACCTATTAGGTCGTTTTCCCGACAGTTGAGTGAAGTCAAGATACGACTTTCTGGCTTAGCACGGAAGTGGGGCGTTTCGAAATTTTCAGCCCTTATTTGTCACCCCTTTTAAGTGGCTGACATTAACCAAAAGCTTCGGGGCACAACTGGGTAGAACCCAAAATTTCAATTCAAATTTCATCGAATCGGTCCACGGCAACTAGAAGGAACGTGCCGGGTACGGTGGACGGCAGACGGAAGGCAAAACGTTTATTCGATTTTCGGATCTTACGTTTTTGAAAGCTGAACCATAAAATTTTAAGGTGGGGCTTAAATTTTTTTCTTTACTCGATTCCAAAGGTTCTTTATTGAAAATAATCAGCCAAAAGATACATCGCTCCTTGTATTCAATTTTATCGATTGTACAAAAATTGTGTTCTAGATTAGTGGAGAACAGGCGACAGTTGCCGGAACAAAACAGGAAGAAAATTGGGTGAGACAATAATGAAGATAGGATAACTTGGTCACGTGTCTCTAATTTGATTCCACTCACCCCGGAGAGGTGACCAAAGCGAGTTGCTTTTAATTTCTCGCTTCGTTTCTTGACACTGCAATCCCACGAGGCCACAACACACGATAGAGACAAGTATAAACCTCGATAAGCGAGACTTGCAATCAACTCGATTTCGATGTGCGAGAGAAGTTATGCTAGAAACGATAGCTATAATTTTGGAGGGAATGGCGACTTGGCGACACAGACTTCTAAGTGGAACTGGAGGGCTGAAATGCTTTCACGAGCCTGCGAGCAAAAACGCTTGAAACACGCCTCAAGATTGCCGACTACGAGAAAATTTCATCCACGTGAAATCCGTCTAAAAAGAGAGAGAGAGCGTGAGGAGTAGATATCTCTGGAATGGGGAAACTTAATTACGAAGAGAAAAGACCGGAGTTAATGAGACACCATGCGTGCAAAGTGCTGCACAATATTCTTAACAGCATGTTTTAGTAGTATCAACTTGAAATATTCAGTCAGTAATTTGCTTTGTTCTAACTCCAGGGATTCGAAGAATTGGCCCAAGACTTGCTCTACTCCTCCTCTCGAACAATTTGAGTTATTGCATGAATTTATTCTACGTCATTGGTGACGTCAATTTAGTAGAGACGAGGCGTCTCCATTCTGAATTGTGGGGAGCAGATCAACAACTGTCAGAGGTTGATAAGGACACTTGCTGGCATTCCATTCTGAACCCATCATAGTTTTAGCAAATTCCCAACTGATAAGGGTGATGGAGATAGACACATAGAGGGGGTTTCAGTCGGTCGCCGTTCCTTCCTCGTTCCGGGTTAGTCTAATCTCTTACGAACCGGGACTGAAAGGTTCAAAGTTGTACCTGAATTTGAATTTTCAAGGATTTTCTATATTAAATATATCTAAATATATCTATATTTAATATAGAAAATCCTTGAAAATTCAAATTCAGGTACAACTTTGAACCTTTCAGTCCCGGTTCGTATTGTTTCGTATTGTTTGATAGGTGCACTAATAAATTTTATTAGTGCATCTATCAAACAATAATTGTCACAGAAAAAGTGGAAAACGTGAACTCACTCAGTTAATAAAGGGGTTTCCCCCATGCGATCGTTGTTTATTATTATTTTCAATGATAAACCTTTGGAGTCGACCAAGAAGAAATTGTTGATCCCCCTCAAAATTTGTTGATTTACGTTTCAAGGTACGTAGAATCCAAAAACGCTGCAAAGTATTACACAAAGATTTATCTTTTTCTATACAGATCACTCGTCTGCAAAGAACCCTTTGCCATTGTTACCATCAACCAACATGAAGAAAAACATCGATCGAATCCAAAAACGCTGCAAATTATTACTCAAAGGTTTATTTTTTTCTATACATACAGATCACTCGTCTGCAAAGCCACCAACCATCCAACATGAAGAAAAACATCGATCGCATTTCGGTCAGAATAAATTTGAACGGAGAGTAGGCCTCTTTTGCGATTCACACTCGTGTTTCTGATTTATCGTACGTCCAAATTTTAAATTCTCGTAGTGAGCGAACGGTTTGTCCTACAGAGCTCCGGGTGGTCTCAAAAAATTCTAAAAATTCTATAGAATCTTAAATTGAAGGAAAAACAATACCTTTATATCAAAATTTTTTGAGTTAAGGCGTTTTTCAAAATTTCAAAATTGATTTTGGTACCCTTACAAGTGACCTACCTCAACCAAAATCTTCGGGGCAAAACTAGACCCCAGAAGGAGCCTACATACCAAATTTCATCAAAATCGGTCAATGCTAAGTGGCAAAAGTGCCGCGTACGGCGGGCCAAATTTTTATTCGATTTTTGGTTTCTACGTACCTTGAAACGTAAACCATCAAATTTTGAGGGGTGTTAAAATTTTTTTTCTTGGTCGATTCCAAAGGTTCATTATTGAAAATAATAAACCAAAAATAAACCGTTGTGTAATAATTTGCAGCGTTTTTTGATTCTACGTACCTTGAAACGTAAATCAACAAATTTTGAGGGGGATTAACAATTTGTTTTATTATTAAATTTAATTATTAACGTCAATTTCAATAATTCGTATTTGAAAGGAATTCGAAAAATCGGTTAAATGCTTTTCAATTCGTCGTTTATTCTTAAGGACAAAAAATATTGATTCCACCGCGTATTTCCTTGTAGATAAAAAACGAAAGTTATGTTAAATCGAAAGTTTAGCTACATGGCACAGAATGTCATTATTGAATTCGTTGGGGTCAAAGTGATAGATTTACACAAAAACATGGAATTTCAACAAAAACATGAATTTCATGGAAACCACGATATTGTTGATAATTTTCCAAATTGACAAAACAGCAACGCGAATACGAAGTTCTCGACTATGTTCAAGCATTTTTAAATATAAAGAATTTCTGTGGTAACACTTGTAACGATTTGATTGCTGGTAGGATTGAAACAACAAATTCTAGTCAACATACCTACAAAGACACTTTCGTCAATTCGGTTTCATCTCTTCTCATTCTCGTACTAACTTATTTCAGTCTCCTCCAGCTTCTGAATCGAACGATATAACTTTTCTTGCAAAAGCGCAGGTGTTTCCTCGGTGAAGAAGGACAGTGAGAGATCTCACTCACCCCCAGAACTGAGCACCTACCCAGTGATGGAGAGCTGGCGAGCTGAGACCGACAACTCTTCTCCATCTCACCACAACTGATCTTGAATCTCCGGTCCATTACCTCCCGGAAATTTGATTTATATTGAGTTGGAACAGGCAGACCACTCATTGGGGAAGCCTCAATGAGGAGAGTTCCCTCTTGGATGTTAGTTATTTGGACGAGCAGGCTCGTCCGTAATGAACTATCGATTCAACGTGAAGAGCTCGACTTGCCCAAGAGAAGGCTATTTTAGCAAATTTTGGAGGAAATCAAGTTACTTTTGAGCAAAGCTTAGGTATTCTTGATTAAATGCAAGGATAACCTAAATAGTTAATGATTGAACGAGACGTTGTCAGTCACACATAGTTTTATTTCGTATTTTTACAGGGGACCGGTTTCGGACGTCATGCCATCATCAGCCTCTGCAAGTAACAAATGAGGCTGTCAAAATACTTATGGTAATAATGGTAACAATATATTATTTACAGTGGTAGGAAAGAAACAATTGTGATGCACGTAAATAGTGGTTAAAATGAATGTTATAAATGTTATGAATGTTTGAATTGCAAGGTATGGTAGCAGAAGGCTATGAAAAATGTATGGTAAACTAAGGCTATGGTAAAAAGGGCGTGAATACAAATTTTTGAGTGTTAGAAAAGTACAATAGGTAGATAATGAATTTGCTTACTGGGAGAAAATTGACGAATCGCACGTTCGCACTGTGTATGATGTTCGCACTGAATATGTACTGTGAGGGACAGTCTTATGACAGTGGGTTTTTAAGCGAAACAGCCAGACGGGGAGAAAGGAGCTTTGGAAGAATTGGGAATTTTCGCGGGGCCGCGGTGTCTTTGAGGTCTTAAGGGTTGAAAGCTAGGGGTTTTCTTTGTTCGAACGGTGGTGAATGAACTTGGTGGTGAATGAACTTGGGAGGCGGTGGGCTGGCCATGGGGGTTCGGTGGAGCTTGAGTGAATTTACTGAATTTTGCGGAAATTTTTATCGGGAATGAGTCCATAATTATTATGGTAAGAGGTAGTGGCTTGATTAGTTAAATAAGTTAAGAAGGGTGGAATGGGTGACATCAGTCTGTTTGTTGAGGGAGTTTTGTGCTTTGAACGAACTATTTATTTCTATATTTTCTAGGTCCTTTCTAGGGCCTTTGTTTTGAAAATGTAAAATTTTGAAGTTGGTTAAATCAAAGTGGGAGTTTTCAGAAATCAGGTGTTGTGAGTATGAGGATTTGTCAGTTTGAAGCCTGAAGTCCCGTTCGTGTTCCTTTGATCTTACTGAAAATGACCTGTATGTGCGACCTACATAGTGCTTCTGGTGGCAGGGACATTCAAATTGGTATATACCGCTTTTGTTCATAGGGAGGATTGGGTCTTTGTTTCTGACTAGCTGTTGTCCTAGGTTTGATGTTGTTTTGTAGGAAACATTAATACGATTATTGAGACATTTTCCTACTTGACCAGAGACTTTATGAAAGAATGAAAGGGAGCCGAATAATTTGCGATCTTCTGAGGTTGACTGTTGGGGAAATAAGGATTTTAGTGCTAATTTCAAATCTTTTCATATCTTTCATATATATATCATATCTTTCATAATTTCATATCTTTTTTTTCTAATTCAAAAATTTGTATTCACACCTTTTTACCATAGTCTTTCTTTACCATACATTTTCATAGCCTCCTGCTACCATATCTTGCAATTTAAACATTCATAACATTTATAACATTCATTTTAACCACTATTTACGTGCATCACAATTATTTCTTTTCTACCACTGTAAATAATATATTGTTACCATTATTACCATAAGTATTTGACAGCCTCATTTGTTACTTGCAGAGGCTGATGATGGCATGACGTCCGAAACCGGTCCCCTGTAAAAATACGAAATAAAACTATGTGTGACTGACAACGTCTCGTTCAATCATTGATCCAAAATCACACAACGTCTGGACATCTCAACTCAACCTAAATAGTTAGTTTATAACTTCCAATCAACTAGATTACTATGAGGAGAAAACTGTTCTCCAAAAACAAAATTTCCACTAGCGTTTTACGTTTCAGGCCTTCCTGAGCAATTTTGGTTAAGTGCGTGTCTGTATGCACGTCCGTCATGAAATCCTTGTAACGAGCAAAAATATTCGAAATTATAGTTCAATTTCGATGAAACTTTCAGGGATTGTGCGTGTTGGCGAGTAGACGGTCCCCTATGTACATCATCGCCCAGAACTGAAAATAGCTACTGCGCATCCGCAAACGTGAATTTCCTTGTAACAGCCATAACTTCGACACTTTTCATCCGGTTTTGAAGAAATTTTCAGGCATTGTGCGGGTTGATGTGTAGATGGTCCCCTATGAGGGTAGTGGAAGGTACTTAGAGGTTGATGTTACGAGATTTACTATTATGCATCGGATCATCAACAAAATTGGGTTATATATACAAGAAAGCTATGTGCTACACCCACTTGGCAGACATTTTTATAATTGTGAATATTAACTCATGTTGTTACCGAGAAAGCAATAAATGCAAACAATGAAAATGTAAATTTGAACTTTAACATTAAAGTAAAATGATATACGAGTACAAGAGAGGAATCAAAGTTGTTGGATTTTATTGGAGATTTCGATATAGAATTTTCGAAGTGTTTTTAATAGGTACTTTGATGGCCAAATTATGATGTTAAAAATTTGACGGGCTCCTCAAATCGATCAAATTTTGCTATTACTCATCCTATCATTTGACGAACACAATCCCGTTTGATTCGGACGCGAAAGTTTGTGAAATTACCCGAAATGTCCCTATTTACAAAATTTTTACACAATGAGCGTCACCAAGAAAGGCCATTCACACAAAGAACGGGGAGGTTTTACAGCTATGGAGGACAACCTTTTAGTGTGATTCCCTTTTAGTGGGACAACCTTTTAGTGTGAAGAATAGATGGCGTTCGGTGGCTTGTCAAAAGTATTGAATTTCCTCAGAATCTAATGAACTGTTGCCAATTCGATAACGCGAATGTGCTTAGAATTGATAAATTAAAATAATAGTAGTTAATTTTTTTTTTTTTTTAATTCTACTCCAAATCCTATAAAATTGTTGTAACTTTCCATGAGAAAAATTAGGTGCATGGCCATGATGGGGAAGTTGCATGGATCGGAATGTCGTATTTCTGACGTCAGATTCAAATTTAGCGCACTTCGTGTGCCCGTTTTCCAGTTTTCAGTTCGAAATTCCATTTAGCTTAGCCGTATTATTTCCTCAAGAAAATACGTACTAGGAGTTAAACATATTGTTTAGTAATGCATGCATTCCAGGGGACGTCCCATTGGATAAGCATTAGATCAGTTAAACCAGTTGGTAAGCGATAAAACTGTTTCACTCGATGTAATTTATTCATTACTTTAGGCAAGAAATACTGACCCCCCCCCCCCACCATTATCCACCTTAACATTTCTAGCGGCATGGGAGCCTCGAATCTGAAGAGCATTTTAAAATCCATGATCTACGATACCCAACATGCGAATTCGAGTTACCCCCCCCCCCACCTCCCCAACGCCAACAATGGTGCCAGTCTGGCACCAAAGCGGAAATACGTCGTAACAATGAACTTTCATCTGTTAGTTTTGGTAGGCAGTCCGTCGAAGTTCACATCCGTATTCAAGGTGAAACACAAAAAAACATATTGTTTAGTAATGCATGCATTCCAGGGGACGTCCCATTGGATAAGCATTAGATCAGTTTAACCAGTTGGTAAGCGATAAAACTGTTTCACTCGATGTAATTTGGTTTATTAGTTTAGGCAAGAAATACTGACCCCCCCCCCCCCCCCCCTCACTATTATCCACCTTAACATTTCTAGCGGCATGGGAGCCTCGAATCTGATGAGCATTTTAAAATCCATGATCTACGACACCCAACATGCGATTTTGAGTTCACCCCCCCCCACCCCTTCTCTCACCAATGGTGCCAGTCTGGCACCAAAGGGGGAATACGTCGTAACATTGAACTTTCATCTATTAGTTTTAGTAAGCGGTCCGTCGAGGTTCACATCCTATTCAAGGTAAAACACAAAAAAAAAGAAAAAAAAACACGAAATATGCGGTTTATGGTGTCCTGCCACCATGGTGGCACCACTATTAGTTCCATGGTGGTACAGAGAATAATTCATGAAAATACGGAGGTATAATGAGAATTTTTCCTCAATTTCAAAGGTTGTGTACAAATTAGTTGGAAATTGAGGCCTGGGCAGAGTTTACAGGATTATGCCCGCAAACGCACGTTTTTTAAGCATTAACCCCTCCTTTCCCCCCCTTAAAAAGCAAAATTCAAAATTTCGGCGCCGTAGTGCACAACTAGATAGTTTTCCGCGTCGATGAAAAAAAGAACCACAAAAATCGGTTGAGAACTGAGGCCTGGGCCGACGACACAAGATTATGCCCAAAAACGCACGTTTTTTGAGCATCAACCCCCCCTTTCCCCCCCCTTAAAAGGCAAAATTCGAAATTCCGGCGACGTAGTGCACAACTAGATAGTTTTCCGCGTCGAACAAAAAAAGAACCAGGAAAATCGGTCGAGTACTAAGGCCTGTGCAGACGACACAAGATTTTGTCACACACACACACACACACACACACACACATACACACACACACACACACACACACACACACACACAGACATACACCTATGGTTTTTTTCGCGGATTTGGATTCAGAATGGTCTAAAACGGATTACTGTGTGGTTATTTTTTTTTTCTGTTGAGTGTTGTCCAACTTCACCCCAGATCGATCGCATAAGGACGCCCAAGTCTTACTATGGGACGTCCTAAAAACCACGAAATAAGCGGTTTATGGCATCATGGCACCATGGTGGCACCACTATTAGTTCCATGGTGGTACAGAGAATAATTCATGAAAATTCGGAGGTATAATGAGAATTTTTCCTCAATTTCAAAGCTTGGGTACAATTAGTAAGTAGTAAAGGAACCAAAATATTGAAAAATCGGATATTTTGTGAATATTATCCCCCCACTCACCCCCTCCCCTTGCGAATTTTGGTACTCTGGTAAAATCATGTACAACTCGGAAGTTATTTGAGTCAAACAAAAAAGAAACACGCAAATCGGTTGGAAATTGAGGCCTGGGCAGAGTTTACAAGATTATGCACGCAAACGCACGTTTTTTAAGCATTAACCCCCCCTTTCCCCCTCTTAAAAAGCAAAATCCAAAATTCCGGCGCCATAGTGCACAACTAGATAGTATTCCGCGTCAAAAGAAAAAAGAACCACGAAAATCGTTTGAGAACTAAGGCCTGTGCAGAGTACACAAGATTATGCCCAAAAACGCACGTTTTTTCGAGCATTAACCCCCCCTTTCCCCCCCTTAAAAGGCAAAATTCGAAATTCCGGCGACGTAGTGCACAACTAGATAGTTTTCCGCGACGAACAAAAAAAGAACCAGGAAAATCGGTTGAGAACTAAGGCCTGTGCAGAGTACACAAGATTTTGTTACACACACACATACACACATACACACACACACACACACAGACATACACCTATGGTTTTTTTTCGCGGATTTGGATTCAGAATGGTCTAAAACGGATTACTGTGTGGTTATTTTTTTTTTCTGTTGAGTGTTGTCTTCCTTCACCCCAGATCGATCGCATAAGGACGCCCAAGTCTTACTGTGGGACGTCCTAAAAACGTGATATCGTAGCGACCAAATAGGCATCTGAGTAGATTTTTCTTTTGGAGGCAGCTTCAAACAGAACAGAAACAGCACTATCCTTAGTTCCCATGGGCTGATTTCAGTCACATCCAAGATTTGAAAAATAAGGGCTAAAATTTTCAAAACGCCCTAGCTGAAAAACCTTCGGAATAAAGGTAGGTAGGTAAGTAAGTATTGTTTTTTCATCAATTTAAAATATTATTGAACTTTTAGAATCGAATGACACCACCCAGAGCTCTGTAGGACCAACCGTTCGCTCCCAATAAGAACATAAGGGTTGGACTTACGATAATTGAGAAACACGAGTGTGAATAGCAGTAGACTAAAATGCGATCGTTGTTCATTTCTCCGAGTTGTACTCAGTTGTGCGTCCTTAGCAGCCAGCATTCAAATTTCCATATGATTCCTTCGAATTGAGTGTCAACCATTTATTTTTCAAAATAAACTAAATTGAGGAAAAGGTTTATGATAGGTAGGTAGTGGCAGTGGGAAAGCCGTATTCTTTGCGAGGAGTGACCTACATAGATAAATAATAAACCTTTGTGTGATAATTTGCAGCGTTTTTTCGGAGTTTTATCATTATTACACTTTTCTATTTTAATTCGTAAGACTTCCGTGGACTCTCACACATGCATTACCCATTACACGAAAGGGATCTAGAGGATTTGAAAATTATTTTAATCCAAGTAAGTACTGCAGTACCGAGAGATGAGACATATTACCAGGCTAAAACCACTATTAAATAACGGTTTGCAGGTCTAAAGGGCCCTCCATAAAGCGCTGCGCTGTGTTTCCTGATCAGGGAATGACTTCTGGCTCTGATCCAAATTGGGGACAATCTCCGTTCCGCTCTAAACTTTACAATAATCAAGTCGATGTTCCAGCGTCAGTGTTGGTCTACGTAAAATATAATTTTATCTCTCTGAATGTTAGCCTACTATAGCAACGATCATAGCGCGTTAACCCAACAACATTTTTCATCGATTTACGGGGAAATTTTGGTTATAAATAATTCATTTTTATGCCTCCAAACACTCACAAAAATTCAGATCTGTCCGTTAAATTTTAAATTTCAATTTCAATTTAGTTACTCTGGTGACAACTTAGGAGAGCTGTGGAATTCCTGAGAATTTTTAGTACAAGTATTTTAGGAATTCCTAAGACCACCTGGGACTGGCACGCCGTTTGCCTTATTGATTTGTTGTCACCATCCGAATTTGATGAAATTTTCCAGGATTGTCCAGATTAGCGTGTAGATGGTCCCCTATGAGGGTAGTGAAAGGAACTTAAAGATTGGTGTTTTGAGATTAACTACTATGCATCGGATCATCTATATAATCGGGTTATGGATACGAGGAAGCTATGTGCCACACCCACTTGGCAGACGTTTTTATTTCAAGTCCTTTGACGCTTTCATCTTTTTAGAAAAAGAGGTTTCACTTTAGACTTGCAGGTGAGCGTCAATAAGCGCCATTAATAATTCGCCAAGGATAATGGAGGTGGTTAGGGCTATAATTTTATAATGAAGTCTTGTAAAAGTTGAATTCTCCAAGGAAAAACTGGGAAAGCACCTGGTTTAATTTTTTCTCTGTTACTCCAAAGTCCGTAACTAATTGGTTTGCATCTCAATTAAAAGTCAAGGAACGAACATAGCAAAGAAGTTACAAATCTCCGAGGAACTTTTCGATTTCTATATTGTGTTATTAATCTCAGTTTCGTCCGACGCCTTAGAATATTTGTCCTTTCAACTTAGAAGAGTTCACTTTATTAGAAATTATCCGCAGAAACTTTCTTACCTTCACTTCTTTCCTCACTTCCTACTTACATTACTCTGTTAGTTACTTTTCCGGTTATTGCGTATTTCAAGATTTTAGACTTTAATTACCGGCATATTGTTATACCTACTGGGTATCCCAAGACGAATGAATATTGTTCATTCAGGGAACGATTCTACTACTAATTTGTAACAACTTTTCTCTCTTAGCACTTTCATTACACCTCGCTAAAAGTGCCATTTTTTCACTTTGACGTTTTTTTTCGAGTTTTTGACCTTGCGGCACTAAGATGGTCATAACTCCCCTCATTTTTTTAATGGTACCCAATTTGCTTTGGGAACCGTTTCACGGAAAATTAAACGACTGCTGTGGCAGAATACACGGAGATCATCCTGACAAGGAAGAAGCTCTTAGAACGAGAAAGAGAGAGGAGGGAGCATCTGGTCCGCCCCTCACCCAGAGCTGATTAAACGCCCCAGGACTCAGCCCGAAGTAATGTGCTAAACGGTTCCGGGCTGAGCTCCAACATTGGGGGGGGGGGGAAGGAGGTGTTTTTTAGTGGGTCTGAATCCCACATAACCTGGAGGACGCGGACCCTTCCAGGTATCTTACGAGATCCAACTCCACCTATGGATCTTAAAGATTTTCTCACCTGCCTGCTGAAAAAAACTCCCTCATTTCTCATGCAAATTCAAATTGATTACACCGTAAAAAAGGGGGAAAAATAATAAAATTAAAAAATTTCCCAACTGTTGGGATTTTTTTTTTTTTTTTTAATTCTGAAAAACTGAAGTCGAGTCTTTCTATCTCAAACTTGAGAAAATGTTTATTTCTGTAGTTTTTTTTTATTCATTTTGATCATTTTTTCTGCTAAAACACGGCCTTCTCCTAGAGACTCTCAAGAGCTTAAAACATAGGTACTCCATTTCACCAGCTTCCCAACAGAAACTCATTTTTTAAATCTTTTTAGGTTAAATATAATTAGTGAGATTTTCCTTGAAGAAAATATAATGATGTGGAATGGAAGAATAGTTGGCCCTCAAGCTGTGAAAGAATTCCTGCACATTCTTCACGCTGGCCATCCAGGAGGAAGAGCGATGAAAAAAGTAGCTTGAATTCATTGTTGGTGGCCAGGAATGAACAGAGAATTTGAATAGTTCGTGAAGATTCGTCATGCCTGCCAGGAACCCAAAACCGGAGGAATCACCGGCGTTTTCATGGGAAATCTACACTCCACAACAGGAAGAACTCCAGCCGAGGTACTGATGGGAAGAAGAGTGAGCTCATGTTTCGATCTACTGAAACCTCACATGGTGCGCCCTGTGGATGATGGACTCACTAAGCAGACACAGGCGTCTCCTCCAAGCAAACATAGCTAAAACTGTTTGCTAAAAATACGCAAAATGAACAAATTAATTTTTGTTGAGATTCTCCTATATTTCCATTTTTTGGAAGTAATATTTAGCCGATTTTTGGAAAAATATTATAATATTTAGGTACTATTCCATGATAACCAAGAAAGTTAGATGAAATAGGAGAATGGAAGCCTAGAATACTAGCCCGCAACACACCAGCGAGTTTTAGAGATCGGTAACTACGATCGATTGTAGATTAGGGTTGGGTATCGTTATAAAAGTATCGATATTTTGTATCGATACTGTATCGTATCCGAGTATCGATATCCCAAGTTTCGTTGGGCATGAGTATCGATATTTTAAAATATCGAGTATCGATACTTCAGTGTCACAAACTATCAATATCTTACAATTTTCTGAAGAAAAATAATTTTTTCAACAACTTTTATTCATTTTTCAGTATTGAGAATCCAAGCAGAGTGATTTTTTTCCATAATATAAACGTTATTTGTGCAACAAAAGAGTGATGACCCAAAAGCCTCTCTACCTTCTTCATTTTTGAGCTACTTTGATGAATTTTCTGCGAGAAAAGTATCGATATTCGATATTTAGAAATATCGGATCCAAAGTATCGATATCCAAAAATATCGGATAGTGCAGTATCGATACTAAAATATCGAGTATCGGTACGAAAGTATCGATATTTTGAAATATCGAGTATCGATACCCATCCCTATTGTAGATGATATTATGTGAACTAGCGCGGGGACCGGCGATTGCAAGGCAAGCAGCTTAAAAAAACGTCTGCCAAGTGGGTGTGGCACATAGCTTCCTCGTATCCATAACACGATTATATAGATGATCCGATGCATAGTAGCTAATCTCAAGACACCAATCTTAAAGTACCTTTCACTACCCTCATAGGGGACCATCTACACGCTAATGTGGTCAATCCTATAAAATTTCATCAAATTCGGATGAAAAATGTGAATGTTATGGCTGTTACAAGGATTTTACATATGCGCATGCGCAGAGGCTTCTGTAAATTTTAAGGCCTTGATTTTCATTGGGGAAGATCTACAACCTAATCCGCGTAATCCCTAAAAATGTCAACGAAATCGGGTAGAAAATGTGGAAGTTATGGCTGTTACGAGGAATTCACGTTTGTGCATGCGCAGAGGCTACTGTCAATCCGAAGGTGGTGATTTTCATAGAGGACCATCTAAATACTAATCTGTAACATCCCTGAAAATTTCATTGAAATCGAACGGAAAATGTGGAAGTTATGGCTGTTACAAGGAATTCACGTTTGCGCATGCGCAGCAGCTACTATCAGTCCGGGGGTAATGATTTTCATAGGGGACCGTCTACACACCTACCCACACAATCCCTGGAAATTTCATAGAAATCGGGCAATAACTTCGTATAGTTATGCGCGTTACAAGGAATTCATGACAGACAGACAGACAGACAGACAGACACACAGACACGGAACCAAAATTGTTCAGAAAGGTCTAAAACGCAAAACGCGAGTGGAAATTTTGATTTTGGAGAACTTTTTTTTTTTCGTCCTTGAAAAGTGAAAACAAAGCTTCCGCTTTAAAACAAAAAATTAAACCAGGTGCTTTCCCAGTTTTTCCTTGGAGAATTCAACTTTTACAAGACTTCATTATAAAATTATAGCCCTAACCACCTCCATTATCCTTGGCGAATTATTAATGGCGCTTATTGACGCTCACCTGCAAGTCTAAAGTGAAACCTCTTTTTCTAAAAGATGAAAGCGTCAAAGGACTTGAAATAAAAACGTCTGCCAAGTGGGTGTGGCACATAGCTTCCTCGTATCCATAACCCGATTGTATAGGAGATCCGGTGCATAGTAGTTAATCTCAAAACACCAATCTCTAAGTACCTTTCACTACCCTCATAGGGGACCATCTACACGCTAATCTGGACAATCCTGGAAAATTTCATCCAATTCGGATGAAAAATGTAAATGTTATGGCTGTTACAAAGATTTTACGTTTGCACATGCACAGAGGCTTCTGTGGATTTTAAGTCCTTGATTTTCATAGGGGACAATCTAAATACTAATCTGTAACATCCCTGAAAATTTCATCGAAATCGGGTAGAGAATGTGGAAGTTAGGGCCGTTACGAGGAAATTCACGTTTGCGCATGCGCAGTCGCTTCTATCAGTCCGGGGATGATGATTTTCATAGGGGACCGTCTACACACCAACCCGCATAATCCCTGAAAATTTCATAGAAATCGGACAATAACTTCGTATAGTTATGCGCGTTACAAGGAATTCATGACAGACAGACAGACAGACAGACAGACACACAGACACGGAACCAAAATTGTTCAGAAAGGTCTAAAACGCAAAACGCGAGTGGAAATTTTGATTTTGGAGAACTTTTTTTTTCGTCCTTGAAAAGTGAAAACAAAGCTTCCGCTTTAAAACAAAAAAATTAAACCAGGTGCTTTCCCAGTTTTTCCTTGGAGAATTCAACTTTTACAAGACTTCATTATAAAATTATAGCCCTAACCACCTCCATTATCCTTGGCGAATTATTAATGGCGCTTATTGACGCTCACCTGCAAGTCTAAAGTGAAACCTCTTTTTCTAAAAAGATGAAAGCGTCAAAGGACTTGAAATAAAAACGTCTGCCAAGTGGGTGTGGCACATAGCTTCATATAAACGTTATTTGTGCAACAAAAGAGTGATGACCCAAAAGCCTCTCTACCTTCTTCATTTTTGAGCTACTTTGATGAATTTTCTGCGAGAAAAGTATCGATATTCGATATTTAGAAATATCGGATCCAAAGTATCGATATCCAAAAATATCGGATAGTGCAGTATCGATACTAAAATATCGAGTATCGGTACGAAAGTATCGATATTTTGAAATATCGAGTATCGATACCCATCCCTATTGTAGATGATATTATGTGAACTAGCGCGGGGACCGGCGATGCAAGGCAAGCAGCTTAAAAAAACGTCTGCCAAGTGGGTGTGGCACATAGCTTCCTCGTATCCATAACACGATTATATAGATGATCCGATGCATAGTAGCTAATCTCAAGACACCAATCTTAAAGTACCTTTCACTACCCTCATAGGGGACCATCTAAACGCTAATATGGTCAATCCTAGAAAATTTCATCAAATTCGGATGAAAAATGTGAATGTTATGGCTGTTACAAGGATTTTACGTTTGCGTATGCGCAGCGGCTTCTGTAAATTTTAAGGCCTTGATTTTCATTGGGGAAGATCTACAACCTAATCCGCGTAATCCCTAAAAATGTCAACGAAATCGGGTAGAAAATGTGGAAGTTATGGCTGTTACGAGGAATTCACGTTTGTGCATGCGCAGAGGCTACTGTCAATCCGGGGATGATGATTTTCATAGGGGACCGTCTACACACCAACCCGCACAATCCCTGAAAATTTCATAGAAATCGGACAATAACTTCGTATAGTTATGCGCGTTACAAGGAATTCATGACAGACAGACAGACAGACAGACAGACACACAGACACGGAACCAAAATTGTTCAGAAAGGTCTAAAACGCAAAACGCGAGTGGAGATTTTGATTTTGGAGAACTTTTTTTTTCGTCCTTGAAAAGTGAAAACAAAGCTTCCGCTTTAAAACAAAAAATTAAACCAGGTGCTTTCCCAGTTTTTCCTTGGAGAATTCAACTTTTACAAGACTTCATTATAAAATTATAGCCCTAACCACCTCCATTATCCTTGGCGAATTATTAATGGCGCTTATTGACGCTCACCTGCAAGTCTAAAGTGAAACCTCTTTTTCTAAAAAGATGAAAGCGTCAAAGGACTTGAAATAAAAACGTCTGCCAAGTGGGTGTGGCACATAGCTTCCTCGTATCCATAACCCGATTGTATAGGAGATCCGGTGCATAGTAGTTAATCTCAAAACACCAATCTCTAAGTACCTTTCACTACCCTCATAGGGGACCATCTACACGCTAATCTGGACAATCCTGGAAAATTTCATCCAATTCGGATGAAAAATGTAAATGTTATGGCTGTTACAAAGATTTTACGTTTGCACATGCACAGAGGCTTCTGTGGATTTTAAGTCCTTGATTTTCATAGGGGACAATCTAAATACTAATCTGTAACATCCCTGAAAATTTCATCGAAATCGGGTAGAGAATGTGGAAGTTAGGGCCGTTACGAGGAAATTCACGTTTGCACATGCGCAGTGGCTACTATCAGTCCGGGGGGGATGATCGTCATTGGGGACCATCTACAACACAATCTGCATAATCCCTGAAAATTTCATCGAAATCAGGTAGGAAATGTGGAAGTTATAGCCGTTACAAGGAAATTCACGTTTGCGCATGCGCAGTGACTACTATCAGTTGGAAGGTGATGATTTTCATAGGGGACCATCTAAATACTAATCTGTGACATCACTGAAAATTTCGTTGAAATCAGAGGGAAAATGTAGAAGTTATGGTCGTTACAAGGAATTCACGTTTGCGCATGCGCAGTCGCTTCTATCAGTCCGAGGATGAAGATTTTCATAGGGGACCGTGTACTCACCAACCCGCACAATCCCTGAAAATTTCATAGAAATCGGACAATAACTTCGTATAGTTATGTGCGTTACAAGGAATTCATGACAGACAGACAGACAGACAGACAGACAGACAGACACACAGACACGGAACCAAAATTGTTCAGAAAGGTCTAAAACGCAAAACGCGAGTGGAAATTTTGATTTTGGAGAACTTTTTTTTTTCGTCCTTGAAAAGTGAAAACAAAGCTTCCGCTACCTTGGTAGACTCGGAAGCAAAATGTATTTTGCGGGACTGTTATGGATGAGAAGAGACGAGCGGGGGTTCAGTGCAGGGTCTAGTATTCCTATACCCCACTATAACAGCATACGCAGAGGCAAACAATCGAGTAGCTGTTTCGTGACCTTGAAAGCAGAGAAAATTGGAAGATGAGCCATGGATACTAAGCCATGGGTTACGCTTCCTTAGCAACCAGTAATCAAGTTTAATGAAGGAATTCTTTATTTCTTTGAATAGATGTTGAAGCGTTTATTTCATCGTTTATCTTGATTATGAAGCGAAAACAAGATTGGAAGGTGGTGACAATAGCAAAGCTGTCTTCTTGCTGGCGCATGACCTATACAGAAAAAGAATAAACCTTTGTGTAATAATTTGCTGCGTTTTTCATTATTGTTTATTCCTCTAAGTCTGGTCAAGGTGTTTGCCTGACGAATATTCTCACCTGACGCCACTGTAAGCAGAGTATTCATCAAGTTCAAGGGAAGAGTTTTCGTTAATTTACAGAGGGAGAAGAAGTGTGGGTGCATAACAAGATGGGGAAAGAAAATGGCTGGCGGGGGGAAAATCCAGGTAAGTCGTTTTGTTGGTGAGAATCGATATATGGGTCGTTCTCAGACTGGGGGCAACTTTTGGTCTGAGAAATTTCAAAATTAAATATCTTAGATAATTTTTGAAAAAATTCAGGGTGGTTCTTTGGTCAATCTTGAAGACGAAAAGGCATAGTACCCAAATCAACTCTCAAATTTGAGCCCAATTTCATTAAAATTCAAAATTTTGAGTCCACGGTAATAGCTGTAGTTGCCATGGTAATTTAACTTGCCTGAATGGTAATTTCATCTACTCCCATGATAATAGCATAGCAGTCATTATTGTTAACAACAAGATAATTAGGTAATAACATAAATAACAGTTTTCTCACATAAATGTAATTAAAACTCTCAATAAAAAATACAGGAACGATTCAAACTTGAACACAATAAACTTTCACATGTTCGTAAAATAATTAACTACTTCTAATTTGTATTTTAGTTTCAATTTTCAGTCTTAGTATTTTGAAAATATCGGAAAGGACTGTTTTCAAATGAATGTACTTAATTGACTCTCAATATAAAAAAAGATTCAAAATGATACGAAATAGCACATGTTCATAAGAAATAATCAAGTACTTCTAATTTGCACACATCGCACTTAACGCATTTAACACATCGCAGGAAGAGAAACACTTTTCCTACTATCAAACAAAAATTGAAGAAAAAATAATTTCGGAAGGGACCTACTTAATCCGCACAAGCGTGTACAATGATGAAGTTTTTTCCCGGGACCGCCCCTCTTTGAACCAATATTTAACGTGATTTTCATCAAACAAGACTGCATACTCCTCAACTTCCTCACCTCAACTTTGTAGCAATCTGATGATGGTCCGCCGTACGCGGCACTTTTGCCACTTAGCATTGACCGATTTTGATGAAATTTGGTATGTAGGCTCCATTTGGGATCTAGTTGTGCCCCGAAGATTTTGGTTGATGTAGGTCACTTCTAAGGGTTCCAAAATCAATTCTGAAATTGCCCTAACTCAAATAATTTTGATATAAAGGTATTGTTTTTCCTTCAATTTAAGATTCTATAGAATTTTTAGAATTTTTTGAGACCACCCGGAGTGTCTCATATTCTCTGTATATCTTGCTCCTGTTTCGTTTAATCCTTCTTCTTCCGGCTTCTCGTCTGCTACTTCCTCCATCTGAACTATTAGGTCGTGCAGGAGTTGGTTGTGGAGGTGAAGGCGGAGGAGTGTTACGGAGAGCTTGATCCAGGACCTTCTGTGTAAGACGAAAAGCAGCCAAATTTTCCTTCAACTTCTTCCTTTTTAGGACGTCCCACAGTAAGACTTGGGCGTCCTTATGCGATCGATCTGGAGTGAAGGAGGACAACACTCAACAGAAAAAAAAAACGTCTGCCAAGTGGGTGTGGCACATAGCTTCCTCGTATCCATAACCCGATTGTATACATGATCCGATGCATAGTAGTTAATTTCGAAACATCAAAACAAGTTAATCTGTAACATCCCTGAACATTTCATTGAAGTCGGATGGAAAATGTAGAAGTTATGGTCGTTACAAGGAATTCACGTTTGCGCATGCGCAGTGGCTACTATCAGTCCGAAGGTGGTGATTTTCATAGGGGACCATCTAAATACTAATCTGTAACATTCCTGAAAATTTCATTGAAATCGGATAGAAAATGTAGAAGTTAAGGCCGTTACAAGGAATTCACGTTTGCGCATGCGCAGTGGCTACTATTAGTCCGAAGGTGATTATTTTCATAGGGGACCATCTAAATACTAATCTGTAACATCCCTGAAAATTTCATCGAAATCGGATGGAAAATGTAGAAGTTATGGCCGTTACAAGGAATGCACGTTTGCGCATGCGCAATCGCTTCTATCAGTCGGGGGATGATGATTTTCATAGGGGACCATCTAAATACTAATCTGTAACATTACTGAAAATTTCATTGAAATCGGATGGAAAATGTAGAAGTTATGGCTGTTACAAGGAATTCACGTTTGCGCATGCGCAGTCGCTTCTATCAGTCCGGGGATGATGATTTTCATAGGGGACCGTCTACACACCAACCCGCACAATCCCTGAAAATTTCATTGAAATCGGACAATAACTTCGTATAGTTATGCGCGTTACAAGGAAATCATGACAGACAGACAGGACAGACAGACAGACAGACACACAGACACACAGACACTGAACCAAAATTGTTCAGAAAGGTCTAAAACGCAAAATGCGAGTGAAATTTTTTATTTGGAGAACTTTTTTTTTTCGTCCTTGAAAAGTGAAAACAAAGCTTCCGCTACCTTGGTAGACTCGGAAGCAATAATCACACAGTAATCCGTTTTAGACCATTCTGAATCCAAATCCGCGAAAAAAAAACCATAGGTGTGAATGTCCGTGTGTGTGTGTGAAAAAATCTTGTGTTGTCTGCACAGGCCTTAGGTAGTTCTCAACCGATTTTCCTGGTTCTATTTTTGTTCGACGTGGAAAACTATCTAGTTGTGCACTACGGCGGCCGAAATTTCGAATTTTGCATTTTAAGGGGGGAAAGGGGGGGTTAATGCTTAAAAAACGTGCGTTTGCGGGGGTAATTTTGTAAAATCTGCCCAGGCCTCAATTTCCAACCGATTTGCGTGTTTCTTTTTTGTTTGACTCAAATAACTTCCGAGTTGTACGTGATTTCACCAGAGTACCAAAATTCGCAAGGGGAGGGGATGGGTGGGGGGATAGTATTCACAAAATATCCGACTTTTCAGTATTTCGGTTCCTTCACTGCTTACTAATTGTACCCAACCTTTGAAATTGAGTAAAAATTCTCATTATACTTCCGGATTTTCAAGAATTATTCTCTGTACCACCATGGAACTAATAGTGGTGCCAACATGGTGCCAGGACACCATAAACCCGCATATTTCGTGGGTTTTTTTTTTTTTGTGTTTCACCTTGAATACGGACCTCGACGGACTGCCTATTAAAACTAATAGATGAAACTTCAATGTTAAGACGTATTTCCACTTTGGTGCCAGACTGGCACCATGGTGAGGGGAGGGGGGGGGGGGTGAACTCGAATTCGCATGTTGGGTGTCGTAGATCATGGATTTTAAAATGCTCTTCAGATTCGAGGCTCCCATGCCGCTAGAAATGTTATGGTGGATAAGGGTGAGGGGGGGGGATCACTATTCCTTGCCTAAAGTAATAAATAAATTACATCCAGTGAAACAGTCTTATCGCTTACCTACTGGTTAAACTGATCTAATGCTTATCCAATGGGACGTCCCCTGGAATGCATGCATTACTAAACAATATGTTTGTCCTTCTATCTCTTTCATTCAAATCTTTCAGAAGCTTTATTCTCCCATCGTTTTCCTTTGGATATACCGCAAATGTTCCTTTATCCTATCTTCCTCCCTCAGTTCAGGATCATTTTTTCGTAGGACTCTTCGCTGACGTTCAGCTTCTCATTTCTTAAGCAGCTTCTCCTCGCGGGAGACATCTGATTTCTTCCTAACACGAGGCATCTCTTAGTTGTAGGAAAAATCTTGAATTAATTTTGTTCGGGAACCAA
>CM019179.2:49573458-49596870 GCA_009739505.2 Apolygus lucorum
GGACTGATAGAAGCGACTGCGCATGGCGCAAACGTGAATTCCTTGTAAAGGCCATAACTTCTACATTTTCCATCCGATTTCAAATGAATTTTCAGGGATGTACAGATTAGTATTTAGATGTCCTCTAGGAAAATCGTCAACTTCGGACTGATAGTAGCCACTGTGCATGCGCAAACGTGAATTTCCTTGTAACGGCCATAACTTCCACATTTTCCACCCGATATTCAATGAAATTTGCAGGGTTTATGTGGATTAGGTCGTAGATGATCCCCTATGAAAATCATCATCCCCGGACCGATAGAAGCGACTGCGCATGCGCAAACGTAAATTCCTTGTAACAGCCGTAACTTCAACTGTCCCCCAGGGTTCGCGGGTTCGATTCCCAGCCGAGGCTAAGTATTTTTGATCTAATCACATAATATGTGATATTATATACTCACTTAATTTTTCATCCGAATTGATGAAATTTTCTAGGATTGTCCGGATTAGCGTGTAGATGGTCCCCTATGAGGTTAGTGGAAGGTACTTAGAGATTGGTGTTTTGAGATTACCAACTATGCATCTGATCATCTATACAGGGTGTCACCCTAACTCGAAGACCAAACTTCAAGGATCGATTCTACAACTAATTTGCAAACTTTTTTGTCTCTTGACATTTTTTTTAAACGCTTTAAAATTATACTTTTTTCACTTTTAAGATTTTGTTCGTGTTTTCGACCTTGAGCCATTAAAACGGCCATAACTCCCTCAATTACTGGATAAACTCAAATATGAGTATACCGTTGGAAAGAACGTTAAATTCCTATCAGTTCATCAGGACACAAAAGCTTTTTAAGCCTTTCGTATAAGTGAATAAATTGGTCAAAGTCAGAAATTTAAAAACTTTCTCGAAAATCACCATTTTCAGGCTGACTCATCTTATGTAATAAACAGCCGTATCGGCGGGCACTCAACGAAAAAACTTGCCCAGAATCTCAGCTTTCCAACGGTCTATCAATTTTTCTTTTTAACATTCAAATTAGAAGAGTAAATGAAGTTTGAATGCCCGAAAACGTGTGCAACAAAAACTTCAATCAACTAGAAATTCGGTTGTTTTTGTTGAGTTCAAAGGTGTTACTTCATGCTCACTACCACATTTAAGAATAATGCGTATTTTATGTACGAAAAACGAAGGTTTTCTTCGAAAAATCCACTTTCTAGCAGTCGGAACCATTCGGAAGTATCACTATTTGATTCAGCGTAGAAAATTACATAGGAAATGATACCAAAATCGTCAAGCCATCTTGAGGTCGAGGGGGACCAGAAACCGCTTAAAACACTGGATTTGCTTGTAAAACACACGTTTTCGGGCATTCAAATTTCATTTACTCTTCTAATTTGAATGTTAAAAAGAAAAATTGATAGACCGTTGGAAAGCTGAGATTCTGGGCAAGTTTTTTCCGTTGAGTGCCCGCCGATACGGCTGTTTATTACATAAGATGAGTCAGCCTGAAAAATTGTGATTTTCGAGAAAGTTTTAAATTTCTGACTTTGACCAATTTATTCACTTATACGAAAGGCTTAAAAAGCTTTTGTGTCCTGATGAACTGATAGGAAATTTAACGTTCTTTCCAACGGTATACTCATATTTGAGTTAATCCAGTAAATTGAGGGAGTTATGGCCGTTTTAATGGCTCAAGGTCGAAAACACGAACAAAATCTTAAAAGTGAAAAAAGTATAATTTTAAAGCGTTAAAAAAAAAATGTCACGAGACAAAAAAGTTTGCAAATTAGTTGTAGAATCGATCCTTGAAGTTTGGTCCTCGAGTTAGGGTGACACCCTGTATAATCGGGTTATGGATACGAGGAAGCTATGTGCCACACCCACTTGGCAGACTTTTTTTATTCGTCCAACAAAACTCCCTTCGGACAAATATGAGGAAATTCTACGCCCTGTCCGTTACACCTATTCTACGTACAACTTTCGTTACATCAAAACTTAAGTTATGATTGGATTCACCCAGGTGACCTGCAAGAGCAGAATCACCTTTGTTATCCCTGAAATCCTTTTCATATTTTCCCTAAATATCCCACCAGTTTGACGACAATAATCACCACAAGAACATTTTTTCACCTTATAAACCCCATTTTTATCCTGAACGCTAATTTTATCTTTCAAAGAATCCAACGAAGCTTCAAGATTATTTTAAATCATTCTATAATAAGCTTATCAATTTTTTCTCTTTCATCACAACTTACTTTTTTCGCTGGCCGCTATACTCAATTTTGGCTGCTAAGCCAAAATCGCCGATCTTTACTTCTAGGTGATCGTTTAAAAATAAATTTCCAAGCTTCAAATCCCGATGGATGATTTTGAGATCGTGGAGGTAGGAGACTCCTTCGAGTAGCTGTTTCATGAAGTAACGAACTTCTGGCTCGGTCAACGCCTTACGACGCCTGCAAGAAGAAATTATGACACAATGATAACACTTTAAAACATCTGTTTCAAGGTTTCACATCTGTAGAGACTGCTTGAGGAATTTTCCAATTTTAGTTATAATGTTTGCGAAGTTTTAGTGAAATACAGTAAAATTGGTAACGCGACAGCAGACTGCCGGTACTTGCAGCGGGGAAAAAACGAACTGGCAAAGATGCCTTGAAGGCACATCCACCAACTCCCACTTTCCTTCCGATTAAAATTCACCATATTCACTATAATCAGGGGCGTTGGGTGACCTCTGAAAGTGGTGGGGCACCAAACCAGAAAATACATGAACTTGACCCTAGGATCACACATACCTACATACTTTTGCGTCAAACAGAGGACCCAGTGGGGAAACATCATATCTCAACTTCATTCCAGTTAATGATGAAAAAAAAAAAAAATCATTTCTGGGACTCGAAAAGACAAAAATGTTAATTTGTTACTAAAACATTAAATATTCAATTTTTTTCAAAACGAAAAGCACATAATTTCTTAATCATAAAGACGAGATCATAAAAAAAAGTGTCTTAACAAATTCTACATATTAGTCGAAATGTCTATAAGGCTTTTCGAGGGTCATATTCCCTCTGATGACTTTTAATTGTCTTTTGCAACGCCTACGTAGCATTTATATATGAAAAGTTGTGGAACTGAAGAGCACCAGGCTGCCTATTGTATTTCCCCATACCGAAATGTTGAACAGAAACGAGAAAATACGATAAGTAGGTAGGTAAGTCTAATCAATGATCAACTCCATCAGATCGTATTACAACAAACACCAAGACGACTTGAAATGCAGGGAAAATGGAATGGAAAACCGAAAATGATAAGAGGACCAGGAACGTAAACTGTCATTGTTTCAAGACACTTAAGGGAACACAGTAAAGAGCTCCAGAGAGACTAGTCATTTCGGAGAAAAACCCCTGAAGATAACAACTTCAACAATATTTTAAAACTTCGTTTCAACTTACAATAGTTTTAACTACTTTCATACCTATGTGATAAAATCTCTGTGTAGCAAACCCCCATCCACAACAATGATAACACTCCAAAAATCATAATTTTGCTGTCAATCAGCAAAATTGTATCATGTCAAGATGTAACCACCCTCCTGTTTATCAGATAAACTTTATCTCTTGTCGGTTGTTTCCAGTAGGTACTGTTTCATGTACTGTGTAAACACACTAAACACCTAATCGTGCAGTCTGGGCAACATACTGTGAAAATCTGTAAAAGTGGGGAGTATCCATTCAATTTTTAACCCATCTATAACTGATATCAGAAGTACTCCATGCGTTTAATCAATCAATCAATGTTTTTATTTGCCAGGACACAGTGTGCAAAAGCAATTGTCAAAATAATAATAATAATAATAATACAACATCCTATGATGAGTCCATTGTTATACAATGAACTTTCAAGGCAACCTGAACAGAGTATCCATCCATCTAGTTGAATCAAAACAAGTCATCATCAGAAAGAATAAAAAAATCGATTTTGTCTTCCAGGGCAGGGGTCGAGAAAGGGAGGGGATAAACTAAAATAACACTACTGCCCATGTGCGGACGGGGAAAAACTGAAAATAAACAACACGTTGGCATGACGACGCCGGGGTCTAGTAGGGTCTAGCCCCAGATCTTGGGAATTCGGGAGTGGAGAATCGATTGTTTGATACAAATCGATTGTTGGATACCTATCGATTCCATCTTACATCTTCTCTCTCGTAGCAGGCCATGGAGACAGCCTTGGGCATGCTAGCAAGCTAGCTCCAAGGCCTCGGGTTTTACCATGGAAATTTGACATAATAACTGCATGTCAGTGTAGAATTATTTTTTACTTGTAAAAGCTCCATGCTTCCATGGATCATGAGTGAGTTTTGAGGAAAAAACTTTCTGCTAGGAATGTTTTTCTACTTTGTGGAGAACACTTTTTGAAGGGAGTTTTTCCAACTTTGGGGTAAAAAATCTAGGTTACAGTGAGAGAAATTTTGCCGAGGCTAGACCCAAAGTGGCCTTATGGACGCCACGCCCCTGACTATAATATATAAAATATTGAAATTCACCGATTGAAATTGAACCCCCGAATCGGCACACCTAAATAGTGGATTTATAACACTCACAGCAATTAGCCATGGAATATTTCAATCAATACCTAGGTACATCTCTAGAGTGAAGTAACGATTAAAACTCGGAAGCAATAACGTAGCCTATTTAAATTTCTGAATTGCCGTGGGATTTGAGGGTGGATGGATACTTCAGTCTTGCCATGTCGGAAGTTAATTAGTATCCATGGCCCATCTTCCAAGTTTCCCTGCTTTCAAGGTCTCAAAACAACTCCTGGATTGTTTGCCATGGCTGATGGTGTGGTAGTGGGGGTATGACAATACAAGACACCGCACTGACCCCCCGCCTCCTCTGAATCAGCCCCTCGAAGAAATTCGTTGCCTTGAACCAGGTCCCATACTAGTTCGCTTATCATCCGCAATCGATCGTAGTTACCAACCTCTGAAACTCTGGAGTGTAACACTCCAGTTGTGGGCTGGTATGTTGCTGTGGGCTAGGCAAAATCTATTCCAGTCAGCTATTTCGCCTAACTTCCTTTCGGTAATAATAAAATAGTCCCTAAACGGTGTAAAAGTTTTCCAAAATCAGCTATTATATTACTTGCAAAAGTGGAGAATCTCGACAAAAATTAATTAATTCATTTTGCATATTTTTAGTAAAACAAACAGTGTTTGCTATGTTTGCCTGGAGGAGGCACCACTTATTTTCCTGTCTTCGACTCTTCATGACATCGATGTTTTTGGTCGATGTTTTTGTTTACAAAGATGGTGGGTTTTTTAAAAATCGATGTTCTTGGTCAATGTTGCAGTGTCAAGCTTGGTTCACATAGGTGCGTAATGTCTGTAATGCGTACGGATGCTATTGGCTGGAGCCAATGGGGAATTTGCCTCAATTTTAGATTCTGAAATTTCAAGTCAAATTCTATAATAGGGCCGTAGAATAACGTTTAACACCAGGAAAAGAAATAACCATAGAAGAAAATGCCTAACAAGCGAAGCCTCTGTCAAAAAACACCGCGAAAATCGAGGGATATCGTTCACATCACACGAAAAAAAAAAAAAAAAATGACACGAAAAGTGATCGGATTCACATGCTGTGTGCTCCCAGATAGTACCACAGAACGACAACAGGTAGAGTTCTAAGCGCGACCACACGAAACGATCCAGTCAAATGACCACTCAAATAATGTGATTCAAATAACGAAACTAACTTAATATAGAAACTAAATAAGAGAGGATGAAGACTAATAATGCTTGATAAACTAATATGTAGAATCGGACTGTAAAAAGAGTGAGTAAAATTGATTCTTTTGGTCACTTGCACGTCCAGATTTTTTCTCTTTCCCAGTCTCGTGCTTCTGTGTTCGATCACGTAAGCTACAGTTTCATTTGCGCTTCCAGAGGTAGCGCTACCTCAGAGGGCCACAGCTCCTCCTATGAAGTCGGATTGGTTAGAAAATCCGGTACGTTGCAACCCATTCCCATTCCCGCAAGAACAAATTGCCACTTCTTTTAAAATTTCCATCTCGCTTAAAATCTCTAAATTTTTTGGATGCTTTTTCAAGCAGCACACTATGGTTTTCTTCCATATCAGTGAACCATCTTTTGGAAAAAAATGTGAGGCAAATTCCCCATTGAGGGGGCGGGACTGATCTTCACAGATGTCGACTTTTGGAGCAGAGTAGATCGTTTTGAAAAATTGCATATTTTACGCATTACGGATGAACTTCGACAAACTTCGTAACCAACTCTCGACATTTGTTCACAGCAAGTTTATTGACTCAGTCTCGTTTATTGACAAAACAACCAGAATCATTGTTTTGGTTTGGATACAATTCTGCGCAGAACGCTACTGTGTGTTTCTGTGTAATCGTGTAATCATTCGGCCATGTGAATGCTCTCTTCTGACTTAAGCTGGGGTCACATAGGTGCGTAATGTCCGCAATGCGTAATTGGATGCTATTGGCTGGAGCCAATTGAGGGTGCGGGACTGATCTTTGCGGATGTCAGCTTTTGGAGCAGAGTACTTCGTTTTGAAAAACCTGGATATTTTACGAATTACGGATGAACTTCGACAAACTTCGATAAACTTGGAACCAACTCTCGTCATTTGTTCACAGAAAGTTTATTGACTCGGTCTCGTTTATTGACAAAACAACCAGAATCATTGTTTTGGTTTGGAAACAATTCTGCGCAGAACGTACTGCGCGTTTCTACGTAATCACGTAATCATTCAGCCATGTGAACGCTCTTTTCTGCATTATGGAACCCCCCCCCCCCCACTTCTCTTTTTGCGCATAACGTATTATGGACTTTACGCAGCTATGTGAACCCAGCTTTAGTGTCCATACCTTTACAAGTTGAGAATTTGCATAAAACTCATCTGTCCTCTGACAGTTGACCTGCTCCCTTCAATTCAGAAAAGAGACGCCCGTGACCTTCCCTACTAAATTTAGGTGAACTATGGCATGATCTAAATTCATGTCAACTCAAAACGTTCCAGAATAGGAGAGCAATGTTGTCATAAGGAAATTCTTCAACTCCCTGGAGTCAGAAGAGGATTGAATACTCCAAGAGCTAAGTGTAATTCAGTGCATAAGACCTGGACGATGGACACTACATGTGACAGATTACAAACAAATTTATGAGAGATGAACTAACTTGTGGAGCTCCATCATCGATCTTCTGCGGCAGAGTTCAAGCAGGACGTAGACGTTGTGGGTGTCTTCGAAATATGTATAGAATTTGACGATGTTCCGGTGCTCGAGCGAACGGTGGATGTGAATCTCTTGAGCCATTTTTTCTTTCTGGTTTTCTTTCATGAGGAGAGTCTTGGAGACGATCTTACCAGCGTAGATAACCCCTGATCCCACCTTCTCAAGCTCATAGCATTTAGCAAAGCCGCCCTAGATAGAAAAACAAACAAATTAACCGGATCTCCATTTTTCAAATGTTTAACACATTTTCAATTACACACAGTTAGATTTCCCCTGTGTTAGAGTTCTGAACTTTCATAAATATGACACATGAAGGCTACTAATTCCTTGGTTCATATTGTACTAAGGTTTGTCTACGCATGTTTAAGATAGAATGAAACTTGGGTTCCCAAGACGAGTCGAGAGTGCTTGTAACATTGATCTATCCAGTGATTTGCATTTTGGAAATTGTTACGCCTCAGTTGTCGATATTTAAACTAGGTACTGAATTACCGATATACCTAAATAATAAAAATTCGATCCTTGCCCTTAGAGTAGGCCAAGAATACGAAGGATCGAATTTTGGTTTATTATTTTCAATAATGAACCTTTGGAATCGACCAAGAAAATTTTTTTTTAACACGCCCTCAAAATTTGATGGTTTACGTTTCAAGGTACGTAGAATCCAAAAATCGAATACAAATTTGGCCGTCCGTCCGCCGTACGCGGCACTTTTGCCACTTAGCATTGACCGATTTTGATGAAATTTAGTATGTAGGCTCCATTTGGGGTCTAGTTGTGCCCCGAAGATTTTGATTGATGTAGGTTGATGTTCCAAAATCAATTTTGAATTTTTGAAAAACGCCCTAACTCAAACAATTTCGATATAAAGGAATTGTTTTTCCTTCAATTTAAGATTCTATAGAATTTTTAGAGACCACGCGGAGCTCTGTAGGACAAACCGTTCGCTCCCTACGAGAATGAGGAATTTCACCATGCCGGAATTTCCTAGTTTTGACCCCAAAATCGGATTCAGCACCTCTAAAAACCCCCTAAGGCAAACTTTCAGCCCGAACTTCCTAATTTACGAATAGGTACACAAAACAGTGTAGAAAATACGAATGTTTAAAAAAACCGGGAAAATGACGTCATCCTGGAATAGTTCATTTACGGTCGCTTGAAGCGCTGAGATCGAGAAATCTATGCTCCATTTCACCCCAGATGCAAAATTTCATGAAACAGTAAAGTTCGAAATCGAAAAACTGAAGAAAAAAATAGAAAAAGCGAGATGGGGAAAATTAGGTTTCCTCTGTTTTTGTTTGATAACTTTTCTCTTAGAAAACACAATTTCGTCGTCCCAATGGGCAACACTGGGAGGAGACGGCGATCCGAACAGCCCAATCAGCGAGCGTTCCCGCTTCACGTCCATATTCCCGGTTAGTTTTGAAATTAAAAATTTTGACTGTCTCCCAAAAATAACAGGAGACTTATTTTCCGAAATCAGCCCGATTTTCACCTATCCCACACCATTAACTATTCAGGAAAAATGCAAACAGAAATCGGTGAAATTCCTCATTTAAGGGTTGGACGTACGATAAATCAGAAACACTAGTGTGAATCGCAAAAGAGGCCTAATCTCCGTTCAAATTAAAGCTGACCGAATTGCGATCGATGTTTTTCTTCATGTTGGATGGTTGGTGGCTTTGCAGACGAGTGATCTATATAGAAAAATAATAAACCATTGTGTAATAATTTGCAGCGTTTTAATTTTTAGGTCTATCGGTAATTTCTAAGAGGGGGGGGGGGGGACTAGTAAGTCCAAACTGGTCAAAAGTCGTTTAAAGATATTTTCCACTCGCTGGTGGAAGTAGTTCAAGTAAAAACGCTGCAAATCATTGCTCAAAGGTTTATTATTTTCTGTATAGATCACCCTTCTGTATAGATCACTGGTTCTCCATCAATAGCACCTACCACCATCTGTATTCTCCCTTGACCTTCCCTCTCAAATTTCAGTTTCCTGCGTTCAATAGGATTGAAAATGGCTTCGGAGCTCACTCAGCTGATCAGTAATCTGAAGAGTGAAGAAGATCTCCTCGAATGCTGGAGACGCCTGGAAGAGCAGTTCCATTCAATAGGAGTAAAAAATGGTTTTGGAGCTCACTCAGCTGATCAGTGATCTGAAGAGTGAAGAAGATCTCCTCGAATGCTGGAGACGCCTGGAAGAGCACTTCCATTCAATAGGAGTAAAAATGGCTTCGGAGCTCACTCAGCTGATCAGTAATCTGAAGAGTGAAGGAGATCTCCTCGAATGCTGGAGACGCCTGGAAGAGCAGCTCCATTCAATAGGAGTAAAAATGGTTTTGGAGCTCACTCAGCTGATCAGTGATCTGAAAAGTAAAGAAGATCTCCTCGAATGCTGGAGACGCCTGGAAGAGCAGCTCCATTCAATAGGAGTAAAAATGGCTTCGGAGCTCACTCAGCTGATCAGTGATCTGAAAAGTAAAGAAGATCTCCTCGAATGCTGGAGACGCCTGGAAGAGCACTTCCATTCAATAGGAGTAAAAAGGCTCTGGAGGTCACTCAGCTGATCAGTGATCTGAAGAGTGAAGAAGATCCCCTCGATTGCTGGAGACGCCTGGAAGAGCACTTCCATTCAATAGGAATGAAAATGGCTTCGGAGCTCACTCAGCTGATCAGTGATCTGAAGAGTGAAGAAGCCTTTGAGCAATGATTTGCAGCGTTTTTTACCCACCAACATTTTTTTTACCTACCAGCTAGGTACGACCTACCACACCATACTGCTTCACACCTTCACAATCAAGTTTATTAGAAAGAACTAAACGCTTCACACTCGATTGGAAAAATAGAAAGCTTCGTATGGAAATTTGATTACTGGTTACGCAGGAGGCAAAACTGTATACAAATCGAAGAAATGAACAGCGATCGCATTTTAGTCCGATAAAATTTGAATGGAGATTAGACCTCTTTCGCGATTCACACTCATGATTCTGTTTTATCGAAGGAAAACCTTCAAGTACTCGTAGGGACCGAACGGTTTGTCCTACAGAGCTCCGGGTGGTCTCATAATTTTTAAAAAATTCAATTCTATTTAAAATTGGTGAAAAAACGATACCTTTATTTCGAGAGTTTTCGAGCTAGGGCACTCTTGAAAATTTCAACCCTTAATTTTCACCCCTTAGAAGTGACCTACATCAACCAAAAGCTTCGCGGCACAACTAGACCCCAAATGGAGCCCATATACCAAATTTGAACCAAATCGGTCCAGTGTTGCTAAGAAAAGTGCCGCGTACGGCGGACGGACGGAAGTTTTTTATTCGATTTTCGGATTCTACGTACCTTGAAACGTAAAACATCAAATTTTGAGGGGGTGTTAAAATTTTTTTTTTCTTGCTCGATTCCAAAGGCTTATTATTGAAAATAATAAACCAAAACGCTGCAAATTATTACACAATGGTTTATTATTTTTCTATATTTATCACTCGTCTGCCACCAACCATCCATTTGAACGGAGATTAAGCCTCTTTTGCGATTCACAATCGTGTTTCTGATTTATCGTACGTCCAAACTTTAAATACTCGTAGTGAGCGAACGGATTGTCTTACAGAGCTCCGCGTGGTCTCAAAAAATTCTATAGAATCTTAAATAGAAGGAAAAACAATACCTTTATATCAAAATTTTCTGAGTTAGGGCGTTTTCAAAATTGATTTTGGAACCCTTAGAAGTGACCTACATCAACCAAAATCTTCGGGGCACAACTAGACCCCAAATGGAGCCTACTTACCAAATTTCATCAGAATCGGTCAATGCTAAGTGGGGAAGTGCCGCGTACGGCAGACGGACGGCCAAATTTTTATTCGATTTTTGGATTCTACGTAAGCCTTGAAACCTAAACGAAACTACGTTACTAAAACGTTAAACGTTACCTTGAAACGTAAACCATCAAAATTTTGAGGGGGTGTTAAAATTTTTTTTTTTCTTGGTCGATTCCAGAGGTTCATTATTGAAAATAGTAAACCAAAACATGTTGTAGCCATCAAAATAGGTACTACCTAGGCATAGGTACTGCCTACCAACAGTACAAACAAAATTACGACAGAAGACGTCGTGGTAGAAGACCTACTGAGAGTGAAGGTCAACCTAAGAATACCGCCATGTTACTCTTTAGTTTACCGTTCGAAATGGTATGTCAGTCATCCGCTGAATTCAGCAGTTCCTAACAGGCTCCTTGTGGAATTCCAACATCATGGAGCCACCAGAATCATAAAGACCTCCCTGCTGATTAGAGGGGAGCTGAAATTGTCACTCGAATTCAGAAAATCCAAAGTTTAGCTCAACTTTCCATCAGGAATACACAATAGGTAATTTTAATAATAACAATTTCACTCGTAATTAGACAACTTTTTCAAAAAATAGACCCCTAACGGCTGTTTTTATACAATAAAAAAAAAATCAACCCCATCAGATTCCAAACAAATACAGTGATTAAACATGAAAAGGTTGATAATTCGGAACTTTCTTACTAAATACCTAGGTACTGTCTTTTTCTTACTAATTACATCCATGACAAACGATCAATATGTTTTTTTAATTGAATTTTATGTATAAATTTAGAACAATTTTAGTCTCTAAACTACGATGATGAGTGGTTCAAAAATATGAAGTCTATTTATCTTGGAGATGGAAAAAAAATTAACAATTGCACCGAATGCACTTTTAATTTAACTTTCAAACAGCAATAACACCAAGAAGCAGAAAAGGAACAACAAGCAGGTAAGACTTGATACCTCACTCTTCTAGATTCAGTAGTTAAAATTTTCACAACAGAGCCCAACAATTTTTTTTTTCAAAAACCAATCACTCGACGGATTAAAGTTACGATCACTCTCTACTGGCCTCAGCAACTCGAGTCTTGATTCCTTCGAAAATATTAAATTTACTAGGTACTTTTATATAATAAGCAATGGATTCATGACCGCTCTAAAGATCAAATAGGTATGTTAAGTGTTAAGTAAATACGAACTACAAAAATCATTTGTGGTAAGTTACCTACCTACACATAGGTAAAAGTGAACTAGAGAATTCGTTCAAGATTGGCGGTAGGAAGATTGATCAACAACCTGCCAGATAAGTTTGATTCCAGTTCAACGGACGTTTAGCACAGCAGTACCTAGGAACTAGGCGCAACAATAATATTTCTTATAAAATCAATAATTATTGATGTGACAGAACATCAATTATAATCGGATAACTAGTTAGGAATCATAACCTCGACGTTGAAATCAGGCGCAAACCTTGAGGTAGGCACCAAATTACAGAGAACGATGTCATTCTGTTACGGACAATTATACTGATGATACTCCTGATTTATTTACTGAGGATTGTCAAGATACAAACGCCACCTTTGCGCCAAGCACAGCATAATATAGGTCGAATCAATAAAGGATAAAAATACGCGAACTTCGAGATCAAAGACTCAATATCCTACAAGACCTGTTGAGGTCAATAAAGACATAATTTTCACTACCATCTAAAGGAACACACGTAGAAACGATAAAAGGGATTAGGAAGTTCTGGATTAACTTACTTTTCCAAAGAAACGACGTCTGATGTAGGAAATCCGTTGTTTCTATCCACGATAGTCTCAGGGATTGTCAACGCATCATCCTCTCGTTTGCTCATGGTTTCCGCAGAATAGAATACGGTCGGACGGCGTAAATAGCAATAATATCAAGAGCTTTCCTCTTGAAGAATTTTTAGAAGTATGGAAAATCTTGAATGGTTGTAAAAATAAAAACTCAACAAGGGTCAACGAAGGAAAGAACAAGGAAAAGGCGGCGAATGGCTTGGGCTGGTACGACCTACGACGACCGTTAACAACCGTCCCTCCAAACAACCGTTTGAAAACTTCTGCGGCAGCTCATCGCAACGTCGAACTTCGGAAATTCGAATTTTTCGAAATTGTGAATGCGATTGTTTGTCCCAGATTCCCTTAATTACGTCAACTAGTATGTCTTTGAATATTTTTTAAAATCATTTTAATTCCTATTGAACTGCACGATAATTGAAAATTTAGTTTTACTTTGTAGTCTTCCTCATACTTGCATGTCTTCCACCATGGCTCGAACACCATGGCTCCAACTCCAATCCAAAACTCCAACAACAATGAGTGAGCTATTTCATTTTTTGTCTTGTTGACTTGTTTGATTATTTCATGTTGCTCATTTTCACTATTACATTTTCTTCATGTATGTAATATTTAAAATTTAAATTCAACATTGATCACATTATTAATTATTTGATGCATACATATTACGTGATTTAGTACATGAATGTACAAATTTGGGAATACTATCCGTGTCTCTGCGCCATGCATCGGGTTTGACGTACATTATTAATGTTTCTTTTTGCAATATGGCATTATCAAGAACATTGCTGTCTTCAGGACAGTATTGGTAAGAAATATTTAGATTGTTACTACAATATTGAATAGACAAATAAGTAGTGTATTAAGAGCTATTACCAATATTACAAAATAGCAGGTTTGTAACGTGATGGGTTCCTCCTTTCTATTTTACCGTTGCTGAGTTATTGCGTCACCTGAATCATTGTTGATTCCAAAAATAAATTTGATAATTAATTTCTGAAAAGAGTAGCATAAGGAGCTGTCACGTAGTATGCCGCTCACTTTTCATCACACTAAAAAGTGGATGGGAATCCTGAGAGGACAGTTCTTGAATTTGTTTTGAGCCGACTTTACTTATAGAAAATTGAAAACTAGCTTAACAGATTACATTGTTCTATGAGGATTGCGCCATATCCTCCAGATAAATTCTTTCTATTTTACCTTGAAAGTTTTCGTTGATTAGAGTTCAGAACACATTTTTAACGGCTTTTTTGAACCTATTAACCCTTTAGCGTTCCTTGGTACAACTGTTGTACCAAGCTAGAAGTAGCTTGAATTCTGGCGCGTTTTTCGTTCCATTCCTTCTCAATAGGGTGCAGCATCATGGGAAAAATGGTACAATCTCTTGGCTCCGCCTAGATGTCGAGTTATTAGAGAGTTTTTGCACGCCACTAACGGGCCCGTGGAACCTTACCACAGAGCGCGGTTTCCGCCGTGCCCGTCAAAATGACGTCATTTTCGCGGTGCCCGACACTTTGGTGACTGCCAATTCATGGGCCCCCGTCTTTGCAGGTTCCCGGTGCCAGAACATCCCTAACCTTCTCGAAATATAACCGTTTAATATTTCTCGATGTATTTTCCTTACTTCCGAGTGTCTCCGTGGTTATAACAAGTCTACTTACTGAAGAGCTTTTTCTGCTCCCGCTGATTACTATTAAAACATTCGCAGTCCATATATTTCTAAAAACGTGAGTGCTGTAAGTACTATAATGCAGAAGTGTTCGAACAAGCAGTGATCGTGGATGTGTCGACGCCCAAATCCTACCATCGAACGTTAATTTCGTTGTAAATCATCGAAATAAATAAATAGAATCTCGTTGAAACGTTTTTCCGCATTCACATACCGATTTCTCCCCTAAGTCCTTTGTTTTTTCTTGTTTTAATTTCACCGTTGGAAAGCTGAGCTTTTGAGGATGTTTTTGATGAAAACCGCATTGACTTTCCTCTACAGAAAATGGGTGAGAATTTCGTCGAAAAACTATTTTTCTGCGAGGAACATTTTGTTGCAAGTTAATTGTAGAACCGACGCCTTGATATCATGAAATGGCTCACAACAATCATGTTTTTTAATTTATTATTTTCTACAATGAACCATTGGAATCGAGCAAGAAAAAATCTAACCCTTCACCCCCTTCAAAATTGTATGGTTTACTTTTTAAAAGTATGTAGAATCCGAAAATAGAAAATCTGTCCGTCCGCAGTAGGTACGCGGCCCTTTTCTTAGCAACCGTTTGGTTGAAAGTTGAAATTTGGTACACCTACGAGCTTCTTTTGGAGTCAGGTTGTGCCGCGAAGCTTTTGGTTGATGTCAGACAATTCTAAGGGATGAGTGGTCAAGAGTGCCCTATCTCAAAAACTTTCGAAATAAAGGTATTGTTTTTTCACCAATTTAAAATAGGTAGTATTGAATTTTTAGAATAGATTGAGACCACCCGGAGATCCATAGGACAAACCAAGAAACACCATAGAGGTCTCCGTTGAAATGTTAGCTAACCAAAATGCGATCGCTATTCGTTTCTAAAAGTTGTATTCACTATTCAGTTTTGCATTCTTAGCAACCAGCACACAGTAGGTACCGGTGCTTCTTTAGCAACCAGTAATCAAATATCCATATGAAGGAACCACAACTCCCTATTTCTTTGAATCGAGTGTGAAGCGTTTATTGCTTCCAAATAAACCTGATTGTGAAAGTGGTAGGTAGGCAGTAGGTACCTATGGTTGGCAGGTATAAAAAGGACAATGCAAAGAAAATAATACAGAAAAATGATAAACCTTGCAGAATTTTTAATGTGTAGAAGGCACGTTCGCGAAAGATGAGGTTTACAGCCAACATTTCCGTGACAGTTGATGAACAGAATGTTAAACTCGTTGTCGATGGTAGTATAAAGTAAACAAAGCGTGACTCTTTTTCATTTCCTGTTACTACAAACGTCAAAGGTACGCGGGGCCCGTCATTCAACTGGGTAGCATCTTCGTTGCTCGCGCTTCTCCTCCAAACGGGGCCCGTCACTTTTTGGCAGCAAAAACTCTCTATTGTAAAAGTGGGTGTTTCGCGGTACAACTGTTGTACCAAGGAATGCGAACGACAAAGTTTTTTTGCTGTTGTTTTTTATTCAAACCAAAACATTACGCGGTGACATCCACATGGATAAATTTCGTCTTCTATTCGAGTAAAGTAACTTTTCTATAGCTATTCAAGTATCCATAATGAAAGCATAACACTGGAATAGTGTACTCGCAACGATGTTATTGAAGTTTTTTGGGGCAGGCGCCCCATGATTTCTCACTGGAGATTGGACGCGTCGCATGCCAATGCAACAAGTCCTATTGAAATGTTGTTTGCTGTCGAATTTGTCACATGTTTTATATTGATTGAAAGTAAGATCATCCAGAATAAACTCAAATTACGATTCTTCCCTGATTACCTTTTACTGGTACAAATGTTGTACCAAGGAACATTATGGCCGAAAAGTGCACCTGGTGGTCCTTGGTACACATGCTGTACCATGCCATTTTATGGCGCGTGAACCATTTTTTTTCGCAAAAAAGGCTGAAATATTGTTAATAGATCCATAAAGACCCGACTAGATCGGAAAAAAAATTTTTCCCATGGCGCCCGAGTTTTGCCCGCTATAGGGTTAATGAACTACCTAGGTAGGCAGTTGCATGGAAGTTACGGTTTGTCAAGTCATCAAATAGCTGATGCTAAGGAGGACCGACGACCATCCTTGACGAAAAAAGACGCCTGGATGATTCACAATTATTCCAAGTTATCCACAGAGAGCGGTAGAGATGCAACTGGCTGTGTTGTAGAGTTGTTGGTTTTCCCTCTACATTGGTCTCGGATAATGCCGCTATCTTCAAAAGTGAAGAGTTTTTGGCATATTGCAAGCAAAATGGAATCTTCCAAAAGTTTAGTGCTCCAAACCACCCTGCAACCAATGGGCTTGCAGAGCGCTCTATTTAGACCCTCAAGCGTCATCTCAGGGCTGCTGCAAATGATCCGGGCCCTCTCGCAACTAAACTTAGAAGCATACTTTTCCGCTACCGTGCCACACCATTGGCATCAGGTCAGTCACCGGCGGAACTGTATTTGAAGAGGATGCACTGCTTCCAAACAAGAAGGCATTAGCTCCTGCAAGCAGAAGTTCGTCACGAGTCCGTTCCCTTCAAGTGGGAGAGAGGGTCCAGGCCAGGATTCATCAAGGTAACCAGGATGTATGGCAGTTTGGTACCATAATCAGGAAGCTTGCCCAGTTCCATTATGTTGTTGAGTTAGACTCAGGTCGCTCCTTGAAACGCCATATCAACCAGCTCTTAGCTTCACTTGTGCCAAGAAGACGTGTAGCTTTTGCTGGTGCACACACGCCTCAGCCTGCAAAAGGAATTCCATTTGCTGATGGTTCTTTGGAAATGCATAGCCCAGATGCTCCAGAGCCTGCTCAGTCTCCAGGCATAGCCACGCCAGTCCCACTGACTGGAGGGGTTCCTTCTCAGCCACCTGATCTTCGCAGATCAGCTCGTCAGCGTGCCAGACGAGCCTACCTCAATGATTATACTACGAACAGAGTTTTATTTAGTGAGGGAGAATGTTGTAGAGTTGTTGTTCCAGTTCGCCGTTGCGTTCGTAAGTCCCCTCCCCCCCGTAGTCAGTCAATGTGAGCCTTTCCTCCAAGTTATAAGAGTATTTTTGTACTTGCCGTTTCGTTTCACACGTATCTACTCACACACGTGAAAAGTTCCTTGACGCCAAAAGCCAACTTTTGGCGTTTGAAAAAATCCGTTGTCTACGCGAGGGTGCGCTACCTGAGGATAACCTCAGAGTAGATGGAGTTGTTTTTCTTCTTCCATGGACTACCCAAGACCGAAAACAGCAAGTTTAGGGTTGAACAGAAAAAACAAATTTTGTTTGTACCTACCACTGCCTATCCACTTCGTCATTAATATTGAAGTTATTTTAATTCAATTCTCATTATTGTTTCATTTACTATGGGTTCCAATTTTTCTCCAATAGGTTTTACTATCATTTGTTAGGTAGATACTATCATATTTCTTTATTCATTTTACTGGTATCTATTATGTTACAACTGGGTAAAGACAAAATAAACACGACAACTCTTCTCAAATTCACACAAAATAATATTTCACTTAAACCAAAAACTGAGAGCCAAAACAATAAAAACCGGGAAAGTAACAACAAATCGTCCTTACTCAGGTCTACCAAAACCAGGACTGCAACATGCCCTAAAATCGGTAAATTACCGTCAAAACCCACAACAATATATTTGCAGTTTATTATTGATAACTTAAATAATATCTATAATTAAAAAATCAATAATAATAAAAATAATTAGGTAATAAATTTTAATCATAAATGACGTACCTAGTAGGGATTTCTTATAATATTTATAAGAAATCGAAAAATATTATTGAATAATAAAACCTTCGGAAAATTTGGTCTGTAATGAATCCTCAAGTCAGATTGGTATATCCTGGGGTTTGACAAGAACTTCCTCTTCTACCATGGAATGGATGAAAACGCTCGAACTTATAATTTCTGAAATGGGGTGCTTTTTCACTAGCAGAAACCTTAAATAATAGAGAGTTCCTAGGAGATAGCGACCATAAAGATACGAATAGTGGTATCTGCTGTGTCTAGAGCAACTGAAGTGGAGGCTAACCAAAAATGGCGGCGATACAGACTCTAGCTTATCAAAATTCTTATCAGCTCGTTTTTCATCTGCACCTGCAAGTCACATTAACGTGATTTCAACTGTTTAGTTTACCTACTCTCGGAAAAAAAAGTTCTTTTCGGAAAATTTTAAGAGTTTGCTATTTTTGGTTTGGTTCTGTTGCTCTTTTGCTGGTGTTTGGTTTACTCTCGAAAAAAAAGTGCTGATTGTGATTATTTCTCTAGAATGTCTCAAGTGGAAAATTTTTCTGACTACACTCCAGTGGCCTTTTGACAGCAGAAGATCTGTTATTAGTTTTTGAGAGCTGTTACTCTTTTTATGAAAGTTAGTCATATGAAAGTATACCTATATGCACCTCTATAATATTAGTTAAAAGACTACTCAAGATATTACCTGAAATATATTTGCTTTCTTTTTCATTTCTACGCCAAAGATGCAGTTTTCTTACCTGAGCCTTTGACATTTATTCTTTTTTAATCGCAATGATGAGCATTTCTAAGAATTTTTTGTATATTGTGTGTAGTGGTTGCAGACTAGTATTTTCTTTTGTTTTTATGTTTGGGAAAACTATGGCTACGGGCACGATTAAAGTTCCAAATTGTAGCTGAGATTGCCTCCAAATTCCTCTCCTTATTTTTTTGTTGAAATTAGTAGTTTAGCTAGTCGAACTCTAAAAACACGACTTTCAATAAACGCGACTCTAAATTTGCACTTTCAAGGAAAAATTACCTATTTTTGAATTGCTGTATTTCCGTAATTAAACTGTTAAGTTCCAGTTGGTCTAAACCAGTAGCAAATTTAATAAATAGATAATAAATAGATAAATAGATACAAAAAAATTAAGTAGATACTGGGCATAAAATGTTGAAATCATCACATTTTAGATGTTACAGTTAAAAACTGGAAAAGTGCTAGGTGGATTTAGCGGAAAGGTGGGTTTATCCCCCAGACCCACAATGTAGGAGAAAACTGGTGGTTAGTGAAGAACGCTGAATAAATATAAAACATTTTACTTGATAGTAAATTAACACAACTAACGAGTTTACAATGTGCATTGACTCAGAGCAAACAGTAAAAGAACTTCATCGTCCTCGTTAATCCACGTCTAAAAATGTATCAAGGATTTGCATTTACAAACTTTCGTCACTGAAATAGTAATGTATACAACTTACATAAATCCAACTTAACTTTCAGTCAACTTAACTTAATTTCAGTGTGGAGAATTAATTAAACATCCAGTAGATTTTGATAAGTACCTAGTCTCCAACTCACAAAAGAAAAATGTTTCCTCTGGTTACAATACTGTTATAATCTTGGAAGGGTACTTCACGATACCACCAAAAGATACGATTCATCCCTATTGAGATAAGGAGTGGTATCTTTCCCACAGATAAATCTGTGGCATCTCCTACCACCAGTGGTATCTGAACGGTGGTATCTACTGCGCATGCGCAGGAGGCGATAAAGTGTGGTATCTCAACGGTGGTATCTCCTAGGAACTCTCTAATCATCGAATACTTGCTCAAGTTCCTTCTCAGTGGAGGAACTCTGCCAGATGGACTCACCTCATGGACTCCATCCATTCTTCCATAACTTTTATCATGATACTAGGAACATGAAAAAGAAAAAAATTTAAACAAAATTTTGCGGTACAAAATTTGAAATAGAGAAGGAGTAAAATTCCGCCAAAGTAACCTTGCCAACTTAACTTATAAGCGTGACGTTAACGTCACTACAGGAGTTCACTTTTCACGATTTCACAGAGGAGATCTGAAAAAAATGACGTGGAAAGTTAGCATCTACGAGTGCTCGCGCTAGCTGCTCTTTTTCACGTTTCGCGTTTTGTCAACACGGGAAGTACAAAAATACTCTATTATGTGATCCGCGGTCCCCGTCTCTGCCTCGTTTTATAATGTAATTACGCTAATAAACAGTAAGTACGTCCTTCAAACCTCGTCGTTTCTTCGACCATTCGCCACAACAGGCTGTATTCGGCACTCACCACAAATGTTGGTGTGTTTGTCAGGAAATTGTGTATTTTTTATTACCTAATACATTGGAGTCACTCGGGCGTGATTGTAATGACTGCTTGGATATTTGTGCATCCATGAATATTTTATTGCTAGTTTAAAACGTCCATGTTGACAATCTTCTTCTGTTCTCCCATGGATCAGTTCTCATTTGTTTTGTGTTGTAATGAAAAATATACCTTCTGTGCAACTATCTACCCATTCTATCTATTCATCAAAAAATAACGCCTACTCCAATTTGGAAGTTCAAATGAAAGAAATTGCAATGAATCGGATTCCCCAATATAACAAAAAATACCACTCATGTTGCTCTTGAACGTGATCATACAATGTAATGTTCTAGGAGAAATGGAATATTGAGTCAACCGCCACAGATTCCAAAATGTCGGGAGTTCTACAAGAGTTCTCTGATGTGCTGCAGAGGCAGTGGTGGTGGAGGAGGACGTTCGCTGCGGCCACCCAACACTGTTCCTGACACTCTAGCCAGCCGGGTTGAGAGTATCAAGCTAGAAACACGGCCTCTGAATTCTTCATGTCTCATTAGACCCGCTATTTTCACAGTTGCAGTAAGTGCTCATAGTAAACCTTCTGTGTGAATTGTAGATCATGGTGAAGACGTTAGGTCGGAGTGGTTCCGAAGCTCGTAGGTAGCGACAGGGCCGTTTTTAGCCCCTCTGGGGCCCGGGGGCGAGCAATCTTTGGGGGCCCCCCTCTGGAGGAGTATCCCCCCCCCCCTCCACCTACGTAATCTAATTCATTGATAGGTAAGGTAGGAAATGGTTAGAAAATCACAAGAACACTAGCTCAACAAACGTAAAATTATATTTTATAGTTATTTAAGTATGTGCCTTGATACAAAATAGAAAAAATAACAATGAAGAATAATTGAGTAAAACATAGTAAATTTCCATATTTTCCACATGGAATGTTTATGTGTTGAATACTTGAATTTGAAAAATAAATCGGAGGCTTTTGTGAAAGACTAGGTAGACTAGGCAAAACAATAAAAACTATTTGAAAGAAGCCTTCCTTGCCTTCGCATCAGCAAAATCTCGAATCAGGTCATTAAAATCCAACTGATGGGCTACATCATTTTCAATGGACAATGTGGCGAGTGCAGAGAGTCTGTCCTGAGACATTGAATTTCTGAGCTGAATTTCTGTCATGGAGCTTCGGCGTTGTTGCCGTTGTGGTTTTTTTTTTTTTTTTTTTTTTTTTTTTTTTTTTTTTTTTTTTTGTTACAGAAGTGGGGAAACTCTTTAAGAGCGAAGGGGAAGTTCACCCCAACAGTGTTGGACTCCCCATGCATTGGGGCTACCAACTAAAACCCCACTCCCTCTGCTTAGGACTCACCCCGGGACCACTTGTACAGTATTACTTCAGGGTGAGCCCTTTTTTTGTGCCAAATGGCTGCTCCTACTTCTGGTCTCCTTCAATTCTATTCCTCATCTTCTTCCTCCCATCTTCCATCCAGCTTTTTTGCTTTGAGGACTGATGTGACAAATACTGCCATTGCGTCCCAGCTCGACTTGTTCTTAATCATCTCATGTATGATTGTCCTCCCATTGTGGGCATGTGAAAAAGGTGTGGCAGACATCATCCTCCTCTATCCCACAGTATCTGCACTCTGGGTCAGTGGCTTTTCCGATCTTTACTAAGAAGGAGCGGAAGTATCCATGCCCTGAGAGGAATTGAGTCAGGTAATAGTTCACCTCTCCGTGTTTTCTCTCCAACCAAGCCTTTAGATCGTCGATTATGAGGGCTGTCCACCTTCCACGGGTTTCACAGACAAGGTCTGCTTGCCACCTATGGATGGTCTCCTCCCGCTCTTCCTTCTTTACTATGGTAATTGTCTCTGCCTTCCTCATTCTTATCCTTTTGCACTCCAGTGCCTGGTGGTATATTGGGATAGTTCCCGCTATCACTTGTGATGCTGGACCTGAGACAGTTCTAAATGCACTACTGATTCTCAGAGCTCCTCTCCTCTGTACAGCTTCCATACGTGCCCGGTACTTTTGGTACCTAAGGGAGTCTGCCCACACTTCTGCTCCATACAGCATAATTGCCTCTGCAGTTCGCATAAGGAGTCTCCTCTTAGCGGGTGATGGGCCCCCTAGATTTGCCATCAGTCGGATCAGCTTATTTACAATACCTGCAGCCTTATCTGCTGCTCCACTGATGTGCCTCCAGAAGCTTAGTTTCCCGTCCAGCATCACACCAAGGTAGCGAATGGCTGGAGAGGTGATGATTTCCTGTCCATCCACATTCATAGGTATAGATCTCTCAATTCTCGCCGTGGTTAGCATTACAATTTCCGTTTTTTGGATCGCCAGTGACAGTGTGTGTGCTTCCATCCACTCCATCACTCCGCGCATTGCCTGATTCAGCTTAAACTGGAGGTGTTCCATCCTTCGATCCGATAAGACCCTTTCCCAAGTTTTGTTTGATAAAATAGGTTTCCTTCTATACCTCCCTTATCACCTTTTTGGTGGGTTGAAGTTGAGGAAAGTAAAACGTCTGCCAAGTGAGTGTGGCACATAGCATCTTCGTATCCATAGCTCTATCGTACATATGATCCGTCTCATTGTAGCTAATCCCAAAACATCTATGTAAGTCCTGCTCTACCCTCATGGGGGACCATCTACACGTCAACCCTCATAATCTCTGAAGTTACTGCACATAAAAGGAGCTTGCGTTTCCGTAGTCTGCGCATATGCGCCATCTACTCGCCAATCCCTGAAAATGTCATCAAATTCGATTGAA
>CM019179.2:49596893-49716520 GCA_009739505.2 Apolygus lucorum
GAAAGAGCATTAAATTTCCTATTGGATAATTGCCTTAACTTTTTTTCAATCAAGGTTTGAGAAACGAAAACGTCCTCTAAAATGAGAATTTTATGATATTTTGGAAACCTCGCATTCTTTCAATCTCAAATTGAACTACGAGAACCCATACTTTTTCAAGATGCAAGAACAGTGAAAACTGCGCCAAAATCTCAGCTTTCCAATGGTATAATCAAAACATACTCTACAACCGTATTTAGGGGAGAATTCGGGTTTGAACGCGGAAAAACGTGCATTTTTTCAACGAAATCGGCTCCGCCTAGTCGATCTGAGGGGTTGACGACAGCAGTGGGTGGGTCGGCGCCGCAGTAGACCGCGAGGCCTCCGGAAACAGGAGGCCAGAGCGCTGATTTCGTTGAAAAAATGCACGTTTTTCCGCGTTCAAACACTAAGTTCTCCCCTAAATTCGGTTGTAGAATATGTTTTGATTATACCTTTGGAAAGCTAAAATTCTGGAGCAGTTTTCACTGTTCTTGCATCTTGAAAAAGTATAGGCTCTCGTAGTTTAATTTGAGATTGAAAAAATGCGAGGTTTCCAAAATTACGTAAAATTCTCTTTTTAGAGGACGTTTTCATGTCTCAAACCTTGACTCAGAAAAAAGTTAAGGCATTTATCCAATAGGAAATTTAATGCTCTTTCCAACGGTATCCTCAAATTGTAATTTACACAGCAAATTAAACGGTGTTACGACCGATTTAATGACATAAGGTCAAAATCACGAAAAAAAGTTTAAAGTTAAAATAACTCGAAAACGAAGGGTTTGAAGAAAAATCGCTAAGGGACATTTTTTGTCGCAAATTAGTTGTAGAATCGACTGGTACCGTATGGCAGACCAGTTAGGCTTACACTCTGTATAAGAGGGGGGAGAAGTATCAATAGAGTTTACCTATTAGATCTTCGGATTTGAACCACGAGGGTAAGGGAAGTGATGTTGAATGAAAGTATGGTACTTACAGATCGATGTCTGGAATGAAACTCAGCAATCCCTGAGTTGTGATTTGGAGGAACGAAGGAACTGTTCCATCAAATCACCAATCAGGTGTCGGAGCAACTGTAGCTCTGTCACACGGTTCTGCTTGAATTTATTATCTCTGGACTGATGATGGGGTTCTGACCCGAAACGGATCCCCAATGAATAGAATGTTTATTAGCAGAGGAGTCTCAAAAATTTTCCCTCCATGAAACCTGTACAATGATGACTTTCGATGTCCTCTCCTTCAAAAAATATGTATAAACTAAATAAATCAGTTATGTAATCACTGTAAACGCCACTAATTTTAACCGATTTTCCACAGGCACAATGCATAGAAATGCAAACCGGAATTTCAACGATTCGGGGATGACAACGATAAGCGGAAACTTCGCTTACCAGTCGAACTTCAGAACTCGGAAAAGGTGGAAAAACCCGGACCAGTCATGACATGACCCAGGGAGGAGGCCATCTCAGCAACAGTCTTCTCAAACCTGGATATAGCTTTAAAAAATACAAAAATTAAAAAAAAAATACAAAAATTTAAAACTTAAAAAAGTTGCTAAATTTAACTTAATGTTTATTGTTATAAAATTAATTGTACATCGGAATTTCTCCTTTTGAGGGGAGAATACTAACAAACGATCGCACGTCACTTGGGACAACTTGCGGTATGTAGGTATTTGAGTCGTAAAACCGTGGATAAGATTTTTGAGTTCAACGGAGTGCAGACGTGAGATGGAGTCGGCAATTTCAGGGGCAAAGTGTTCGATTCACTCGCTGCTCCCCCAACAGAACCGCTTTGAATCAGCGAAGCCACAAGTTCTTTCATCACTCTGAGAGACAGGAGTGGAGGGACGATAAGAGGGCCGGGAAAGAAAAACCTTTTGAATAGTGTTTCATTTTCACCTCTGAGCTCAAATCAAGAATAAATCTTGTTTGGAGAATGTTACCTGGAAATCATCATTGATTGTATCGGAAAACGCCAGAGATGTTCCAGGATTCCGCAGTTCTGACCTGAAATTTGGGTCCGGTGCTGTTTAGAACATCAACAACTACTAAATTTATTTTCTGCTTGAATTTTCGTTCAGTTTGTGTGTAAAACGGATGAAAAGGTTGCGAGTGACGTCTCTCTAAGCCCTTTTTCACTCTAGGAGGTTGAGTTGAAAGCAAGCAAGTAGCTGTGGCAGGTGGAGGGATCCTGTGCATGTTTCATGTAGGTAGTTCTACACGTAACGATAAATCGTTACAATTTATCCTCACGATCAAGTTGGTGCGATTTATCGTCGCGTCTAAATGGGACATCGTAGCGATTTATTAGAGTTGGTGTTGGGTTGGATTGGAAATTAATTTTTTTCTAGAAAAAAAAAAACTTTTGAATTCCACAGGTTTCTGAAACTATTTTTAAATTTAATTTTTTTCTAAAAAAAACCCCCGATCTCACGCGATATATTGCAGTATTTTAGAAAACCTTGCTTCATAGCTACCGATATGTAGCTATGATTTTCTTTACTGGTTGCAGCGTTGCATTTTTGGTGGCAAACAAAAGTGTCGCGAAAAATTCCTTGACCCCCAGCCAAAAGACATGTCTATGTCAGAAGTACTCTCCTTCGTCGAAACTTTCGAAGACTTTTATTACTTTCAATGAATTTTACATTATTAAAATCAGCAGGGAAAATTTTATCATCTGAAAAAGTTTTTAAGTCATCTGGCCAAGACAAAAATTTAGTTGATGAGTCATAATTTAGAAATTGTTTCATGTACCTAACATTGTAATGCGAACCTGTACAGAAATAAAGTGCTTCGGTCAACTTTTTTTTCAATATTCTTTATTGCACATAAAGAATATTAAATAACCACCGAATATTAACCGAATGTTAACCCGAATATTAACTTTATTTCTTTTTTTATTTTTTAGTTTGTTTTTTGGTTTTTTTTTGTTTATTTGTTTTTTGTTATAACTTATTAACAATATTATTTTGAAAATATGGACAAATATTCAAGATATTCAATATTCTGTAATCCAGGTCGGTTTCAATTAAATAGATGAGTTTCTGCACTGTGAATCGGTTTCCCCGAGGTATTTGGGTCACTTTCCTACTTGGCAATCTACTCTCTTATCGCCTCGCTATTCAACTTTCGTCATATTTGGTTGGTATTTGGCAATTCTGAAGAGCCATTATACGATCCCCTACTCAACCATGGTAGGAATTGGCGAGGAAGCAATGTGCTACACCCACTTGCTCTCATCACCTAACTTTACTATGCAGTTCTGACGATCTCCTATCTCATTACCTACCCAACTATGTTATGGATTACGAGGAAGCTATGTGCTACACCCTCTTGGTAGACTACCCTCTCATTACTTACCTGTACTACACAGGGTGTTACATCATATCGATTCACTTTTAAGATTTTTTTCGTGTTTTCGACCTTATCTCAGTAAAACGGCTACAACTCCCCGAATTTTCTTTTTTTTTCAATATTCTTTATTGCACCAAGTATAACTTATTAACAATATTATTTTGAAAATATGGACCAATATTCAAAACTAAGATACATCACTGAGCTTTGTTGATTATGGATTATGTTTCACTTCACTGCTTCACAAGTAAGCTAAGTCAAGAGGTTTGGTTCGCTTCAATCTTCTGGTGATATCACTTGTATCAAGGAGTTGGACAGCTTCCTCGTTGATGTGACATCTTAGCCGCTGTGGGGTCTCACAGCTTGTCGCTTTAATAGCGTCGTTTATTGTTTCGATCCAAAGCTCATGGTGGAGACGTTCGTCTCGAAAGTACCATGGTGCATTGACAACCTTTCTCAGCACATTGTTCTGGAATCTTTGGATGATGTCTCGATTTGACTGAGCCGTACAGCCCCAAAGCTGAGCTCCATATGTCCAGACTGGTTTAAGGACTTGGTTATACAATGTAAGCTTGTTCTGGATTGACAACTTCGACCGTCTCCCCATTAGCCAATGCATTTTTCTGAATTTTAGAAGGAGTTCTTCCTTCTTTTCTTTGACATGGGCTTTCCATCTAAGTTTGGCGTCTAGTGTCATGCCTAGGTATTTGGCTCCATTAGCATTCGGAATAACTTTTCCCATGAAATGTACCGGAATATACTCGATTCTCTTGCTAGTGAAATCGACATGTACCGACTTAGTTTCATTTATTATGATTCTCCATTTTGCTGTCCACTTTTGTATGCTGGATATTGATTGATTTAACTTGTTGGTGGATTCAGTGTTGCATTCTCCGACTGCCAAAATCGCTGTATCATCTGCGAAGGTGGCAGTGGTGTTCATTCCAATTTTTGGGAGATCACTGGTATAAAGGACATACAAGAGCGGTCCAAGAACACTCCCTTGTGGGACTCCTGCATTGATTAGCTTTGGCTCTGAGTAGGTGTCTTCTTGCTTTATTCTCAAGTAGCGATTGGTGAGATACGACTGAAGCAGCTCAGTATACTTTATTGATAGATTTTTGTGCAGCTTGTAGTTGAGTCCCTCGTGCCAAACTTTGCCTAACGCCTGCGACGTCAAGGAAGACGGCTGAGCAGACTTTCTTTTCCTCAAGGGCTTGTTCAATTATATGTGTTATTCTATGGACTTCTAAAGCCAAACTGGTGCCTTGGAAACAGCTTACGTCCTTCGATTATGGGTACTGGTCGCTTGTGGATTAGTTTTCAAATAATTTTGATAACCTTCGGTTACCTGAGCTCAAGCTTTCAACTCAACCCTCTAGGCCCAAGGTTTGTCCCCATAATTATTGCCTTCCCTTGATTCAAAAAAAGTTGTACGATGTCGGTTACGTTCGTCGTTGTTCTGCGTGATGTGCGACTTTGGCCGATTAGGGCCGACTTCTTCTGCCTCGTCGATTGTAAGATGGACGCCCGCAGTGTCGTAAGGTACCCTACGGAAAGAAGTCCACTTGGGAGAGATCGTCTGCTGACCTGATTTCAACCAAATCTACGATCGACGAGCAGTTACAAAATTGATCATTGTAGGACAGACACACGGGTACGCTCTGACGATGTAGACTGTAAGAGCGCATTTATATGAATATGTATTTTGTTCCTATTTCTAGTCCGATGTAGTAGGTACGTCTTTGACTATATCATAGTGTGAGGAGGAGTGGTTTTTCTTATTTTTTCAGAGAAAACTCGCATGTAACATGTTTGTGTTCTCTGCAATTCATCCAGAGTGTTTTATTGAGCATCGATTCAAACTAAAATCTCAATCTGTTTTTTTTTTTTTTTTTAAATCGCACCTTGAGAATAGCAGTGTAACAAGTCCAAAATATCGAGTGCTGTGCCATTTTTGAGTTGTAAGGCTACTCTTCTAGTTGTAGTCTCCTGGATTACATAATTTCTTGAATTGTCGCTCTACTCTCCTCAGAGTTGTCACAGTACTCTCCTCACTTTTTTCAAAATCTCTCCTCCTTTTTCAAAATTTGAGGAAAAACTTCATTCAATTGTTTCCTGTCAACTCGTGCTTTTTTTTTTTAAAGAAAATAGCTGAACTCCTTATGTATCACTTTACACAAAAACAAAGAGTAAAAATAATTTTTAAAATCACGATTTGGCGAATTACGTGCAATACGCAAAACTTAAAACTCGTTTTCCCGAAATTGCATATTTTTGGCTTGCCACAACGCTATTCTCAAAATGCGAAATGTCCGGAGATTTTTTCTTTTTTTTTTAAAGAAAAAATTCTGAAAAATTGTCGACCAAGAAGGAACGATATTGCTGATCAACACTCTAACTTTAGTTCCCCAAAAATATCACGGAAGGGTGAAAACAGAGTTTCAGTCATGGGGCATCAATTGATGGACAAATTTTGATAATTCAAGGATAATTTAGGGAACCAAGTCCGCCAGTCGCAAGCCTGAAGTGTACTCTCTTATACCTGCCGATCTACCAGCCCGATTAAACGTTGGGTTGGTCAATAGAATGCGCTTGGAGTCGCAGAACATTACATTCATTAAAAATATTTAAAATTTCAAGGCCTCTGCAATAGTTTATTTTTTCCAATAATCCCCTAATTTGAAGTAATGTCGGTGATCGTTTGTGGCTCCGGACTCTTAACTGTCAAAAAAGTTCACGAGTGCAGTTTTTAAATCAGGTTGCCGTCATAAAACTATTGCTTGAAGTACGTTTCGATTTTTTCCTACTCAATTTCTAATGAAAATATAATGGTGAGGGGGGGGGGGTCTACCATTTTTGCCCAGTTTTCAACTATGAACATCAATGTTGGGCACACAATAGCATCATGGTACCACAAAATATCAGTTGGTGCCTGTATCGCCCTAAAATTGTAATTATATTAGTTGTAAACTGATATTTACACTCTTCTTTGCCAGTCCTAAGGAGTTAGAAGTGATGCATTTTTTTTTTTTAAATTTATTGAATCGTAATTTTAAAAAACGTGACTGGTTGAGTATGATCATCAATATTCCCTTCCAACCACTACTTGAACAAGTTGGCCCTTGTAAAAGGTTAAGGGGTCTCAGTCGGTCGCTGTTTGTTCCTCGTTCCGGGTTAGTTTTTCTCTCAAGAACCGGCGCTCAAAGTTTAAAAATTGTACATACATTTGAAATTTTCAAGGATTTTTTAAATTTATTAGTGCATCTGCCTAGGGAATTGAGAAAACTAGAAGACTGACTCTGGAATCATCAAAATGAAACAATAATTGCCGGCGAAATGTGGGAAAAATAGTTTGTGAATAAACGGCTTCTCCCACATTTCGCCGGCAATTATTGTGCAATTTAGATGATTCCAGCGGCAATATTTTAGTTTTTCAGTCCCCTAGGCGAATGCACTAATGAATTTCGAAAACCCTGAAAATATAAAATTTAGATAGGTACACCTTTCAAACGTCGAGCGCCGGTTCTTGAGAGACATACTAACCCGGAACGAGGAACGAACGGCGACCGACTGAGACCCCCTCAACTCCAACGTGTTTTGAAAAACGTATAAACGTAGGCATAACTTACCTGCAATGTTCCCCCAAACTTCTTTCCTTCAAGTGTAAATCATGTGCATTTGTGAATAATTTAATTTTTTTTAGTCTTTTTCATTTTTCAAGTGTTGGATCGAAGCGCTCTGTATCAATTGCTCTGAAATAATCTGAGACCTAAATTTCATATTCGTTGAAGCTAATCCGAATGAATATCAATGGATTTATGTTTATATGACGATAAGATTATATTTATATTAATAGGATAAGAGAGCCTATGTTAAAATATTCCGTGATTGTGATATTTGTAAGGGTCGTTAAAAAATTTAATTCGTAAATTGTCGAATACTACTCATTAAGAAATTATTTATTATTAAAACAAAAGTATAAGTACCACATTATTTTGTCTAAACTGAAAGTTTTAATGTAAATACGACGGAAAAACAAAATAATTAATTGTTGATTTGCTTGAAATTGTCGATGCTGGTTGAACAATCTTCCTTCGACGCTATTTTAGCACATATCATAATTTGTTCTTCTCGAATTCTGACGCACTAGCTTCTGAATGTTAATCTTTTCTCGGTGTTTTCGTTGCTGCCTCAAGAAAAAGGAGCACAATAAATTTCGTATTGTGATCACTGAAATGATGACGTTGGATTGGCTACTTGATACACCTTTTCAAACTATTCCTCGATTTAAATAATATTATGGTCGGAATTGGAACGAAAATGGCTGCAAGAAGTTGAATTAAGCGCCGCGGTGGTCAAAAACACGCCCGAAATCCCGAAAGGGGCGTAAGAGTGTAAAGTTTGGTACCTGGAGTATCCGAAGTCGGTTTGTTGAAATAGAGGCATCTGGGGAAGAAAGTGGTGGAGCGGCGTGAGCGCTGCCTAGCGAAGATAAGATGAACCTTCCGGAGCTCAAAACCTAGGTTATCTCTCTTATCAGTTGGCTTATGTGATGTATGCATTGAGTGTGGTGTTTCTAATTCGTTGGTAAATAATAAAAAGCTTTAAAAATTAATTTTTTTGTCTACGAGTACGTAGATTTTCATTTCAGACTAAATGCCTTTCTTATTGATGCCTCAACAGATTTGATTGCCTTCTTCTTCTTCAAGTGCTGTCTCCGTCATCGAAGGTTGGCGATCAATTCTGCATCCCTCTCACGGTCCTGAGCCAGGTGAAACAAATCGGCTGCTCGGTTAATTCCCGTCCAGCTACGTATGTTCGACAACCATGACGCGCGCTTCCGTCCCACTCCCCTACGTCCACTGATCTTCCCATCATTATTGTCTGCAAAAAACTGTACTTGGGCCCACGCAAGACATGCCCCAAGTACGCCACTTTGCGCCTCTTTATGGTCATCAGCAGTTCACGTTTCAGGGAGTTCTGTTGGAGGATGTAGTCATTGCGGAGTCTTGCGGTCCAGGGGATTCTCAGCATACGCCGAATCAACCACATTTCAAAAGCCTCTAGCCGATTCATGTCCCTGGCCTTCAATGTCCACGTCTCTACACCATACAGAAGTACAGACCACACGTAGCACTTAACAACTCGCCAGCGCAACGCGAAACTTACATCCCGGCGACACAATATACTACGCATGTTGTTAAACGCCCCACGTGCTATTTCGATTCGGCCGCGCAACTGCCCCTCCAACGACCACGTCTCCGTCACCCATTGCCCCAAGTACTTGAATCGTGCCACCTGCTCGATGCTTTGCCCATTGACTGCCAACCTGATGCCACTATTTGCTGCCTTCGATATGACCATCGATTTCGTTTTTGCTACGTTGATAGCCAGGCCATATTTCCTACAGGCAATTGTCACCCTGTCCAAGAGAGCCTGGAGCTCCACCTCAGAGTGGGCCAACAACACCGTATCATCCGCATATCGTAAATTGGACACAATTTATTGCCTTCTTCATTGAGGGCAAATTTCTGGTTTCCTACAGATTAGGCAGTGATCTACAGCATCCACCAGTCGATAACGGAGGTGCATCCATCTTGCCAAAAAGAAGAGAAAGTTCATCTAATTGTCGCTAGATAGCGCTCAGGCAGTTCCACCACTTTGTTTCCCTAGATGCTCCTTGTTGAAATTTTCGCCCCTTTGGGTAACGTGCAATTAAGTGAGTAATTAATTTTTGTCTTACTCATAGACCCCCTCACTTTTCGACTGACTTCAAAACTGCCAAACGTAGGCCCGAAGGAGGAGGTTCTGTTTTCAGTGTGTCATAGGACGACTTTTTTTTGTATGCCTGATCACCTTGCATTCCTTTATTGTGGTACCAATCTGCCCGATTTTTTTTGAAATGTGTACTACCAGTGTCCGTCGTGGTCCCAGATAGGTTGACAGGTACGCAGTGAAGTCCCATCAGTAGACACAAACCTACTTCTGTATCTTCTACTTACATATTCTTTTCTCCTGAAATATACAGTCCTATACTACAGTCGTGCTTCCTCACTGAGTAGTACTTACCTATCTGAAAACGCTGTGATTATTATTTTTCTCTTTTTGGTTTTTTACTGACATCAGTTTTGAGGTCTGTCCGTTTTTTTGTTAAAAATGTTTTTATTTTATTGTTTTTCATACCTTAAAAGATTAGTTTTGCTATTATTATTGCTTAATAACTTTTTTTAAACTATTATTTAAAGGAAATAGTACAGTCAGGAATACAGATGAACAGTAAGGCAAAGCCCTAATTAACAAGACACGTGAGGTTAAGTGCGATTCAGCAATCGATATACAAACCAGAATAATTCTTAATAATAATAATAATTATATTAATAATATAATTAATATTATTATTATTAATTAATTAATTATTAATTGATTATTAATATTATAATTAATTATATTAATAATTATATTAATGTTAATAATAATAATTATTATTATTAACAACCTTGACTAACTAAAGCTTTCAAAAATAAAAGATATGAAATGTATTAGTTGTCAAAAACCTGGAAAATATAGTGTGGCGAAGCATTTAGAAGCAGGAGGAAGAATTTTAACGTCTTTGCAGTTCCATACCTTCTGTACCTACGGCTATAAACACGATCTAGGAAGTTCAGTACCTCTCTAGTAGTTTAGGATTTGTCCATAAATATGTATATCTTCTTCAGGCCAACCACATTGTAAAGCTTAACCAGATAAATCTAACTTTGTAGCAAATAAGTGCTAGAATTAAGACCCTAATAATTGGACCATGGTGTCACTAGTGTCACCGAAAACATTTCAGGAACCCCACAGACATCCCAAAGTGTCACCGGAGTAACCAAAATTAAATTTTAATTTTAAATTTAAGGGACAACAGAATTTTTGTGGGCTTTTGGAAGTCTCAAAATAGAGATAAGACAAAAATTTCCAAGGAAATAGATGAAAAAATCTCAAAGTTTTTGTCATAACATCAATTTTGACTTTTAATAACTTTTCTTAATGGTTCGAAAAATTCAGCTAAATAAATTTTTAAATTGCAATTTAAATCTAGTTAATCTGGAGACAGTTTTAGAATTCCCAAGCTGTTATCGGTGACACTAGTGACACCATGGTCGAATTAGGGTTAATTCTGGATATACAATTTACAGGTACTTTGTCTGTTCGTTAATTGGTTTCAAGACTTTTGTTTTTCCACTTTGTCAGCTCGTAATAAATGGTGTTCTTGACTATTGACCGAGTAGAAGGGAATGTATGCTACAACTGCACGACCGCTCGGTCTTGCGGGCAATTGCATAACCGTAGCGCCGGTGGTCGAAAACTCCACGAGCCCAAAAAAGAGGAAAAAATAAATAAAACTCTTGATACCGATTACTAACCACACAGAGGACAACTTGAATGCCTACTGAGGAAGGTCATTCTCGTCACGTTCAAAGACTGTTTTAATTGCTGATTCGATTAAACAACAATTCGAGGTGTCATTCACGTGAGATCATCACGTTGAGCCTCCGCTATTTCGTTTGGAGTCAGTTGTTTTATACAGTACGTAAAAAAGGTACCATTTTCTGGGGACGGATACTAGCGAGATAAGTAATTAAATTTTGATATTCTAATAAATTATTCGTCAGATTTTTCTGGCAATACTTCTTGCAATAATTTCTCGCATTGGAAAAATTTGACAAACTGCGTACCCTGAGGTAAATCAAGAAATGTTCGATTTCTCTGGGGTTCCAAAAATGATATTGTTCTGTACCTAAAACGGGCGTACATTGGTTCCTTAACAGCTACGTTAAATTTTGTATCCAAAACTGAATCCTCTAAACTTAATTATACTTATTTTAGCTTCATAACATGATAAATTGCTTTTTATGAACTCAAACGGCCCAAGTCAGTGGAGAGAAATTCCGGGTCCGGGAGTAAGATTTTACGGGCCCTTGGGAAAATATTCCGACATGAAAATATGTATCTCATCGGACACGAAGGTACTTGATTAGGAACTCGTCGCCACTACAATATCTAGCCAATTCACTTTAATTTCAATAATCAGATTAGGAAAACGCCACTTCTTTTAAACTCTACTGTTTTCTCTAACTAGTAAAGGGAAGCAAACTAGAGATGGGCGGTATTTAACTTAAAAGTTAAAAATAACCTATTACCGGGTTTTGTTAATTCCGCTTGGAACCTATCACCAAAATAACCCTGTTATTAAATAAAGTTTCAGGGAAGGCTCCAAAATATGTGGAGCCAGAACAATAGCTTGGGTTTTTTATTATCGAAAAAGAGGGAAAATACGCTAACACGTAAATATGTTGGGAATAGCTTGATAGAAAACTGAAACTCAGATAGGAAACGAAAACTAGAGATCAACGGAATGATACTTTGGAATGGAATAACAATATAACATGATAAACAAACGAACGTAGATCGGGAACGAAAAGAAACGATACCTTGGAATGGTATGTCGGAATGAGGTCCCTGGGATAACCTATTAATAAATAACAGGTTATTGGAACCTGTTACCAACCCAGAGCAGTAACGGTGGAACCTACTACGCAAATGTAACCGTTTCGCCTGTCTCTAAAGCAAACTGAACCTATCAAATACAAGAACCACCAACTGGACAACTACAACGCAAAACAACTGAACAACTACGTTGAAAAATTGGCTGAAGTGAAAATGGCGATTATGAAAGAGTTTAAGACAAAGGATATAGGTCGTTTACATTATTGTCTCGGTATAGAATTTGCTTACGAGAAAAATGGTGATGCATTTATCTCAAAAGAAATATTTGAATGAAATTCTGGATCGTTTCGGAATGACTGACTGCAAACCCATCTCTACACCACTTCCAACAAACTTAAATTTCGAAGAAAAAGATTCATCAGATCTGGAAATGAAAAAGTTTCCGTACAGATCATTGATTGGGTCATTGATGTACCTTGCAATAGGTACAAGACCAGATATAGCTTTAGCCACAAACTACCTGAGCCAATACTGTACCAAATGCAATGAAGGATCATTGGAAAGCTGCTAAAAGAGTAGGTATTGAGGTACCTAAAGGGGACTCAAGACATAAAGCTCACTTACAGAAGAACAAATGAACCTCTTTTTGGTTATCTGGATGCTGATTGGGGAAATTGTGCAGTGGGCAGGAGATCCTACAGTGGACTAGCTTTAAAATTTTCAGGTGCAGCCATCTGTTGGGAGGCGAAAAAGCAAAGGACGGTCGCCCTGTCTAGTACTGAAGCTGAGTATCTCAGTATCGCCGAAGGATTCAAAGAAGGGATTTACCTGAGAAGACTCCTAAAGGAACTGGGATTTGAACTCAGGAAACCGCTTCCAGTCTTCTTCCAATGACAACCAAGGGGCGCAAAATTTGATTAACAATCCTGTACATCATGCTCGCACCAAGCACATAGACATACGGTAACATTTTATTCGTGATGCTACGAAGAAAGAACTACTGAAGGTGAAGTACTTGCAGACCGAAGAAGGATCAAGGATCAAGCATGAGTACCTACTGTATGAAATCGTTGGGATTGGAAGTCATGTCAACTTGAAGGGGCGTATTAATATGCAAGTTGAAATCCCTCCACTTGTTGATTAATATTACCTTTGCAGGTGTTACCAACACATGATGTCGGTAAATACACATTCCGTTTTTGATTAACGAACAAAACCGTTCTTGATCTTAATGTTAAAGTAAACATAGGAATTTTCATACCTGTTACCAACCCAGAGCAGTAACGGTGGAACCTAATACGCAAATGTAACCGTTTCGCCCATCTCTAAAGCAAACTGAACCTATCAAATACAAGAATCACCAACTGAACAACTATATACAACGCATTAATTTATCGTCCTGCTCCATCCATGTGGACACAATCAGTCCCTACAAAAATTAACATCTAATGAACCTCAGTAGGAAATATTTGTGTGCTTAATCATCCAACTTATCAAAGCCAAAGTCATTAAAAACGTTCCAACAGAAATTTTATGGCGGGTTAATAATGACACTAATTCGACAAAAAATCCATTCTGGAATACAAATAGATTTTTTAAATTTAAAATAATTCTTCAAGAGTTTACTCAGACATGGATATTTTATCATGCCAATTAAAAACGTTAAAAGTAACTTTTTAATTAAACTAACCAACCAACCTTTTTAAAGTTCATATCCATAATTATAGTCATATTTCATCTTAGGTAGGTACTTGTTAGTTCCTAATTTGTTTAATTTTTTCCTTTTTTAACCCCCCCCCCCTCCCCAGGAAGCCATAGTAAAACATATTTTTGTCATTACAAATTTTAATCGTACTCATGAGTAGGATTTTGCCCAACTCTGCCACCCCCTCCCATCGTCTTAGCCGGAGCGCTGATTTCGTTGAAAAATTCACGTTTTTCTGCTTTCAAACACAAATTTCTGTAATTAGCCCCACTTTCAAAATAAAAATGATTATACCACTGGAAAGCTGAGATTTTTGCGCATCTTTTAGGTCTACAGGTAAAAATTCACGTGCCGGATTACAGATTTCGAAAAAAATTGAAATTTCCAGGATTTTACCAACTTTTTGTTTAAGGTCAATTTTCAACCGTTTTCCCAATTTAAAAAAATGGTTTTTTTTCATCAAAGAGATAGAAAATTTTTTGCTCTTTCCACCGGTGAAATCATGTTTGAATTTTCATGAAAATTCGGTGAGTTATAGCCGTTTTACTGAGATAAGGTTGAAAACACGCAACAAATCCTAAAAGTGAATTAACTCGAAAACGAAGCCTCTAAAAAAATTGCTAGGAGACATTTTGTTGCAAATTAGTAGAAGAATCGAACCCTGCCCGGTGGTGCGCCCGAAAGGGCGACACCCTGTAGATAGAGGATGGTCCCCCATGAATTGGAGGATGGTCTCAGAAAGTGAAACATAAAATGTCCCAATGTGTTGCAGACTCGTATGCAAGCGTTTGGTATTTTTGTTCTGGAACTCTCTGAACAGTTCGCATGTCCCTCATGATCATACTTTACGAATATTTTGTAAGATACGGCAGTATTTAATTCATTTAACTTGAAATTCGGCACACAAGTTAACATCGATTTCAGAATCTTTCCTTGGTGTTCATCACTGAAAATGTCAAAATGGCCATCTCTGCTCCTATGAACCTTCCTTCTTCACACGAAAGATGTTCACTAGCGAACACCCACGTTTAAGTTGTCCTTTTAATTTTTTCCCTTTTCGGGCTCGATCACTGTGCGCCGCAGCTACTACCTATGATTCTACTTATGCCCTTCTCATCATGTCGCCCCTCACTACCACCAGTAGGTGTAGGTGCAGGCAAGATGCCAACCACAGCCTCGAGCCATCTCGCTCTTTTGGCCCACTTCGAAACACCCAAAAACAAGTAGGACGTCCCTCAATTTTGAGTGTCATGAGAAGAATTTTTTCAATTTTCAAAAATTTTAAAAAATAATAGGCAATATTTATTTTTTTAAATTGACTTCAATTGGGAAGTGATTTCAGACTACTGATTGATATGTTTATCTGATTTTTATTTAAACTAAACAATGTTATTTTACCATTAAAGCCCTCGGGAATTACATGGTAACGATATGCACTTTGGCTCCAAAATATCATCAAAATCTGAAGTCAACTCAGCGATTTCTCCTTTCAAACGACGAATCTTAAGGTGAAGCGCGTTCGCCTGACTGGAATTCGAGGCAATTCTTTCCATTATTTCGTCGATCCGGCTCAAGTTCTTCTCCGAAATACTCACGGCTTTTTTTGTCAACTGTTCGTGAGCTTCCATTCGCGTTGTCAACTCTTGAACGGCTTTCGTGATGGATTCGAATTCCATGTTTTTTTTTTTTTGTAGATACAATTTCAACTTTGGAAAACCTGTAACAGTTAACACAAATGCCATCGAAATCTTTCGAATGTGAAATAATTATACAGTAATTAACTTGACTGAACATACCAACAAAAGTAGCAAAGCAAAACCTCAAAAAGGGCTGCCAAGTTGAGAGGGCATTGTAGCTTCCTCACATCAAAAATTCAAAATTCAAAATGTTTTTTATTGTCGTAATCCACCAAGTAGTAAAACAATCGTCAGATAATAATAAATAACGTTAAACAAATAATAAGTAACAAATCTAAACGCCAACAATCACCAGATCAGCTTAAAAAAATCTTCGATTTTGTATAATTCCGCCTCAACAAGTGTCTTTTTAATTCTTCTTTCAAACTGCTTCTCAGGTAAATGTGGTATAAATTCACGTAAGTTGGTATAAATTCATAAAGTCCATTCGTGCAGCATGAGCTAATGAGCGGATTTTCTGAGAAATCTTCTAACCTGTCCTTTTAAAAAATCTAATATTAGTTGTATGTCAGAGTAGTCAGAAGCCTGGGTGAGGCACATAGCACGAATCGTTAAAATTATACGATCAACATCTTGGTTAACTTTTTTTAAACCTCAAAAAATACTTATTTTTGAATCTCAAAAAAAAAATGTTTTTTTTAAAACCTCAAAAAATACTCTACATCATAAGTTTTGAAGATGTTATTATTGCAAGCCTCAAAAACTGAAGTGAATATATTGACGTTTTTAAGGCATTTGTGATCGAAAACCAAATTGAAATTACTAGGGTGTTATTCCTGGGGATGATGTTGGAAATCAAATGACAGAGGGATATTTAGTATCTATTATTTATTCTGACCAATGCACCACCTGGGATACTTACGATTTTAATAATGAAAATGCCGGTCACACAGAAACTGTTGCCACAGAGAAACACGCCGCTATACTTCACCAATGTTATTCTATTTATTACACGATGTTGTGGGCCTAGTCGTAGGGAAATAATACTCGTAATATCACCGTCCCCTTCGATTGTCCGACCGTCACTGCAATCTTCTTCATGAAATTGAACGCTTCTAAATTTAGCTGTACATTTCGATCCTCGCACGTCCTATTTTTATAGTACTCGTCGGTTCGTCTCGACTGCGTCTTGGCATCAAAATGTAAACAGATTGATGAGCTGCAAGCTCATTGCAGCTTTTCAGACACTTTTCTGCTTGCCGACCTTATTTGTTGTGTTTTGCTCGTCCTCGAGGTGGTTGCTCAGCCACGGGTGAATAGAAAAGTCTTGTGGGGCCTAGTCACTCTTTCGTGTCAGCTGAAGGGAATACTTCTGCTGAGAACTCGGAAATATTCACCACAACTATCCATGTTTATTCCTCACTTCTCGCTCTCCTTCTCTGATTATGGAGCTCTTGCGTACTGCGATCTGTCGGATGAAATGACTCTGAAATTTCAAAGAGCCCAGAACCCTTGCATTCGGTTCATTTTTCGATTTCCAATATTTTAGCATGATACAGGGTGTTTCACGAAAAGGTTACACCCCCCTTCATTTTCGCTAAATACAGCGTAAAAAATTCCGATCAACGCAATTCTTCATGATTTTTTGTGAGGATCTCAGGAAAAATACTTTTACGCAAAAAAGTTGCGCGCAATAGTGCGCAATTGACACTAACTTCATTTTTTCAATTAGAACTCCCCTTTTTTATTACAGATTTGGATTCTACGTCAAATTTCATGAAAAATTCATACCCAAATCGATTTGTTTTATTGCGCACAACCTGCCTTTGGAACGCTCTAAGTCGCGCAACTCCAATTATTGCGCAAGCTCAAAAATTAGGTTTTGGAGAACCCTAATTGTGGCACATGTTTTTTCATCATTTTTTGACGCTGAATCACAGGGTGTCATCCGTTTTGAGGAAGACCAAGATTTCAACAGGAATAATTAACATTTCTTTCACGAAAACATCAGTTTTGTGGTCGAAATCATGTTCATTTTGCTTCCGAGTCTACCAAGGTAGCGGAAGCTTTGTTTTCACTTTTCAAGGTCGAAAAAAAAAAGTTCTCCAAAATCAAAATTTTCACTCGCGTTTTGCGTTTTAGACCTTTCTGAACAATTTTGGTTCAGTGTCTGTGTGTCTGTGTGTCTGTCTGTCTGTCTGTCTGTGTGTCTGTCATGAATTCCTTGTAACGCGCATAACTATACGAAGTTATTGTCCGATTTCAATGAAATTTTCAGAGATTGTGCGGGTTGGTGTGTAGACGGTCCCCTATGAAAATCATTATCCCCGGACTGATAGAAGCGACTGCGCATGCGCAAACGTGAATTCCTTGTAACGGCCATGACTTCTACATTTTCCATCCGATTTCAATGAAATTTTCAGGGATTGTGCGGGTTGGTGTGTAGATGGTCTCTTATGAAAATCATCACCTTCGGACTGATAGTAGCAACTGCGCATGCGCAAACGTGAATTTCCTTGTAACGTCCATAATTTCTAAATTTTCTATCCGATTTCGATGAAATTTTCAGGGATGTTACAGATTAGTATTTAGATGGTCCCCTATGAAAATCACCACCTTCGGACTGATAGTAGCCACTGCGCATGCGCAAACGTGAATTCCTTCTAACGGCCATAACTTTTTTATTTTCTCACCTCCTTTTGAACCACGGGCTTGGGGCCGTCTACGGAGGAGTTGAAAATAAAAACTGGCAGCACGATCATGCTTGAACTCAATAAAATTGCCGAAAAACTCATAACGATTTAAAAAGAGCGATTTTTTCACTAATGACAACCGAAGTTTTGGCTGCCATTTAGAACAATTCCAGTCAAATAGAGAAACGGATGACACCATGTGATTTAGCGCAAAAAAATGATGAAAAAACATGTGCCACACTTAGGGTTCTCCAAACCTAATTTGTATGCAATTGTGGAGTTACTCAACTTAGAGCGTTCAAAAAGCCAGGTTGCGCGCAATAAAACAAATCGATTTGGGTATGAATTTTTCATGAAATTTGACGTAGAATCCAAATCTGTAATAAAAAAGGGGGGTTCCGTTTGAAAAAATTAAGTTAGTGTCAATTGCGCACGATTGCGCCCAACTTTTTTGCGCAAAAGTATTTTTCCTAAGATCCTGACAAAAAATCATGAAGAATTGCGTTGATAGGAATTTTTTACGCTGTATTTTGCGGAAATGAAGGGGGGTGTAACCTTTTCGTGAAACACCCTGTATATTATTTTACTAATTTAAAGCTAAATGGTTGAAAATAAAAGAATGGACAACCTTCAGAATTGGCTTATTGATCTTTAAAATCCCCAAATTTCAGAGGCCGGAGTATTTGATGGATTGATTTTTGTATAATATACAAAAATTAATATATTCGCTTCCTTTGCAATATACATTTAAAATTAAATTTATCGGTCTTCTGTATAGATATGTCATACGTGATATATCGTTACCATTCCAACGTGTAGCAAACGTGTTGTTGCTGATATTTCCCATTTTATGCAAAATGGTATAAAACGGTCTATGAGTGAAGGAACGAGATTCCGGTGTTTCTCAAATTTCTTCGCAATCCAACCAACCTCAGTGTCCACAACATGAAGGGTCCATCGACATTCCCTACGCCAGCTGTTTTGTCACAATCCTGCTCTAAGAGAAGGATATTTGAATGCATGTTGCAGACCAATCGACTACGATTCAATGAAACATGAATGTAGGATTCGATCATGATCAACAATGAGAAATTTCACCATGTCGGAATTTCCTATTTTTGACCCCAAAATCGGATTCAGCACCTCGAAAAACCTCCTACGAGAACTTTCAGCCCGTACTTCCTCATTTACGACTAAACAAAACAGTGTGGGAAGAAAGAACGTTTGAAAAAACCGAGAGAATGACGTCAACTGGAAATAGTTCATGTACGGCCGCTTGAAGCGCTGAGATCGTGAAGTATAGTCCTCAGATGCAACATTTCACAAAACCAGAAAGATCGAAATCGAAGAACTGAAGAGAAAAAATATAAAAAGCAAGATAGACAAATACAGGTTTCCCCTGTTTTTGTTTGATAACTTTCCTCTTAGATAACACAATTTCGTTGTTCTGTCGGGCAACAATGGGAGGAGACGGCGATCCGAACAGCCAATCAGCGAGCGTTCCCGCTACACGTTGAAGAGGTCCGTTTTCCCAGTAAATTTCGAATGTTTCCCGAAAATAACAGGGGACTTATTTTCCAAAATCAACCCGATTTTCATCTATCCCACACCAATAATTATTCAGGAAAAATACAAACAGAATTCGGTGAAATTCCTCACTGATTTTCAGTTGATCTGTTTGTTCATTTATTTGTTAGACAAACTCCCCCCTAGTGAAAAGTTACGCTGATTAATTAACTGAGATGCAATCAAACCGGTCAAATAATCAACATTTTGTCTCTTCACTCTGCGGGAAGTATTGATTTTGACCCATAATTGTTGGAAGTACTGTTTTGATGCTTTTGTGCAATGTTGATTCGCGAGCTGACTAAATTTTACCATATGGTTTTTAAAAATATCTCAAAAATAAATTGAAATAAAGATAGAAACTTACTGTGTGTACTCAGTGGATAGTTCCATTTCATTTGGCTATGGACCCATTCAATCCCAGACATGAACAAAAATGTGAGCTCTCCTGTGGACCAGAACTCATATGAAAGAGGTGCTCGAACTGGTAATGTAGTGCTTATCAACGGAAGTGCTTTCCCAGTCTGCCCTAATTTTAGCGTCGTAGTTACAAACAGAAAATTGCATCCCTACGTAGCCAATCCGAACGTCTATGAGGTCCCGATGAATATAAGGTAGCACTTAAAACGTATCAAAGAAAAGTTAAGGGAAAACAAACGCTTGTAATTCGTTCAGTAAAATTAAATTGTCGGAATAAAAGTACGAGTAAAATATGCTAAACTTAAGGGTAACCTATTTCTTAACTTCGATTGTAAGAATAAAATATTACCTACTGCTGGACTTCTCCTACTTTTAGAAAACCTACCTCTAAGGAACCGACACATCTATTTAACTCTTCGAGTTCAGTAGATTTCGTTACGACTATTTGAAATGTTTTGTTCTTGATTTATTTTTGAATAAACTATGAATAAAATTGATTTTTCAATATTATTATGTATATTTGTAGACCCTTTTACCGTAAGAACATACAGTTATTATCAATGCTTTTAGTATCTGCCAAGATTTGGTAGGTACACCTATAGGAACAAAAGGCTTTGAAATAGGGTCTTAAACTCCTTCGCATAACTTCTAATGGAAGAAAGAAGGGGATAAACTAGGAATTTAAATACACGAACAACGTGAAAGAGAATTGTCCAAAAAATCTTTTTTTCCAATTGATTTGTTCAAATTTATCTAGGCCAAAACAAAAATATTGCAATTTGCAGAAAACTAATATAAAAAAAACTAAAATAAACCTCTAAATGGTTACAAAGGTTCATGATTTCCTCTAAAATGCCGGAGTAAATTTTTATTCTGGGAGTAAACTTTTGAAGCTAGTGGAAGCTTGTCTGTAACGTTGCGAAACTATGCATTCATTCGGGGGTAGGTACGGCTAAATAATTTAGGTGTCAACTGATGAATTTTTTCAATTTCAATCTCAAAATTTTTCATCTATGGAAACAATCGCAAACAAATAAATATGAACAAATGAAACAATTTACCTAATAAATAACTTGATATTCTCCACCAAAAGTTTAAAACAAACGCCAAGATTAAAGAGTAGGGAGGATTCTTTCGATTTTCAATTCATAACTTTTGTTAGAAGCAAAACAACAACTATTAGATAGTACGTAACTTGCAATAGTAACTTCCAAGGTGTACCTGCGGTACAAGAGATCTTCCCTATGCTAGCGGAGGAAACATAATTTTAAGGCTAAAGGGGACAGGGGTCTAGTATGATTCTGAGATGAGAGATGGCACTAGTGTTGCCCCATACTTTCGTCCGGTTTATCTAAGCTTGAAAAATCGTTATTTTCAAATCTAACCATATATGTATGTTATCAGAACAAGAAAATCTTACAAGCCATCATCTAACATATTACCAACAACAAAAAAATTTTTTTAAATATTTTTTTAAAGTTTCATTTAATAATTGAAGTATGTTTTTAATTCAAAAATTCGAATACACCCCGTGTTTGGAAACTATCCTTCTATATGTTGGAATTATCACAAAACAATTTGTGTGAAAATTAGAGGCCGAAAGCGAAAAATTGGACTAAAAAACGTGGCTTGGGAAGACTAGATGGAATTACGTAGTAGGGGAACCCCACATTTCCTAGCAGCTAATCCCGCCCACACGCCAACCCACCTTCCCTTTTCTCTCTCTCTCCTCAACCTCAAATTTGCGCTACGTTTTTACTGTAAATTTTTCAGTTTTGGGCGGATGGCTACCATATTTATTTATAAGGGATATTCTGAGAGCTACTTGACATCTTTAAGAATGGCGGCTGTAATTGTTTTGCGGGAAAAATCGTTCAAAAGTATATTTATAGGCAAAATGAGAAGACAACTTTTTGTTGATGGATTTTTTTGGAATTTTTGCATGACAGCTGGTTTAGTTTCGTTGAGACAAATCCAAAATGTATTGAAAAATGAAAATCGGTTGACCGGTTGAAGAGATCAGCTAGATCTAAGTTTGGTGTTCACCCTCTCACTTGCACAACTGTCGTCCCCTTTAGCCTTAAAAGATGTGAACTGGGTACTATCTATGTTGAAGTTGTTCATTATAGATGACCACATTCGTCACCATTATCTCAGCTTTGCAACAGTAGGCAATTTGCAGGGTTAAGGATTCGATAGGTACGAATAAAGGACTAAAATCGAGGGAAATGATAACTTACCTCACAAACGATGTAAGTTACGGGTTGTGTGGTAGACAACACGTCAGCAGAGTAAAGTAGAAGATCGAGTTGAGGATAACTTGACGAAGCACTCATAAATATCCAAGACCAGCAATGCGATTCTGAAGATGTGTAACGACATGAAAATGAATCGGACGAACCAAAAAATAATACACTTGAGCGAAGTAACTTGCGGGCTGAGACAAAGTTCACTCTACTGGAGCAGACGTTGACATATAGCCTAGTTTACCTACGCAAAAACCATAGCCAATGCCAAAATTGCATGGATTGAATAGTGGGACTCTTACCTTCCACCAAATCCTAGCATGTGAACACAGAACTAGTGACAGGGCTGAGCCACCACCACCAGGCTTCCTTCTAGCCCTGGGGGCGGCAGGAGTGGGCCAAGAACTCTCCCCACTCCAGGACGACCCAATACCACATTTGGGCGTCCGCCACCAGGGGCGCTCCTTTAAACTCATGCCACCCCTCCGCTGAAGGCACCCTCTCTCGAACAACGCCGCGGGAGGAGTGGGGGAAGGACGCTAAAGAAGACCGTTATACCGCGTGGAGAACAAAACTCCCGATCACCCATACAACCGTGCTCTGCTTAGACACAAAAGTCGAACTCCTTTTGCAAGTTGTAAGTGGTAATTAATCCCCTCAGACAATTCCGATGTGAGCCCTGCTGCCCACGAGTCTTGTTCTTGCCTTTTCCCTTTCACGATACATCCGGTAAGACCCACTGGAAATCCATATTCTGGATCAACACCCCAGCAAATCATCATCTCCGTCTAGGATTTCCTTCGGGCCCCGTCAAAGTGAGTTACAAACTTATCTATACCTTGGCCAATGGTAGTGTGCGCTTAAGTGTAGAATTTAACCATGTTGAACACAGTATTTGAACATTGAAAGAACTAATTCAAAGGATAAAATAAGACAAACCTGCTTGTACAATTGCAAAGATTGCAAAGATAGTCGAAGATAAGGTGAAGGTTAATACTCTGTAAAACGAACATAATTGTACAATCAACCCAGCTCCTGTGCCAGGTTGATTGAAATTATATTATTGTAGGGAGATAACTGTTAGATTACTGGCAGCAGGCATTTCATGCTGTGGTATGCAACAAGTTTGAAGAAAAAGAATAAGATTTTTCGGTTTATGATGTTGGCCAACCTTGCTCCTCCCGCCGGGAGTTGGCCGTTATCAATCCTTTCCGGCGCCATTGAGTTGGCATAATAGAGCCTGGTGGATGGCTAGGGCAGGGAAATAGTTTTGCTCCAGCAGAGGCTGGACCCCCAGAGCTGCACCCAGCAAAACAGGGCGGGACGTACTAACAGTTATCTCCCTACAATAATATAATTTCAATCAACCTGGCACAGGAGCTGGGTTGATTGTACAATTATATGGCTGTAGGTCGATAACTGTTAGATTACTGGCAGCTGTTTGAAGTAACCATCCACCAGGCCCACCACAGAGGTGTCCCTGGGAGTTAGTTGATTTATCGCCACAGGGTGTTCAAGAGAAAGCCAAGAGTATAAGAAAAAAAAACAAAACAACCTCTCTCCTCAACTCAGAGAAGGTTACTATTTCTCCTAGGTTTTACTCCTCTTCACATCTATATTTATTTCTCTTTGAAGCCTAGACCCCTTAGTTGGTAGTAGGATGAAAATTAATGAGTCAGAACATATATCTGAGATCACATATATATTAATAGAGATATACATCGTTAGACGTATCAACTTGTAAGATATTAGATCAATCAGTCCGAAACTATGTTGAAAAACTGGAAAACGTAATTAACACGATTGATACAAAAAACTATTTTTGCTCTTTTGGCCCAAATAAATTGACTCTAATGGTACAAACAAATCATTGACATTGGCCCTACTGGCCCAAACAACAAAAAACAATAGACTCTACTGGCCCAAACAACAAAAAAAATACAATTGACACTACTGGTCCAAACAAATAATTGGCACCACTGGCCCAAACACCAACAAACAAAACAATTGACACTACTGGTCCAAACAAATCGATCCCAACATTGTAAAAAAAAAAAAAAAAAAAAAAACTTGTAAGAAAGTCCTCGAGATAAGCATACACTTATATCATGGTGCCGCCAAGACTGCTTGGGCAAAGTCCCCCTGTGAACAGACAGGGCGGTTGTAAACCTTGTGAAACATAGATGAGTGGGATGACCATCCCGCTGAATTGAAAATTACATCAATGGGTACCCCTTTCCTAGCAGCTGCAGATACTGCTGCGTGTCTGGTTGAGTGGGCTTTAAAAGTATTCGTATCAACACCAGCCTTCCCCAGAAGGGTTGTGACCCACCTAGCTAGGGTCGCCCCCGACGCTGGACCATGAGGAGCTCGGATAGTAAGAAAGAGGGAGGATTCTGGTGTTGAAAATTGAGCAGTAAGGTCCAAGTATGTCTGGAGGCAGGACGGAACACATGCCCATGGCTCGCCTGGTAGTCTAGGCAGGGAGATAGAAGGCGCTAATGCCCCTGGTCTAGTAGTTTTCAATATTTGGGGAATAAAAATATCAACTTTAGACTCAGAAACTGAGATATGGCAGCGTTTGATAGCTCGAATAGTCTGCATGCGCTGACCCGATGCTAAAAGCAGGAGTACCACTAACTTTTGAGATAGGAATTCCAAGGATGAGTCCGAGCATAAACGAAGGTAAGATATAACCCTAACTGGATCCCAAATAGCTTGGTAGCGGGCCCTGGTAGGCCGCGACCTAAAAATAGAACGCATAAATCTCCGAATGTCGTCATTTTTACTCAAGTCTCCCCCAGCAATCAGCCCCAAAGCTGCCCTGTGAGTATTGAAGGAATTGAATGAAAGTGACGAGGTCTCGAGTAAATATTGAAAAAAGATGATGATTTTAACGGGTGTTACCTCCATGAAATCCCACGACTTTTGGTGACAAAACGTGGCCCATAAGCGGTATGAAGACTGATATTGGCGCATGGTTGTAGGGGCGATTGACTCACACATTGTAGAAGCCACTGCTACAGGATAACCTCTTCGGATGAACGAATCGCGGACAAAACTGCGACCATCAGTGACAATGAATCTGCCTCTGGATGTGAGTCCGTGCTGTAAGGTGAAAAAAGGGGTTGGTTAGCTGGTTCAAAATAAATAATACGAGAGGATACCATGGACATAAACAATGGGTACCAAACTTGGGTAGACCAAACTGGCGCAACCACAATGCCCCTAGCTCCCTCATCCTGAATTTTTCTCAATACCCTAGACAGTAAGGCGAAAGGGGGAAAGGCGTAAAAGAACATGGCACTCCAACTATAGGTGAAAGCATCCACACCCTCTGCAGACGGGTGGGGGAATCTAGAATAAAAACGTTCACATTGGTGTAAATCCCCTGAAGCAAAAATATCAATGACTGGTTGTCCCAGCTTGGAGACAATTTGTTCGAATAGAGGTCGCCTAATACCCCATTCTGTGTGGAAACTTAACCTCCGAGATTCACTGTCAGCAATAGTATTTTCACTCGAGGGTATGTATGACGCAAATAACCATAGGTGCCTAATCTCACAAAACTGCCATATTTCCCTTGCCAAGGCATGGAAGTGAGGAAAACGAACACTACCCATTTTGTTCACAACCGCTAATGCTGTAGTGTTATCTATCCTTAGCAAAATAGATTTGTGGTGCCAATCCCCAGCCAGAGCTCTCAGAGTGAGAAGCACTGCTCGTAGCTCTTTTTCATTTATGTGGGCTTCCTTCACTTCCCCCTTCCACCATCCACATACTCTGTGTGGGTCTGAAAATCCTCCCCAACCACCATCTGAGGCATCAGTAAATACCTCAACATCATAAGAATCACTCCTGATAGGGGAGGGGGGGCCTCCGAGGGCCCCAGTCCACCATAATAAATCCTCTCTAGCTAACTCTGAGATGGAGCAGGTGGCATCATAGTTACCTAATGATTTCTCTAAAGCCAAGAATCTATCGCGCTCTAGGGCTCTGACATAAAGCATACTGTACGGCACTGCTGGACAAACAGCTACCAATGACCCAATAAGCTTAGCTAGGGTCCGAATTGACATTGACCTCTCCTTTCGGGCCCTATGACACGCTGACTCCAAGGCTTGAATTTTCTCATGAGGAATTGCCATGGTCATAGCCACCGAATCAAAAACAAAACCTAGAAAGGTCACTACTGTTGAGGGGATTAGTCTACTTTTTTCCCAATTTATTATGAAGCCTAAATCCTGGAAGCACTGTAACGAAGTCTCAACAGCCCATTGACAGTCCTCAAAAGTTCTACCAAGGACTAGCGAATCATCCAGGTAATTTACAATAGTGACACCACGCCGTCTCAAAGCAGCTACTACTGGTCTCAGAAGCTTATGGAACATGTAGGGCGCCGACGCGAGACCCATTGCCAGGCAGTTCATACAATACAAACCATCCTCCCAGGCGAAAACCAAGTATTTCCTATGCTCAGGCGTAATTTTCACCATAAAGTAAGCATCTTTGAAATCTAACACCGCAGCAAACATATGAGGCTGTAATAGTCTCAGCACTGAGCGGCTGTCTTCTAACCTAAAGTGGTGTACGACCAACCATTTGTTCAATTTTTGGAGATTCAAAATGAACCGAAAATTGCCATCATGTTTCGGAATCAGAAAAATTGATGACTGAAAAAATGGTTTCCCCTCTGTAAACCGTGATATGGCCCCTATACGAAGCAACTCTGTTATCTTTTCCTGCATAGCAGGAACCTGAGATAAAGGGATTGAATGAAGTGGGTTCCGAACTGTAGAAACAGGTGGAACCCGCGCAAAAGGAATATGGTAACCTGCAACCCAACTGAGAATAGTGTGGTTGGCCGGTAAAGCTTCCCAAGCTGGTAAAAATGAGGTCAACCGTCCTGCATATCTCACCTCTAATAGCGACGCTGGCGATGGGAGGACTGAGCCTTGCCCTTCTGGTGGTAGTACTGTGTGTTCCCTTTCTGCCGCCCACTGGACTCTCTGGCATGGCCTGATGACCTCTGGACGCCCCTCTGAGCAGCTACTGGTCGAGGTTGATGGGCTGCGGGCGATTGGAGTTTTCCGGCGCCTTTGAATGAGAGATGGGAGCACTCCAGATTGCACGCTGATTGGGTGGAATTTGCCGCGGCTTACGAGTGACAATCTGACTCGACAACCTTTTCATTTCTTGCACCTGAGTCAGCAACTGCTGGGCTTTGTTGTCAAAAAGCTGGTCAACCCCAATGTCCATTGACATCGCTACCTCTTTAAAATCATGAGTGAAAGGACCCAGTGCACTGCGCCTCCTTGCATTTGACGTGCGAAAGAACAGGGCGCACTGCAGCGCTGATGCATGCCACATCTTTTCTACGAGCTGTTCCCTTGTTGCTGGAAGGTTTAGATCAGTATCTCCGACCACCATAGATAACGCTGAACCGGAAGCCACAATCGCAGCTGACTGAAGATCTTGTCCCTTTTGATCTGAAACATCCTTTCCCCTCAGATGCTTCGGAATAGCTTCCATAATCAGTCTGTCCAAGGAAGGAGGCGCCAAGGGCGTTAATTTACCCGTTGGTTTGTATTTCTCTAATAGAGATTTAAAATAGTCTATCGGCAGGCCAGATCTCATATGATTGGAAAAAATAGCGATCAGGTGGTCCTCGACTGGAGAAACTTCCTCCATTGGAGCCTTAATCTGGTCTAAGTGCTTCTGGAGGCTGATTGGGACCACAGAGGCGGGTGGTAATACCACTGGCACCTTAGGGCATGACGGGGCCCGTGAGGGTTCAGAAATGTCGACCTCTAGATCCTCAACGGAAGAGTAAGACCACTCACCTTCTTCGTCCGACCCTTCTTCTGATTCTGAGATGGGGAAATCATCTTTTCTCAAAAAAGAGTGTAGTCCCGAAGGGCCAATCGAGCCTATAGAGGCTGGCAAACTGCCGATGGCTTGAGTAGGGGCGAGGAGGCCAACACTATAAGTGTTTTCGTGGCCCTCCTGCCCAGAATGTCGATCCTTGCGGACCTTCGAAGGAAGAGGATCGCCAATTTCCGACTTGGTCATAATCTTCTTTATCTTCTGTCGACCGGGATCCTCCGAATCCGCCGAGAAGACCCGTTTCGGACGCTTAGGTCGAGACGAACGACGAGGGGGGTCCGAATAACGCCGAACCACGTCATCTGCCGACGATTGACCTACCCTCACTGGCAGGTCCGTGTTTAATACACAATTCATCAGGTTTTCGCCCGATTCCATCACCAAAATTTGCACAAATGTCCTCAGCGAAGGTAAAATTTGCAAATTGTATCGGACAAACCCGAAAAACTCGCGATAAAAAACGATAAAAGGACAGTTTTTTCCGCGAGCACAATATTACATTCCACAGAACAAAACACAATGGCGCCGGAAAGGATTGATAACGGCCAACTCCCGGCGGGAGGAGCAAGGTTGGCCAACATCATAAACCGAAAAATCTTATTCTTTTTCTTCAAACTTTGTTGCATACCACAGCATGAAATGCCTGCTGCCAGTAATCTAACAGTTATCGACCTACAGCCATATAATTTATGTATCAATTCTTTATTTCTTGCTCAGAACAACATACGTGTAACAACTCACCAGTTACATTTGCAGAATCTGTAGCTGTATTTTTCTTACCAACGTATTTTCGCATTAGGATCTCATTAAAAAGTTCCTATTAGTTGTATTTGATGTTTTCTCATTTCATACAGATAGGATTTTCGTGCGCAGCTATATTTTTTGTGCACTCTAATTCCCTTCAGGACAACATTGCTAGGTCCTTCCGACACGACCACATTTGGTGGATCAACCTCATTTTCAGCCCTTCAGGCGTACCTATATTCCGACAAAAACCACGACTTCCCTTCGAGGACGCTTCATACCACCGACCAGGTAATTACTTTTATTTTTATCATACCCTGTGTCAGTGTAGCTTCTCAACCTATATATGATTGTTTAATAGGCTCAAACCCTTACAGGAGTAAATTCTTTGAAACGTACAACCTGATAACTAACTGTAGAGTCTTTCACCTTGAGTTGGTAGTTTTAGGACTTACAACTTGGTGGCTGCGGTGCGGATTGTGTTGCTTCATCTGTCATCAACGATTGAATCAGTCTGGTCTCAACCCTTACAAATTACTAACTACATTTTGGTTTAAAGTACTATTTCTAAAAGAGTAAAAGTATTACACCCGTAGCGCTTACATGGCCTTTCAACCTACCCAGCGATCCTTTCTTCTACTAATTTCAGGTGTGCCATTTATTACCACTGATTAACGATCCATGAGTAGATTAACGATCCTACCTACAGAGATTTTGAAGTGAATTGCGATATTGCTGTCACACAGTGGTGCCTAGAACAACATTTGATGACTACAAAAGAACAGAATTTTCGGCCGCCATTTAAAAAAATTCGCGAGATCGGCTTGACAACGGAAAAGCGCCAAGGGCGGACGCTCGGCAGGGTTCGGCCTTGTTCGTGGACAGCCGAAGACAATTGTCTCCCTTCATGGAGACAACAAACTGTAGTAAAACGAGTATTAAAGTAAAGGTATTATTAAACAAACTATAGTATTGTAGGTAGTTAGTAAACAAATTGCAGTATTAAATTGTAGTTTAAAGGCATACTTATTTCCAGCTTCAGACTACCAACCAAACCAAATCGTGTTATCTAAAGGGAAGGTTACAAACACGAAAATGTTGGGAATGGTCTGACGGATTTGTGATTAGACTTGATTTTTGATTGATTTTATACTTTACTTGTTTACGGAGACTTGAGTATTTACTGGACTTGATATTTACTTGTTTACGGAGTGAATGCCAGAGCTGAGAGAAAAGTAAAGACAGCTTTTATGGTTTAGCATAGGTGAATTACCAGCCATCATTTCCATTGCTGTGAAGACCTCTTCGATGTGAGTATATATTTCTTTTCCTATTACCTATTTGAATTTGAAAGGTATATAAATGTTTTTCAATGTCAGACACACTGGTTTTGTTTTGTACTAGGTAGGTATACTAGGAGGGTAATCATGTCACTTTTGAGGGGATAAACTCCTGAAAAATGATCGTACCCGCGCGACTCTTCTTGATGATAAGAGATAAGTAGTTCGATGTTCTTCAGAAGAATGCGCCAAAGGGATGCAAAGTTTCTGTGGCAGACCTATAGTACAATAATCACAGCAAACTATCAATTGAAATCTTAAATGGTACCTACTTACATGAACTGACCCCTGAATCTGTAGTTAGGTATGTTGGTAGATGAATAAATAATATAAAACTTTAATGAAAAACAAGGGTGCATTTATTCAGAAATTTCATTGACATTCAAACATTGTAAAATTCGCACAGAGTCAACAATACGTTGGATTCACTTGATCTTGATGTGAAGATAACAGAATTCTTGGGACGAGTACCTAGTTTGTTTCGAGAGATGAAAAACATGATAATTCCAAAAATAAAACTGTTTCACAAATGAAAGCTAAGATCGGAAAAATAAAACTGTTTCACAAATGAAAGCTAAAATCGAGAACCAAAACACGGGAGTCGAACACATCACAAAATCCTGCTACATCCGATCTAAATTGAAACTGGTTATAAAATTGTGAGGTTATGAAGGGTACAGTCATCAAGAAAGCGGTCGTCCTCGACACCGCCAAAAGCCAGCATTTCGCGTCGTCCATGAAAAAAGTATCGATACATATCGATACTTTTTTCCCCTGATACATAGCGTAGTATCGATACTTTATTTCCAGTATCGGAAGCGATACTTTTTTATATCTCACATTTTATCTGTTTCAACACCTACGACATGAAGGTACCTACTCGACAGTACCTCTATCTCTACAAAGATTGTTGGGAGACCAACAAACTTCAACAAATTCAACAAAGATGATGTACCACCACCTCCAGCTCTCTATGATAACCTGCTGTCCTCCATAATCGAGGAAAGACCACCAAAATGTTAACCCAAACAAGTGCAATACGAAAACAAGTTTTGAATAACAAAATGATTTATTGTTTTGTTTATTCTATACTAATTATTATCCTCGTGATGGAGAGATGTCACACTGATGGAGAGAAACATAAACGACAATTTCACCCATTTTGGTTTATTATTTTCAATAATGAACCTTTGGAATCGACCAAGAAATTTTTTTTTTTTAACACCCCCTCAAAATTTGATGGTTTACGTTTCAAGGTACGTAGAATCCAAAAATCGAATAAAAATTTGGCTGACCATCCGCCGAACGCCGTATGCGGCGCTTTCCCCACTTAGCATTGACAGATTTTGATGAAATTTGGTATGTAGGCTCCATTTGGGTTCTAGTTGTGCCCCGAAGATTTTGGTTGATGTAGATCACTTCTAAGAGTTCCAAAATCAATTTTGAAATTTTGAAAACGCCCTAACTCAAAAAATTTTGATATAAAGGTTTTTTTTCCTTCAATTTAAGATTCTATAGAATTTTTAGAATTTTTTGAGACCACCCGGAGCTTTGTAGGACAAACCGTTCGCTCGCTACGAAAATTTAAAGTTTGGACGTACGATAAATCAGAAACACGAGTGTGAATCGCAAAAGAGGCCTAATCTCTGTTCATATTTTAGCTGACCGAAATGCGATCGATGTTTTTCTTCATGTTGGATGGTTGGTGGCTTTGCAGACGAGTGAATAATAAACCGTTGTGTAATAATTTGCAGCGTTTTTGTGAAAGTATCGAAAAGTATCGATACTCCAAAATATCGATACTTTTTGAAAGTATCGTATCGATACTTTTTGATACTTTCTAGATGTATCGATACTTTTGAAGTATCGGACATCCCTAGCTCGCCGTCTGAGTTGTCAAGCATGTGCAGTCACCATTTTCAGACGGTTGCATGGATATTACACGCGCATGGTCGTCACGAAAGATTTGGTGAAAACTTCACCACATTCAGTCATTTGCAGTTTTCTCCGCTAGTCCTTTGGGAATTCTATCAAATGTTTGAAAAACTACAGCGAGATATGTTGCTGCCGCTCCGACCATCTGAAACAATCCCAAAACCAATCAGCAATACTTCAGGAATCGATTCCATGTACTAATTTGCGAAAACTTTTCCGTCTTAGCACTTTTATTAGACATCTAAAGTAAGACTTGGGCGTCCTTATGTGATTAATCAGGGCTGAAGGAGGACAACACTCAACAGAAAAAACAAATAACCACACAGTAATCCTAGCCCTTAGGCGGCTTTCACACTGCCCGCGATTTGAGCGAAGCGATTACGCGCGAAAAAGACAAAACGCCGCGCGAGTAAGGTTTTTGAATGGGAGGAGGCGACGGGTGTTCACACTGCGAGCGGTAGAGGGCGGTTGCGAGCGATTTCGTGCGAGTGGCCTCTCGCAATCGCAAGGAATGTTGCGATTTGAAGCGAGCGATTTGTAATTCCTTACAGAGTATGGAGAAAGAATCAACTAGGGGGTGTAGAAAGGGTTGAGGGCGCAATGCGCCGAGTTTTTTTTGTTGAACTTGTTGCATTTCCGCTCTTAAAAATACATTGACTAAACTTTATAATTAAAAATTTCTTACTCACCTAATTGTGACCATAACCTTTTCTTCTGCCGGTATGGCCATCCTGAAATTAGTGTCCTGCTTCTGTACTGCATTTGAAATCTGGGATAAAATATAGTCAAAAGTGTTTGAGCTCATCCTGAAATACCTCCGAAACCGCTCTTCATCCTCTCGCAGTTGAGGGTACAAATGGTGATATTCACCTAACGCACATCTTGGCTGATTCACTTCATGAACCCACTTTCTTTTACGCTTTCTTTTAATTTTCAACGTACTAGACTCTAATAAAAAGGAATTAACAGAGTTAAATGGGAACATCTTTCCGGGACACCAAATACTCGACTGGTCTACTCGCTCGCCTGTAATCGCTAGCAGTGTGAACACATCATCGCATCGCATCGCCTGGAAGTTCGCACCTCCATTCGCTTCGCTTCGCATCGCATCGCATCGCGGGTAGTGTGAATTCAGCCTTACCCTCCCACCACTGCTATCACCCTTACCCCCCCCCCCCGCTACACCCATCACCCTAACCCCCCACCTTCTACTCCTGTCCCCCTGAACCTCCCTCCTCTACACCTATCCCTTAATACATTCACTGCGGACCCGTGATCGGGGAACTTCCAGCCAACCTGATTTGAGTTCTTGCGTTTAGTCACATCGTCTGGCATTGTAGATGTAGGAAAAGCGTTGTTAGTTGGTGAACAGTGAAACTGAGGTTATTTTTACACTTCAGAGACTCTCCAGCCCGCCTACAGATGAAATCAAATTCGATTGAAGCAGTGTGTGAACCTTATACCGGCCAATAACAACAAAAGGGTAAGTGGCTCGGATCCGGGACAGACACATGGCTGGAGGGTAGCTGCTGTCCCGGATCCGGGACGGCCGCACTGATGTGTTAACCCCCCCCCCCCCCCACCAAACCCCCTTCAACTCCCATCCCCCTTTAAAAGTCGTACCTAAATTGGAAATTTTCAAGGATTTTTGAAATTCCTTGGTGCATCTGCCTAGGAATTGAAAAATTAAAAGATTTCCGCTAGAATCATCAAAATTTAACAATAATTACTGTCGGCAAAAATTTGAAAAAACCCGTTGTTAATTTAATTTGGTTTTTCCCATTTTTTGCCGACAATGAGGAATTTCACCGAATTCTGTTTGCATTTTTCCTGAATAGTTAATGGTGTGGGATAGATGAAAATCGGGCTGATTTCGGAAAATAAGTCTCCTGTTATTTTTGGGAGACAATAAAATTTTTGATTTCAAAACTAACTGGGAAAACGGACGTGAAGCGGGAATGCTCGCTGATTGGGCTGTTCGGATCGCCGTCTCCTCCCAGTGTTGCCCATTGGGACGACGAAATAGTGTTATCTAAGAGGAAAGTTATCAAACAAAAACAGGGAAAACCTAATTTTCCCCATCTTGCTTTTTCTATTTTTTTTCTTCAGTTTTTCGATTTCGAACTTTACTGTTTCGTGAAATTTTGCATCTGGGGACTATAGATTTCTCAATCTCAGCGCTTCAAGCGGCCATAAATGAACTATTCCAGGATGACGTCATTTTCCCGGCTTTTTTAAACATTTGTATTTTCTACACCGTTTTGTTTATTCGTAAATTAGGAAGTTCGGGCTGAAAGTTTGCCTTAGGAGGTTTTTCGAGGTACTGAATCCGATTTTGGGGTCAAAAATAGGCAATTCCGACATGGTGAAATTCCTCATTGTTGTTCAATTTGGATGATTCCAGCGGCAATCTTTTATTAGCGAATTTTCAAAGAAAATGAAGCTATTGCAATGGCCTCAAAATTTTTAGAATCGACTTTTTCGAAAAATTTTCACACTGAAATCCGTTTTGGAACATTCTGAAACGATCCCTGAAGTTTTTCCAAAAATCATATGTATATATATATATATATATATATGTGTCATTCCGGACGATAACTTGAGTAATTGTTTAAAAATTTTTTTTTAGTTTTTGCCAAAATGTTCGTAACAACAAACCATAGGTCAAGTTCGTTAACCAGCAATTTTGGACAATCCAAAGTGGTCCAAAATCCAAAAAAACTCAAAAAAAATGGGTTTTTCCCGTTTTTCGAGGTTTTTACATTGAAAATGATGGTAATTTATGGTATATTCGGATTCAGCACAAAATTTCTGATATGAATGCTTTTTTCAAAAATGAAAATTGTCCAAAATTAAGAAAAGTTTGTAGCTATATATATATATAATGAATACGCGCGTATATTTGTTGTAACCAGAAATGCAGTAGCCGTGTGGGTACTCTATGAGTTCGTAGAGACGACTAGAACATGAATATGGACTCCTAAGACCTTCAAAGCATACCCAGCAATAATCTGCAGCGTGTTATTAGCGAATTTTCAAAGAAAATGAAGCTATTGCAATGGCCTCAAAATTTTTAGAATCGACTTTTTCGAAAAATTTTCACACTGAAATCCGTTTTGGAACATTCTGAAACGATCCCTGAAGTTTTTCCAAAAATCATATGTATATATATATATGTGTCATTCCGGACGATAACTTGAGTAATTGTTTAAAAATTTTTTTTTAGTTTTTGCCAAAATGTTCGTAACAACAAACCATAGGTCAAGTTCGTTAACCAGCAATTTTGGACAATCCAAAGTGGTCCAAAAACCAAAAAAACTCAAAAAAAATGGGTTTATCCCGTTTTTTGAGGTTTTTACATTGAAAATGATGGTAATTTATGGTATATTCGGATTCAGCACAAAATTTCTGATATGAATGCTTTTCCTCGTTCAAATATTTAATCGACAACTGCCACCGATAGAAACGTTTAAAACCGAGTGTATTATTGAAAATCGCACGATTTTTTCGTACATATCGCGAATATATTTAAATGTTATTAAATTAATTACTTAGATGCAGCAGGTAACGCACCAAGGAGAAAAATATGTGATAAACAAGGTGACTTGTTGTCATGAGGTTGGGAACAAGTGATCATGAACGCGATCTGTCGCACTCATCTTTAACTACGTCCAGGAGCTTCCTCAATCAGAACGCTTCTCGGGCTCCCAGATTCAGCTTTCAGCCCAGTGATTTCACGTCTTCCGGGACGTCGATTATTGGTGTAAAAGCAAGTAAAAAAAAATATATATATACATATATATAAACCGAGAATCGAAAAAAAATCTTTCTACAACAAATTGCAACACCATTGGTCCTTTTCTTAACCGCACCTTAAACTGAATGATTTCTTTGAAAATTCGCTCATTAATTCATGCTGCATGAATGGACTTTTTTTCAATACCCTAGGCAGATGCACTAATAAATTTCAAAAGTCCTTCAAAATTCAAAGTTTAGGTACATATTTTTAAACTTTGAGCGCCATTTCTTGAGATAAATACTAACGAGTAAGGAACGGCGACTGACTGAGGCCCCCTGAAGGCTAAAATAACAAGTTTAGTTGTGAAATCTGCCTCCACGTAGCAGCACCAAAATTAAGAAAATTGAATATATTTGAATTATATATATTTAAATTCCCTTCTTCCCAAGATTACGAGGAATTGTGAGTAATTGGTTCAGAAAGTGTGCGAATTTTTTTGCACACTGCCCCGAAAGAAATTTGTTCGAATTTTGAGCATTTTCAAACAGTGGCTTTGTAGGCACTTGCAGAACCTATTTGAGAATAAGAATCCGTTTGCGGGATTTTTTTACTTGATCACAGCCGTCAGATTCTCGAATCCTCGAATCACAATTGTTCATGAAGGCCTGAAACGTGGAATTTGAGTGAAAATTCTGATTTTGGAGAAAATTTGTTTTCAAACATAGAACAATTTAATGTTTTTTATTTTTAATACCTAATGAACCTTTGGAATCGACCAAGAAAAAAATGGTTTTTTAAACGTTTACGTTTCAAGGTACGTAGAATCCGAAAATCGAATGAAAATTTTTTCGTCCGTTCGCCGTATTTTTCACTGTAACTCACACATGGTGGTGGTTCCTGAGCTGAGTGCATGCCTTGGAGGGCACTAAATCAAGAATCAAAATTTCCACCAGCGTTTTACGTTTCTGACCTTCCTGTACAATTTTGGCTCCGAGTCTGCCTGTCTGTCATGTAATCCTTGTAAAGCGCGAAACTATTATAAGTTATTGAAATTTTACGTTGTTTTTAGAGAATTTTGGTGCATTTTGCTTCCGAGTCTACCAAGGTGGCGGAAGCTCTGTTTCACCTTTACTGTTATTTGTTGAGTGTTGATATTATGTTGGTTGTTACATGTGTTCATTGATAAGTTGGATAACTGTTGAATTTATTCGAAATTTTTCTTCTATTGTTGGTATTATCCTTGTTATAGCACTTGAACCTGCCTATCTATACCTTTTCGCACGTTGTTGCAATTTTTTTCACGTCAATTTTTTATCTTTGTTTGTATTTATTTGCCTATTGTGATAGCACTATAGTGACTTCTGCCGTAAAAATTCTCTCATTCATTCATTCTTTGGAACTGAAATAGAAAAAAGCTGGTCTCAAACGACAGAAATGTCTCGAACTCAACGAGGAGGCCTACGTAGTGCATGCAGGGTAATATCGATACACAAGTTGATTATTTTCACTATCATGCGAGGATGGAACAAGTTAGAGAGCTTACCGAATGTATCAACGTGTTGTCAATTTTGAAGAACCCATTCGCCCAAAAATCCACCTTGGGTTTCACGATAAAATGAACCTTGATCATCCCATCCTGAAATCATAACATCTGAACCACTGAGTACCTTCGGGGACCGTTGACTTGTGGATAACTAGTAAACCTTGACTGTTTTTATTGTTATTGGATCAGTCTCTCTACTTGGCGCACTGTGCTTGATACAAACTCGTACAACGAGCGAATGTGGGAGTTCAGATTTTAATTTTCGAACAATTATTAATTGAATTATACAGGGTGTCCCAAGTTAGGGGCCGGAAAACTTCGGGACTCGATTTTACAACTAATTTAAGTAAAAAAATGTCTGTTCAAGTTTTATATCACTAAAATTTAACAAAAATTTAACATAATTACCCTAAATTACCGAAAAGATATAAAACAACGCTGCAAATTATCACACAAAGGTTTATTATTTTTCTGTGTAGATCACTCGTCATTGCCACTACCGGCCAACCATATTTTCGCTTCGCAATCTAGTTTATTTTGACGAAATAAACGCTTCAAGCGATATCATTTTGTCAAATAAGATTTGAACGGAGATTAGGCCTCTTTTGCGATTCACACTCGTGTTTCTGAGTTATCGTAAGACCATCCGTTAAGTTTTCATTGGGAGCGAACGGTTGGAACTACAGAGCTCTGGGTGGTCTCATTCGATTCTAAAAATTTAATACTATCTTAATTTGATGGCTTTTTCAAAATGTCAAACCTTATTTTAAAACCCTTAGAAATGACTGAAAGAGCTTCGGGGCACAACTTGATCCCAAATGGAGCCCATATACCAAATTTCATCAAAATCGGCACACGGCTTCGGCTATCGGCGAAGAAGGCCGAACCCTGCCGAGTGTCAGTCCTTCTTTTATCTGTTATCAAGTAGAATGAGGAATTTCACCGGATTCTGTTTGAATTTTTCCTGAATAGTTAAAGGCGTGGGAAAGATGAAATTTGGGTTGATTTCGGAAAATTCGGAAATTTCGGAAAGTCCCCTGTTATTTTTGGGAGACAATCACAATTTATGATTTCAAAAAATAACCAAGAAAATGGACCTCTTCAACGTGAAGCAGAAACGCTCGCTCATTGGCTGTTTGGATCGCCGTCTCCTCCCGGTGTTGCCCGATGGTACGACCAAATCGTGTTATCTAAGAGGAAAGTTATCAAACAAAAACAGGGGAATCCTATTTTTCCCCATCTTGCTTTTTCTATTTTTTTCTTCAGTTTTTCGATTTCGATCTTTACTGGTTTTGTGAAATGTTGCCTCTGAGGACTATACTTCTCGATCTCAGCGCTTCAAGCGGCCGTACATGAACTATTCCAGGTTGACGTGATCCTCTCAGTTTTTTTAAACGTTCTTTCTTCCTACACTGTTTTGTTTATTCGTAAATTAGGAAGTACGGGCTGAAAGTTTGAAGGTTGGCGGTTATTCGAGGTGCTGAATCCAATTTTGGGGTCAAAAATAGGAAATTCTGACATGGTGAAATTCCTCATTGTCTAGTAGGAAAGTGCGTACCGCGGATTCTCTACACACCTTGAATTGTAAACCAACAAATTTTGAGGGGGGTAAAATTTTCCTTTTTGGTCGATTCCAAAGGTTCATTATATTGAAAATAATAAACAAATAAAGGACCGTTGGAAAGGGCTTCAAATTGTCCAAAAGGGGGGAGCTGTGGTCCGTGCCCTTCATCCAACCACGGAGTCCTCCCGTCAAAAAGTCGAGTTCGTTTGAAAAACGCTGCAAATTATTACACAAAGGTTTATTTCTTCCTGTGAAGATCACTCTCCTGGAAAGAACACAGATTTGCCATTGACACCACCTACCAGCCATATTTTACCTTCACAATCAATTCGAAAATCGAAGATTCGAACAACGATCGCATTTTGGTCAACTGAAGTTGCGGAGGCCACCTTTGCGATTCACACTCGTGTTTCTGATTTATCATGAATCCAACCCTTAAGTTCTCATAGGTTCCGAACGGTTGGTTTTACAGAGCTTTGGGTGGTCTCATTTGATTCTAAAACTTCAATCTTAAAATAATTAAAAAAAATATATATATATCTTTACATCGATTTTTTTAAAGCTAGGGCGTTTTAAAATGTCAGCCCTTATTTTTTAACCCTTAGAAGTGACTGACATCAGCCAAGAGCTTCGGGGCACAACTAGACCCCAAATGGAGCCCACATACCAAATTTTATCAAATTCGGTCCATGGTAACCTAGGAAAGTGGCGCGTACGGAGGGCAGACGGCAAAATTTTCATTTCTTTTGTTGGAGTCTACGTACTTTGAAATGTAAACCAACAAATTTTGAGGGGGAGTTAAAATTTTGCTCCCGAGTCTATCTAGTTAGCGGAAGTTTTGTTTTCACTTTTCAAGGTTGAAAAATAATATTCTCCAAAATCAAAATTTCCACTCGCGTTTTACGTTTCAGACGTTCGTGTACAATTTTGGTTCCGTGTCTCTCTGTATGTATGTGTGTCTGTCATGAAATCCTTGTAACAGCCATCACTCCTAATCTTTCCAACATTATTCAGAGATTGTGCAGATTGACGTGTAGATTGATTGTGGTGATAGTGGAAGGTACTTGGAGATCGATGTTTTGAGATTAACTACTATGCATCGGATCATCTATACATTCGGGTTATGAATACGAGGAAGCTATGTGCCACACCCACTTGGCAGACTTTTTTCGATCGATTCCAAAGGTTCACTATTGAAAATAATAAACCAAAACTGCTATGACTGTACTGCAGTGTTGACAGTGTCAAGCTACAGGGCAGTTTGACCAACATAGGAAAAAAATACTCTACGGCAAAGCATGCCTCCCTACACTTACTTTCTGGACATGCCTTCTATTTTCATCATATTTATCCGTCTAGATGAGTATGTAGAGTGTTAGATAGTTCAATAAACGTTGATTAATTTATGATAGTTCAATAAATAGTTAAGTAAGTGAGCATACCACTTTCATGTCTCTGGCTCTTTTGATTGCCTCATGAAGCTCACTCGTGAATTTCTTAGACTGTAAAAGAACAACCATAATTAGATTATTATTTTTTTATTTAGGCTATATTGTTTAAAATTTGTGGATGTTTTGGCTCATTGTGCAAACGCTTCCGTTTACCATCAGGAAAAAAATTAATGACTCACATTCCTTTCAGCCGCCTGACAGGAGCTGATGATGTGCCCCAGGTCACTGAACCTCGCAATTTGCCACAGGGATGTTCTGACTATACGCAGAGCAACGCAGGCTCGAGGATCCGCCGCCAAAGAGAAGCTGTCTTTGATTATCTCGTACAATGAAAACGTCATGCGGTAAAAGAAAAATGCCGACCAGGCCAAAAAGGATCTTTGGAACCACTCGATGAGATCGTCTATCGCCCAACAGAGCTGCGCCTGGTTTCTGATCAACTTTCTGCACTTGCTCCGTCCCTGGAAGATTCGTTCAAGTACATACTTATTGTACCTAATTTATTATGAATTACACTCTAAGAAAATTTTGAATTGTTTGAATTATCGAACGGATACTTTTTTACATTTTGGACACTCAAGTTAGGTGGGGGGAAGTTCCTGCAGGTTCCAATTTACTCCATTTAAAATGATAAGCCGGTGCGACATCAATAAATTTTTAGAAACTTTCCGTTTCTTTTCTTGTTTGTTAGAACATTGGTTACAAAAACACTACTGGAAAAATACCATGGTAGTTGTCGACCAAAATATGTTTATGGTCGAATTATTAGAGAGTTACAGCAGCATTTGGAACCATCATTCCGCGAGAAGCTGTTAGGGTAAGCATCGAGTGGATACTAGAGTATTTTTGTACTTCCCGTGTTGACAAAATGCGAAACGTGAAAAAGAGCAGCTAGCGCGAGCACTCGTTGATGCTAACTTTCCACGTCATTTTTTTCAGATCTCCTCCGTGAAATCGTGAAAAGTGAACTCCTTTAGTGACGTTAACGTGATGCTTACAAGTTAAGTTGGCAAGGTTACTTTGGCGGATTTTTACTCCTTGTCTATTTCAAATTTAGTTCCCCTTTCAGATAGGATATTAATTTTTTATTTTTCATGTTCCCAGTATCATGATAAAAGTTATGGAACAATGGATGGAGACCATGAGGTGAGTCCATCTGGAAGAGTTCCTCCACTGAGAAGGAACTTGAGCAAGTATTCGATGATTATTTAAGGTTTCTGCTAGTGAAAAAGCACCCCATTTCAGAAATTTCCATGGTAGAAGAGAAAGTTCTTGTCAAACCCCAGGACATACCAAATCTGACTTGAGGATTCAACATAACCACTTAAACAATCTAGTACTCCCTTACAGACCAAATTTTGCGAAGGTTTTATTACTTTATGGTTTTATTATTTTTATGGTTTATTATATTTTTCGATTTCTTATAAATATTATAAGAAATCCATACTACGTTATAGATATTTTTTATGTTTTTAAATTTATTACCTAATTATTTTTTATTATTATTGATTTTTTATTATTGATATTATTTAATAGTTATCAATAATCAACTGCATATATATTGTTGTGGGTTTTGACGGTAATTTACCGATTTTAGGGCATGTTGCAGTCCTGGTTTTGGTAGACGTGAATAAGGACGATTTGTTGTTACTTTCCCGGTTTTATTTTTTTGGCTCTCAATTTTTTGTTTAACACACTCACTGCGGACCATTGATCGGGGAACTTCCAGCCAACCTGATTTGAGTTCTTGCATTTAGTCACATTTTCTGGCATTGTAGATGTAGGAAAATGCGATTCAATGTGAACATTGAAACTGAGGTTATTTTACACTTCAGAGCCTCTCCAGCCCGCCTACAGATGAAAACAAAATCGATTGAAGCAGTGCGTGAACCTTATACTGGCCGATAACAACAAAAGGGTAGGTAGCCTAAGTGACTCGGATCCGGGACAGACGCATGGCTGGAGGGTAGCTGCCGTCCCGGATCCGGGACAGCCGCACTGAATGTGTTAAGTGAAATATTTTTTTGTGCGAATTTGAGAAGAGTTGTCGTGTTTATTTTGTCTTAACCCAGTTGTAACATACATAGATACCAGTAAAATGAATAAAGAAGTATGATAGCACCTACCTAACAAATGATAGTAAAACCTACTGGAGAAAAATTGGAACCCATAGTAAATGAAACAATAATGAGAATTGAATTAAAATAACTTCAATATTAATGATGAAGTGGAAAGGTAGTGGTAGGTACAAGCAAATAGTCTTTTCTGTTCAACCATGGAAGAAGAAAAACCACTCCATCTACTCTGAGGTTATCCTCACGTAGCGCACCCTCGCGTAGACAGCAGATTCTTTCAAACGCCAAAAGTTGGCTTTTGGCGTCAAGGAACTTTTCGCGTGTGGGAGTAGAAACGTGTGAAACGAAACAGCAAGTACAAAAATACTCTACTAACTTTCTGACGTGAGTCTCACGTAAATCTCGTGAGGCTCGCGTGATTGACGTTGCTGTAGATTTTACAACACTCCTTAGGTAACGCTAAGCATTTTGCGGAGTTTATTCACACTCTCCAAGCCTTGATGATGGTATATAAATGTAACGAAACGTCGGCCTAAACAAGTGTTTTATTCTTCTGACCGAACTTCAAGAACCGCGCCGTTGATGACCACGTTGATTCAAACTCCTAGTTTGCATCAAGCAGTCGAGAAACAAGAACCTTATCATTATATCTTATTTACCTCTATCCGAATGTCAGGTTGATTCTGAATAAACTTACTTCTCTGGGAACATCAAACGAAGGCGATTCGATCAGTCGGGAGGTTATTAAGACGAACTGTTGGTTGGCAAACGAGAGCAGAGAAGTCACCATCAGCCACGTGGAGTAGAAGTAGAGTCCGATGTAGGAGTTCAAGGTGGTGTCCACGACGAACATCAACGACAACTCGTTGCACTGAGGGATCAACGATAAGACGAGTACCAGGGCTTGCAGCAATACCCGCACAGCCACGATTTTGGCTATCCGACCCGAACTTCCCTGTGAGGATCTGTAGTCGGAGCCGCCGAGCTTCTCGAAGCAACGCGCCAGGTGTTTTGTATTGAAGTACATTTCAAACTGAATCCACACCATCACGACGGCTTGCAACAGGTTCCTGAAGTCGTTCACGATGTCCATGAAAGACCCCTCAGTGCCTATGCCTGCCATAACAGCCGAGTACACGTAGACCACGGCGAGGCCAAGAGTGACTGCCACCTTCAGCGCGCTTGGGCGGCTCAGGGAAAGACAGTTTCCAACAGCCTGACTATATTTTAGTGGAACTTTCATGTACTCCAATAAATCGTTCGAGATTTGCGGCGTTTTAACATTGCGTCGTCTCATTTCTCCTGTCGCTTGATGTACTCAGTTTAACCAAAGCTGTTGATGCTGCGATTCAATTTTAAATTCAGATGAGCAAACTACGATGTCTTACCCTCCCTTCCTTTCGATGTGAAGCTGTTCCCACAGATTTCGCCAAGAACACTGTTAATTGCAATAATTGTCACTCAAACTTGATGAAAACGCTGCAAATGATTACACAAAGGTTTACTATTTTTCGGTACAGATCACTCGTCTGCTAAGAACACAGCTTTGTCATTGTCACTTTTTAAAACAATCGATCTCCCTCTAGAGACTTGAGGTTTGCGATGTGACAAAAGGGACACGCCATAAATGAAAATTAAAAATCAGACAAATTTTAAATTTAAATCAACCATAGGTACTACCTACTTCACAATCAAGTTTATTTGGAAGGAATAAACACTTCGACTCAATCGAAGAAATCTGGAGTTGTTCGTGCCTTAAATAGGAAATTTGGACGCAAAACTGAGTAGAACTCGAAAAAACCAACAACGATCGCATTTTGGTTAGCTAAAATTTGAACGGAGTTAGGCCTCTTTTGGATTCACACTCGTGTTTCTGATTTATCGTAACCCTTAAGGGGACACATATGTCAATTTTTGGTCCGGACGCACAAAAATTTTTTTTTCCATAATTTGTAAATAGACTCAATTCCGGAAATTTCAGAAAAAAAAATTTCTAAATCCGATGAGTAGAAGTGCTGTAAATTTGGGTTATAACTGGAGTCACTAGTGCTGAGGAGCGCTCGGAAGCCTGGTTCCGTTTCCATTTGATTGAGAGAAGAACTTGGCTGACGTTCGGCAGACTGATCAACTGACCTAAAAATACTTCCCTTGAACACTTTCTTCCTTTTTCTATAAATCCGTGTCGATTTTGGTATTTTCGACAGAAAACTTCAACACGAAACACGACGAGACACAACACGAACGAGACGAGACACAAAAATAAGACGTGCTCCTGTAAACATACACTCAGGCTGTCATTCTTTGAGGTTTCGATGCTAAACGATGTATTCTATTCGATATATATCGATGTTGAACTATCGAGAGTTGATACCGCAATTCCATTGGTTGAAAACAGGCAGGAACAGTCATTAAAATTTCGATAAACCTGACCGCCCAAACTCGGCCGCGCGTTTTTGATTCAAACCGCTTTCCTGTAAAATTACGTTTTTGAGCTTATTTGTTCCTTTTTCTCAGGAACTATTCATCCGAATGGAACCAAATTTTTACAGGATGTTCTTCTAGTATGTACCTATAATTATGATGGAGGGTTTTGCCGAATAACGCCATAGAGCCTAAATATGGGTGTGTGAAAATACAAAATATCGCTAAAAATGTAAAACCCTCATAACTTTCTTTCTGTGAACTTCATAAAAACTTTGTCAATCAACTTTGCTTCAATAAGTATACTGATGGTGCTGTCGAAATTTCAGACCGATAGCTTGAGTATTCTGAGAGAAAAAGGAACATTTATATCAAAAAATTAGGTTTAGAACAGCTCAAGTTTGGAATTGTAACTTTTTTTTGGATGGTCTGACTGAGTTCAGATTTTTACCATCCAACCAGAATATATTGAGGATTAGTCCCTCAAAATGTCATCAAAATCGGACGAATCATTGAACAAATATCGCGAAAAAACCAAAATTGCTGCCGTAGCGCGGAAATGACATATGTGTCCCCTTAAGCTTTTATGGGAAGCGAACGGTTGGTCCTACAGAGCTCTGGATGGTCTCAATCAATAATTAAAATTCAATTCTATTTTAAATTGATGAAAAAACAATACCTTTGTATCAAAACTTTTGAGCGTTGTGAAAATTTCAACCATCATTTTTCAGAAGTGACTGAAATCAGCCAAAAGCTTCGGGGCACAACTAGACCCCAAATGGAGCCCTCATACCAAATTTCATCAAAACCAAATCAAACTGAGGAAAGTGCCGCGAACGGACGGATTTTTTTAATTCGATTTTCGGATTCTTAAACAAAGTGGAAATTTCGATTTTGGAGAACTTTTTTTTCAACCTTGAAAAGTGAAAACAAAGCTTCCGCTACCTTGGTAGCCTCGGAAGCAAAACGGAAACGGAATCCATCAAATTTTGAGGGTGAGTTAAAAATTTGTTTTCTTGGTCGATTCCAAAGGTTCATTATTGAAAATAATAAACCAAAATGGCTCCTAAATTTCCAAACCATCAATAAACACTGTATCAAACACTATATCAGTCCTAGTTTAGATGTGATCTCATCACGATGCTACTGGAAACTCAACCCCTGCTGGACACCCGAGAACCCTCGTACTAATAAAAAACGGAGTTGAGAAGAACTTTGTCTCTGAGAATAATGAGTTACAAGTTAAATCGATTTCGACGGTTAGGTCTCATCAGTAACAAACATTAACGTAAGTTATTAACCGTTGAAATCGATTTAACGTGTAACTCATTATTCTCAGAGACAAAGTTCTTCTCAACTCCGTTTTTTATTAAAATGGTTTTCCACAATCTCATCGCGAGTGATTTTATTCGCCTCGTACTAACGTTGTACTTCTCGATGCAGAAAGCTTTGAAAGTATATTTACCAACATGATCCAGTTCACCAGTGCCGCTCTGATATCCTTGATGTGTGAGTACTCCTCTGAACTCCATTAAAAAACGATCAGCAAACGAGTACCTTGAGCAAAACAGGTCGATAATGGAGAGTTGTGCTCCCGATAATACCTTACAAATGAGGTTCCTGTTCTAGCCATTAGTGGCCTCTCAGAAATAACTAAAAGGGGGCCCTATTTGGAATGCTTACTTCTAAAATTCAAACATTCCGCATTTCTTGCAGCGTTGTAATTTTTTTTTTTGTTGTTGTTGTTAGGGTACCTACTTATCTACATGATTATTGCTAACTAGCTGAACTAGGCAAAAACAAATCGTAGATAAGCACGTAATTTATTAAAAGAAAAAAATCGACATCTGCCATTAAATACAGGGTGTTTCACGAAAAGGTTACACCCCCCTTCATTTTCGCAAAATACAGCGTAAAAAATTCCGACCAACGCAATTCTACATGATTTTTTGTGAGGATCTCAGGAAAAATACTTTTGCGCAAAAAAGTTGCGCGCAATCGTGCGAAATTGACACTAACTTCATTTTTTCAAATGGAACCCCCCCTTTTTTATTACAGATTCGGATTCTACGTCAAATTTCATGAGAAATTCATACCCACATCGATTTGTTTCATCGCGCGCAACCTGGCTTTTTGAACGCTCTAAGTTGCGCAACTCCACAATTGCACAAAAATTAGGTTTTGGAGAACCCTAAGTGTGGCACATGTTTTTTCATCATTTTCTAACGCTGAATCACATGGTGACATCCGTTTTTCAATTTGACTGGAATTTTTCAAATTAACGGCCAAAAATTCGGTTGTTTTTAGTGAAAAAATCGCTCTTTTTAAATCGTTGAGTTTTTAGGTAATTTTATTAAGTTCAAGCATGATCGTGCTGCCAGTTTTTATTTTCAACTCCACCGTAGACGGCCCCAAGCCCGTGATTCAAACGGAGGTGAGAAAATAAAAAATAAACATGATTTGGACCTCAAAACTGATGTTTTCGTGAGAGAAATGTTAATTATTCCTCTTAAATCTTGGTTTTTCTCAAAACGGATGACACCCTTTGATTCAGCGTTAAAAAATGATGAAAAAACTTGTGCCACACTAAGGGTTCTCCAAAACCTAATTTTTGCGCAATTGTGGAGTTGCGCAACTTGGAGCGTTCAAAAAGCCAGGTTGCGCGCGATGAAACAAATCGATGTGGGTATGAATTTCTCATGAAATTTGACGTAGAATCCGAATCTGTAATAAAAAAGGGGGGTTCCATTTGAAAAAATGAAGTTAGTGTCAATCGCGCACGATTGCGCGCAACTTTTTTGCGCAAACTTATTTTTCCTGAGATCCCCACAAAAAATCATGAAGAATTGCGTTGGTCGGAATTTTTTACGTTGTGTTTTGCGGAAATGAAGGGGGTGTAACCTTTTCGTGAAACACCCTGTATATGACCCGATGCATGGTAGCTAATCTCAAAACATCAATCTCTAAGTACCTTTCACTACCCTCATAGGGGACCATCTACACGCTAATCTGAACAATCCTGAGAAATTTCGTCGAAACCGGATGAAAAATGTAAGTGTTATGGCTGTTACAAGGATTTTACGTTTGCGCATGCGCAGTCGCTACTATCAGTTGGGGGGTAATGATTTTCATAGGGGATCATCTATAACCTGATCCGCATAATCCATGGAAATTTCATCGAAATCGTATTGAAAATGTGGAAGTTATGGATGTTACAAGGAATTGACGTTTGCGCATGCGCAGTCGTTTCTATCAGTCCAGGGAGGATGATTTTCGTAAGGGACCGTCCACACGCCTACCCGCACAATCCATGAAAATTTCATCGAAATCGGACTATATCACCATAATATAGGTAAGTTATGCTGGTTACAAGGATTTCATGACAGTCACACAGACAGACAAACACGGAACCAAAATTGTTCAGGAAGGTCTGAAACGTAAAACGCGAGTGGAAGTTTCAATTTTGGAGAACTTTTTTTCCGACCTTGAAAAGTAAAAACCCTACCTTGGTAGACTCTGAAGCAAAATGTTATTTCACGGCCTGGAATCGAACCCGAGTCCCCCACAAGTTCGGACGACATACGTGCATACGGTTGGGGTTTTGTGTATAATATACACATAATCTATACAGACTAATATACAGTACAGTATTAGTCGAACTTTCGTACGGTGCAGATCTACGAAGTGTTCCGCTCTCTTATCTTGATCGTTCTTATCGCGATATTGGTGCTCATCGGACAGGGGCCGACACCCAGATAAGTAATCGATCTCAGATTTATCTCCTATAAACCTGTTTGACCTATTGTTCATTGATCTCCTGCAAGAGTCGTAGTACATTAAAATGACAGGGGCTGGTGGACCTGACCCTAAACCACCTGATATCGGTAAAAACAACGGACAGTCGAATAGTCAATCGATTTATCGGTATAAAAAAGAAGACCCGGGCCCATTCGTGATATTAATTGAAAGCGAAGATAGTACCAAATCAGGTATTTCCAGAATTCACCCAATGGCGATTGGAAAACTTATCCATGCTAATCACGACGATATTGCCCAACATGTACTCAATATTAACAAAGTCGGTCGAAATAGGTTGAAAGTAGAACTATCTAACTATTGTTCGGCCAACAAATTACTTGTATCGAACCAATTGAAAGAAAAAGGCTTTTCCGCCCATATACCCTTCCACCTAATCCATAGGAAAGGAGTTATTCGAGGAGTTGATACACAACTTTCTGATACCGAATTGATAGAACTGATCAGAGGTCCTCTAGGCGAACGCCTCGAAATCGTTGAGCTGAAACGCTGTACGAGGAAACAGGAACGAGACCCAAATCAAACTATGGAGATAGGCGAAGAAAATCATACTGCCACGAATTTATTCTTACCAACCCAAACAGTTTTTGTGACAATTAGGGGACAAGCTCTTCCTCCTTTTGTTAACATATTATTTGTTCGGTGTAGTATATTACCATATGTACAAAAAGTAACCCAATGCACTAATTGTCTGCGTTACGGACATGGGGAAAAACAGTGTAAGGGAGCCACCCGCTGTGCCAAATGTTCCAAACCTCATGAAACGGAGAAATGTGATAGTACTGAAGAAGCACGATGTTATCACTGTGGTTTGGGGCATAAAGCAACAGACCAACAAAAATGCCCTCAATTCGCCAAGGAACAGAAAATCAAAAAACTAATGAGTGATACTAATATGTCTTATTCGACAGCAAGATTTCACGTCGAGGGTAAACCTTACTCTGCAGTAATACAAGATCCTCCCATCTTACAGGATAGAAACGAGTTCCCTACACTGAGGACATCTATGGAAAGTCTTCCCCAAAGACCAATGGCATCCACAAGCTCATACGTCCGCTCAGCAAAGAGAAATAGGGGTTGCTTGCCGCCCAGTCCCACCAGTTCCCCTTTGGTCGACTCGTCCTTGCTATTTACTTTCCCAGTTCCAAAAAATGTTAGTGGTGGTTTACTATCACAGCACTCCAGAGAGTCGACAACACTCGACTCTACTCCAATTAGCCGCATTAACCTGATCCAATCGGAGAAGGATGTTTTCTACGATATGATTCTCTCGGTAATTCGAGAGGTCCAACAGAAACAGTCGACTACCTCAGAAAACACGATAGATGATAACGCTATTAAACTACATATCAAGCAACGGTTAGATGGTTTATTAGATCGATCGGCGGAGGAAAAATGACGAACATTCCCTATTCAAATAATAAAACAGAATCAAGTGATAAGGAAATCCATTTCCGTCAAAAACCAAACAACTTGAAAAATAATAATGGGCTCTAATAACTTCAAGATATTGCAATGGAATGCCAGGTCATTAGTTGCTAACAAACCAAGCCTAGAATACTTCCTAACACAAAATCCTGTTTCCGTCATAGCCGTCTCGGAAACCTGGTTTATCCCCTCAAGGAGTTATTTCTTTAGAGGATACAATCTTCTACGTTGCGACAGAGCCGATGGTAGAGGCGGGACCGCCCTACTCATCAAACATGGCATAGCCTACCATCAAATTACAAATCTACCTAACATCCCCGACTGTGCCTGTGTTGCAGCCTCACTGAAATTTGGTGTTAACAACTTACTGACGGTAGTATCCGTCTACAATAGCCATCGTAATTCGACAACACAAGCGCAATGGGAAGCCCTATTCCAAAGAATTCCCAACCCGTGTATAATAACAGGGGACTGGAACTGCCATAACCAGCTGGTGGGATCCTCCTATTCAGATCCAAAGGGTGTAGCACTTTTCGAGGCCGCAATGGATTCCAACCTGATTTTTCTGAACGACGGCTCACCAACACTGATTCCATCAGTTTCGCAGAACATAGTTTCAGCAGTGGACATCACATTCTGCTCAGCTCCCCTAGGGGGGAGATGTGAGTGGGTGGTTCTCGGGGATGCGATGGGATCAAACCATTGGCCTACAATGACAACTCTGGATAGTGATGAGGGACTTGGGCCACACCTACCATCAAGAAAGTGGAATCTCAAGAAAGCGGACTGGGATAGGTTCAAATCGTACTTGTCTCAGCAAACTGATCTACTACAAAATCAAAATCTTTCTTACCAACAATACATACAGATACTTGAAGATGCGTGTGAGGAGGCTATCCCGCAGAATCATCTATCGAGCAGGCGATACCCAGGTAATCCTTGGTGGACCCCTGAGTGCTCCACAGCAGTCCAAAAACGCCAGGAAGCTACGAGAAACTACCAATCGTCATCAAACCTTCAAAATTTCCTGGCTATGGCGTCAGCAGCTGCCTCAGCTAAACGCATATTAAGGCAAACTAAGAGAGAGCAATGGAGAGCATACTGTGCCTCGTTGAGTAGAGCTACACCCATAGGTCGAATCTGGTCACAAATCAAAGCTATTAGAAGGTCCAGATGCTGTAAAAACCCATTACAAGAGGGCGAGTGGATTCAGGAGTTTCTGACAAAGCTCACCCCCGCTAGTGCTCATTTGCCTAGGCCGGAGGCTACCGAAGATACAGCACCTACTGATTACATCAATACCCCTTTCACAATGCTGGAGCTGAGTACTGCCCTTTCAAATCGGTCGGACTCGGCACCAGGAAAGGATAACTTCTCTTACCAGATCCTTTCGAATGTTCCCGCCCTCTTCAAAACTAAACTTTTGAGCTTTTTCAACTTCTTTTGGTTCACTGGTGAGTTTCCGTCAGATTGGTCTGATTTCATTATCATTCCAATCCACAAACAAGGAAAGGAATTAAACACTGCGGATTCGTACAGGCCCATCTCGCTTGCTTCATGTATTCTTAAGACATTCGAGAGATTGATCAAATATAGATTGCAATGGTGGATTGAAAAGAACAGCGTTCTTCCATCTAGCCAATTCGGGTTCAGAGCGAAAAGGTCCACCATAGACGCCATCAACCAGCTTATTACGGATGTCCTTTTGGGGTTCACATCCCAGAAGTCCACCCTCGCTATATTTCTGGACGTAGGTTCCGCGTATGACGATGTAAACCTGAGTATACTCCATCAAAACCTTGTGAACATTGGACTTCCCTCGAGCGTAGCTCTTAATATAGTCTCACTAATCTGGGAACGGAACATTTATGTTCGCATTAATGGACAGCTATTTGGACCACGGAAGGCCTGGAAGGGACTCCCGCAAGGGTGTATCCTCAGTACCCTCTTATATGCACTTTATGTCTCTGATGTTGAAGAGTACATTCCCGAAGGAGTAAAAATTATCCAGTACGCGGATGACATTTGCATATATACATCCAACAAAGAGTGGGACAGCTGTACCGATCTCCTGAACGATGCATTAGTAGGTTTGAAAACTTTCTTTGCTGGCCTGGGCCTTTCACTATCTTCATCAAAAACCTTGATCTGCCCATTTAGCAGGAGACGAAGGAGGCCATTTGGAGACGAGTTGCGCTTGGCTGGTGAGACTTTAAGGGTGGTGGAAGAAGTCAAGTTCCTAGGAATTACTCTCACAAAAAGAATGTCATGGAACCGCCATATTGAAGCCGTTATTTGCAAATCCGGAAAACACCTAAATGTCCTACAGTCAGTCACAGGAGCCAATTGGGGAGCGGACCCTCACATAAACATGATGTACTTCAGAGCAACAATCCGCAGCATCGTTGAGTACGGATTCTGCTTCTATGGTTCTGCTTGTAAGACGTCAATCCAAAAACTAGAGCGTATGGTATCCAAATGTTTGAGAGTTGCGTTAGGCGCATTGACCTCAACCCCCCTTAATGCACTTTACGCTGAAGCTGGAGAACCTCCCCTCGGAGCTCGCGGCAAAATGATAGCTCGGAGATTTGCTTTGTCACTATTTCAGCGGCATCCTCTCCATTTTTCACGTCTCAAAGATCTATCCATACTCAATTTGACGGATAAGTACTGGGCCAAGAAACCAAGTCCACTATTATGTGAAGCATTCTATGCCATATCCGAATACCTCGATCTTATCTCACCGCTCCCGAAGCCTGTACGGTATGAGCTGAATTATGTGAGCTTGAGAGCCCCTCCTATATCCATCCCGTCTAACTCTGTTCAAAACCCTACATCATTCACCAAATTCATCCGTGAACGGTGGCCCGAAGCTGTACATATCTACACCGATGGCTCCTTGATCGACGGTAAAGTAGGGTCCGCATACTACGATATAACTCGAAATGCCATCGCCCGATTCAGATTGGCAGATTTCGCATCTATATATACAGCCGAGCTAATTGCACTCCACGAAGCATTCAAGTACGCGATGCAACCCCATTTAGAGCCAAGACCCGTGATCTTCCTGACTGATTCCCTGAGTGTCATAGCCAAATTACAAAATATCAACCCCAACTCGAATTTGAACTACGTAGAGGGTGAGATCGTCAAACTATGTGCAGCTTTGAGGACCTCGGGACGGCAGTTCAGGCTGATATGGGTGAAAAGCCATGCGGGTATAGTTGGAAATGAGCTGGTGGATTCCTACGCAAAAGAAGCGACGAAAAAACCCACGTGTGACATCCAGACTCCAGTATATCCACCATCAGATCTACGCAGACGGCTCAGAGAAGAGATGTTGAAAGAGTGGCAAGACACGTATGATCGATACCCATCTGGTGAGCCATACAAAACAACGTTTCCCAAAGTTTCTCTAACTCCGTGGTTTACCAAGTGCCCGGGGAAAAGTAAATCGTTCTATAAAACAATAAGTAGAATTCGATCTGGGCACTGCGTGACCAAAGCCTATCTACACCGAATTGGCAGAAGCGATACTGACCTGTGCGACACCTGTCAGACGACAGAGACGTTGCATCACATAATCCTCGAATGCAACAAATTCAATGCAGAACGAGACATTACGATTAACAGCCTCCCAACATCCATCCCTCGACCGTTCAACCTCGCAACCATCCTTCGACAAGACGTCTACGAATTAATTTTCACATTTCTCTGTAGTTCGAATATAACCATATAACCCGATGAGAATGGACAACATTTAGTTAATTGTCAATTTACTCAGATTTATATATTTTTTTATACCTAGCAATGTAAAATAACATACTATGTAAATATTTTTAATATAACCATGGCTGTATGGTATTACCGATGCCAATAAAATTGAAAAAAAAAAAAAAAAAAAAATAATATACAGTATCTAATATACAGACTAATCTATAATATAGATTAGTCTGTATATTAGATAGGTACTGTATAATGGTTAATCTAGGAATGCATTTCGGAATGACTGTAGGAAATCGAGTATTGAATAGAACAGATTCGTAGGGTGCTGTTAGTAGTATCCTAGTTTTCACGGTCCCTGGGGGTGACTCACCTGCAAAGATGGTTGAAATTTAGTCGTGAAACAGTCCCCTCTTAATCGGTTAATTAAATCTGTCGCGGATTATTTCTGGTTAATCCGCGTTGGTGGGACCTCGTCTACTAGAATCTTGTCTAAGCTCATTACCATAATTGTCTTCTGTCCTGTGGACTAGTCTAGTAGGTATACCAGGTATCGATGTACAGAGTGAAAGCCAAACAGGTCTGCCGTAAAGGAGTCGATTCTAGAAACATATTTGCAAAAAATTCTCCAAGCAAATTTTGTTTAACCCTTTGTTTTTCCTTTTTTTCAATTTTAAGGTTTATCGAAACTTTGACCTTACGTTACAAATTTGGCCACTACTCTCTTAATTTGCTGTGCAAATTCAAATTTGAGGATAACGTTGGAAATAGTTTAATTTTCTATCGGTTAAATGCCTGACCTTTCCTATCACCTGTTTGGCTTACACCCTACACAAGAGCAGGTCCTACTGAGTAGAGTTTCAAAAGCGTCCACGTTCAATCCCTCCTCATGGCAACTTCATTCCTTTGTAGTGTATTATTGCCGAATCTACCAACGGTGTAGGTAAAATGAAAAACATTCTCTTTGCTTTAACAAATAAGTTTTAATGAAAACGTAGGTAATATATTATAATCAATTGTCAACTACCCCCGTTCTATCACATTGAAAAATCTATCCTAAGTATTGCTGAATGCAGATGAGAGAATAACTAGGTAATAGTTCTATGCCTAGACTATTCGGAAACATCACAGATCAGATTGAGAGAAAAAGTCAACGATAAAATACAAACTCACAGATAGAATAACACATTCGATTACTTCGTTCAATTACGTACAATAATTTAGGTGTTTTATGTTAGATTAAGACAGCAATGATAAATTAATGGAACTTGTCCTACATCATAACGTACACACAATATGTAACGTAAGTACACAAATAATAGATAAAAAGCCTGCCAAGTTGGTGGGCACTATACCAGCTGTGTCATTGACACTGACATGGTGTGACGATCTTCTCAGCTAAGTAAAGTAGAAGCAGGGGGTCCGGTGTGGCCGTGGGCGCTGGGACGCGCGTTCTATGTCGTTGGGGTTCTGGACTGACTTTTACGGGGGTCGTGGGTTCGAATCTCGCCGTTGGGGCTCTCATTGCCCCCCTCGTCCCTACCCAGGGCAGTGAGGCAATGGGAAGTGATGAGCGAGATCATCAGAACAAAATTATGATCTTCCCCTTGGAAGCGGAACGGCAAACCTGGTCTCACAATTCTCCCAATTCTTGGTGTAATTTTGATTGTATTGTTTACTTTTTGGTCTTACAAGCTACCTAGATTCCCTACTATGTTAGGAGTGCATTCAGTTTGAATGAATCAGTTGCTCAGTGTGGTTTATTCAGTCGCCAAGATGAGTGACAATCTGGTCGTTGATGGGCTGCGGCACTTATTGCCATAAGTGCTTCAAATTTTTATTTTGACGGTATTTCTTTGCATAGCTTTAGATTATGGTTGTTACCCAACGAGATTCCCAAATTAGCCCTCTGGGCACTTGGCGACACTTTCGTATACACATAGTCATCAGAAGTATGCCTTGAATATTATTCCAACAGATTTGATATTTGATCGATTTTGATTTGAGATGACATTATTTCGTTCATTATTACCATCTGATGATTTTTACCATCTTATAATTTCTTATATTTCATTGTTTGTAGACCGGAGTGAACCTCCAAGATGCGATCAACCCTTCGTTGGGGAATAATGAAGTATATGAACCAAACTCACTTGAAATAAATTCAAAATATCCGCCAATTTCTGTTGAAGAATTTAAATGTTTTGTGGATATTTCAATCCTCAGGGATTTATTGTTCTCCCTCAAAACCCCTTTTACTGGAAACAATTGCCGAACAAGTGCACGCTGCTTGCCGCGTTGGCATAAGAAACAAGAAATGGTGATATTTTCTTCGGGGATAGACGCATCTGCCCAAAAAGGGTGGATATTGCCTTAGAAGATGTGGAATATCAACTCCACTCTTACCAGCTCTTTCCATATGTTCTAATTCAACCAGTTGGCATATTTCTCGATTTTTCAATTTCATTTTTTATTCTTTTTTTTCATTTCAAAACTTTAATTTTGCAAGTGTAAGAGAAAATTGTGTTCTCCTTTCATATAATTTTGAGTAGCACAAACCAGTAACAGAAAATCTCTAAAAATAGGCATTTTGAAGTATTCTGTCATAGGGAAAAAGTTTTATAGGTAGGTACGAGTTTTCGAAAGAATAGTTCTAAAGTTTCTCAATTACAGTTCAGATGGAATTGGCCCAGACGTTTTTGGTAGGCTATGTTGTCGCCCGGAAACATCCAGTGACTTCTGGAAGACCTATTTCTACATCTAGGGTCAGCGATGCAATGATGATATATACCACCACATTTTTAATACAGAGGGGAAGAAAATGAAGATATACACAGGAATTAACTGCCCTGCTTGATTATGCGCCATGTGTGCAAGATGTTCAAGCAGGGAACGTGCATTGACTATTTCGATACATTTCACTCGAAATTTTTGAGATAATATTTTAGTTGCCCAGTTTTTTTAATTTATTCGACAAAATTTACGGTTTTCAACTTTTTTGACGGTTGTTTGGTTTTACATACTTCAATAAACTGTTAAAAATGATCGTTCATGACTGCTAGGGCTGAGTGCCCAGAGGGCTAATTTGGGCACACTCCTTCATACCACCTTTTCGCACGCCGAAATTTTTAATATTATTTTTCCAGTGCTTCTAGACGTAATATGAGGTGTCTTACCAAGTTTCACCAGAAATTTTAGAAAAAAATAATTACGGTCACTAATGGGTTAGACGAGAATCTAACCTGAAATGATTGTTTACTTTACTTTCAATCTTCTCAGCGGCTGAGGAAGAGAAGAAACGAAAGTAGTTGGCTGTGGGGCCTGGCATGCAACATTCACACTCCTCATTTGCTCAGTCGATGCGCCATTATGAGCCCCAAATATCGAATTTTCTCAAAGTTACGGCAGAAAGATTGAGTGACAAATGGGGTTGAGCTCAGGGAATGGTTGCGAGCCAGAACGGCATTCTTGTTTCTACAAACTGTGTTCTGCGAGTATGTGTTTGTTTACAAAGAAAATTATTCATGAAGGCAGAACGAACCCAAAAAACGGATCAATGGAAAATCCTGTGAAGCAGGTCAGGGAACTGCGGAACTTCACATGGACAGTCTCCGTGGTGGATGTCGTGAAATTCAACAGTTTTCGCGTCCAGCGCTTGCGCAGAGCTCAGCGGATTTGACGGAAACGGTATGGAAATGTCTAGCACGGTGCTAGTAGCACCTGACTGCTAAACAAAATGGCGACCACCTTCAGCCGTTGTCCAAACAACCAATCACATTGCGTTCCGACCTTCTGTTTCCCGCGTTCTTTCCACCCCCTGTGAAACCAGCGTTAGGATGCAGCCGACGATAAATTCCGAAATCAGACTTTTACGATCACGTTGGTAGTTTTCCAAATCGACTAACATCAGAGCAATTGAGAAGATCGCAGTTACGGTGACGATGGGACACCTACAATTCATTCAACATAAAATCTGAAATTTTCATCCAAATTTGACCATTTTTTGAAAAGATTTTGAAAAGAACCAAAGTTGTTCAAAAAACCTCTGAAACGCAAAATGCGATTGGAAATTTTGATTTTCGAGGACCCAAATTCTACTTCAATAGCGAGAAAGCAAAAACTGAAAAAAAATTAACATAAATAAAATTTTTACTGGATTTTGATTTTTTGCAAAACAAGTACGATATACTAATTAATAGACCGCGATAAGCAAATTCCTCTCAAGTGACAAAATTTCCAAACTCGAGTTTTGATTTGTCTCGCCGAGTAGAATCAATTTTGAGTAACTAGCTTGTAGCACTTTTTGGTTTTGCAAAGAACTATTGAGAGACAAAACTCCTAGCTAGATGGGCTGGTTATTTGGATTTTTATTATTATTATTATTTTCTTTTTGACGCCATCAAATAATGACATAACGCTCTCCAGACGTTACAGTCGGTATAGGGTTTTTCTCTCGCGATTTCCCAAAAAACGCTTTGCTGGCGCTTAGGAGGTATTTGCATAACGCGGTCTAACTGTAAATAGGTGCTCACGACAGACTGTTGTCCTGCGTAAGAACCTAAATTTACGTAGCAATAATTTATTTATAACAGTTTGTTGGAGCCTACGTTTACCTTCCCGACTTGATAAATCAAGATCCATACTCTAATGAATACTAGTGTTACTACCTAGTCTGTCAACTACAACTCAAGTTTTAGTTCCCCCTCAACACTTAGCCCTTCATCTGCGAAACAAAACGCGCACTAAATTATTGTAGGAGTACCTAAATGGTCTCGTAATACCCTGTTCGGATTAATTTCTTGTTGCGTTGAAGAAAAATAACAAACTCGATCCTTCACTTTGCATCAAGTTCTGGGCTCAGAGGCTTGAGGATCTCTCCCATTTCTTCTACGCTTCCTTCAGGGGACAGAGGTAAATCAGCATCCCGCCCGTCTGGTTCCTGCCGGATAGCATTGAGAAAAGTGTGTCGCTTCATGTTGAAAAACCGTTCTTCGAAGGCTTCCAGGCTCACGGTGGGGGATATCCTGTGGGGGAACCTCGGAGAGCCTTTGGGGTGCCGGTTGTTGCAGCTGCTCAAGGATGGTTGAGATCTTTGTTTCTGATGATTCAACGCAAACGAGACCGTCGGGTGAGACAGTGATTGGACTGATCTCGCTTGAACTCGGTGATTTTCTCTTCCATCTTGTTCGTCTTCACCGTCACTGACGTGTTCACGCGCTAGGCCCCCCAGAGAAGCTCTTCCCCTGAGGGCTAAGTCATCAGTCAGTACGAAAGGAACCTTATTGACCCCCCATGATCTGCTAGTGTTGATACTGGATTCACCACTCACAGACGCACTCTTATTGCCGGGGATGGACGACGCAAAGTACTCAACGTGAGCTTTGAACGCTGTCACGAATCCTGCTGGTGCCGAAGACTTCCTTGCGCTCGGCTGTCCAGGGTAAATCATGCTCAGCAACTTTCCAAACATGGACGTCTTATTTGGCGGTCCGAAGACGGCAACGTTATTCCGGCGAGAAGCGAAAGTTTCAGAAAGAGACTTCTTGTCGTCCAAATCCGGTTCTGAATTGAAAGCCACTCCTCGTCTGAAGCTCTGGCCAGAACGCTCTTCCGATGGCCAACTCGCCCTGGGAATCACAGGAGGTAAAACAGACAGCAAGAGGACTGGAATACCTCCACTAACGCTGGTCGACTTTCCTCTTGGAGGTACTCGAAGTGGTAGTTTTTCTAACCCTTCTTCGGCGTCATTCTGAAAAAAGATAAAAATTAACTAGTGAGAAGATACCACATAGTGGGGTGATGCCAATTTGTGCAACCGAAGGCTTAATTATTATTACCCGCTACAAGTAAGGAAACCTGCCCCATAGATGTTGGAACGTTCAGGGAGCCTCACTAGTTAAAGTTAAGAAAGTCCCACAATATTGTTTTATTCCACAAAAACCAGAATTATTTTCCTTCAAAGATTTTGCTTCCGAGTCTACCAAGGTAGCGGAAGCTTTGTTTTCACTTTTCAAGGATGAAAAAAAAAGTTCTCCAAAATCAAAATTTTCACTCGCGTTTCTGAACAATTTTGGTTCCGTGTCTGTCTGTCATGAATTCCTTGTAACGGGCATAACTATACGAAGTTATTGTCCGATTTCTATGAAATTTTCAGGGATTGTGCGGGTTGGTGTGTAGATGGTCCCCTATGAAAATCATCATCTGATAGAAACTGATAGAAGCGACTGCGCATGCGCAAACGTGAATTCCTTGTGACAGCCATAACTTCCACATTTTCTACCCGATTTCGGATTACATTTTCAGGGATTACGCGAATTAGGTTGTAGATGGTCCCCAATGAAAATCAATGCCTTAAAATTTACAGTAGCCTCTGCGCATGCTCAAACGTAAAATCCTTGTAACAGCCATGCATTAAATGCATACAACAAATTTTGTCGCCCTCCCAATTCTTTCCCCGCGTAATTTCACATGTCTGACGTCAGAATTTCAAATCATATACAACCCATTACTAGGCCCCAATAGCTCAGAGGTAGCGCATTGGACTCTCACCCATGAGTCCCGGGTTCGACTCCCAGCCAAGCCAAGAAATGTTTTGATCCAATCACATCTTTAACATCAAAGGTTAAAGATGTGATTGGATCAAATAATTCTTGGCTGTCAAACACTGTGCTCGAACCCCCAGATCTTACTACTCACTTACATTTTTCATCCGAATTTGATGAAATTTTCTAGGATTGTCCAGATTAGCGTGTAGATGGTCCTTTATGAGGGTAGTGAAAGGTACTTAGAGATTGGTGTTTTGAGATTAACTACTACGCATCGGATCATCTATATAATCGGGTTATTGAAACGAGGAAGCTATGTGCCACAACCACTTGGCAGATGTTTTTTTCATGTTTTCGACCTTAAGCCATAAAAATGTCTCACTTTATTTACATAAAAATTCTTATACATTTACATAAATAAAATCTGATTAGTCTGTAAGAAAGCACGTAAAATTTTCCATCTGATCAGAGCCTACAAAAAATATTTTTTGAATCGTAATGGGTGAAAAATCAACTAGTGGAGTAATTTTTGACAATTTGGCAAAATCTAATGTTTATTGCTTCCGAGTCTACCAAGATAGAGTTTTCACTTTTCAAGTTGAAAAAAGTTCTCCAAAATCGAAATTTCCACTCGCATTTTACGTTTTAGACCTTCCTGGATGATTTTGGTTCCGTGTCTGTCTGTCTCTCATGTAATCCTTGTAACGGCCATAACTTCCACATTTTCTATCCGATTTCGATGAAATTTTCAGGGATTGTGCGGATTAGGTTGTGGATGGTCCCCAATGAAAATTATGGCCTCAAAATTGACAGTGCCCTTTCCGCATGTGCACTTAACACTTACATTTTTCATTCGAATTTGATGAAATTTTCTAGGGTTGTTCGGATTGTCGAGTAGACATTCCCCTATGGAAATCATTACACCCAGACGAATAGTAGTTGCTGCGCATGCGCAAACGTGAATTCCCTGTAATACCCATAACTTCTAAATTTTCCATCCGATTTCGATGAAATTTTCAGGGAATACGCAAATTCGGTTATAGATGGTCTCCAATGAAAATGTCTCCAGACTGATGGTAGCCACTGCTAGTGACGATTCGATGTACCTTTCGATGCGATATTTAACATCGAAATAATATCGGAGGGGAGTATCGATATCTACAATATATCGATATCACTAATATCGATAGAATATCGAAAAAAATATTGATGACATTGTCACTGATATGGAATATGGTTATGCATATTTTTTCTATCAATATCAGTGATATTGAAATTGGCAGTAAAATACTGATTTCACCGATATCGAATATGTTTTTGCAAGTTTTTAAAAAATCAATATCAGTGATATCGATGGAATATCGAAAGAAAAATGCCTACTGATTTCACTAATATCGAATATGTTTGCATATTTTTTTTAAATCAATATCAGTGATATCGATATCGGCAATAAATTACTGATTTCACCAATATTGAATATGTTTTTGTATATTTTTAAAATTAATATCAGTGATATCGATATCGGCAATAAATTACTGATTTCACCAATATTGAATATGTTTTTGTATATTTTTAAAATTAATATCAGTGATATCGATATCGAAAGAAAAATACTGATTTCACTGATATGGAATGTTTTTGCATCTGCAAATTGCATTTTATCGATATCTACTAAAATAATGCCAGTTCAAATTCTACTCGTAAAAAGTTGTATTAATACATAGTATAATAAATTAATACAAAACAATTATGTCGAACGCGAAATCAAAACTTAAAGAAGTGATGACATAGTGGGTTGTCATGTTATTTCAACATTGTTGTTAATGTGTTGCGTTCATCTTCCGTTCCTATTTATTTAGTTTTTTTATTATTTTTTACACTTTAGGAGAAATTGATATATTACAGTGGGAAGGAATATAACCATCACAACCGATCATTTTTTTCTTTCGATATCAATATTTTCCTTTCGATATTCAATAATATCGCAAGAAAAATATCGATACAAATATCGGAAATATCGAACAAAATATCGATATCAATAAATATCGAAAGTATCGAATCGTCATTAGCCACTGCGTATAAGCTAACGTCAATTCCTTCTAACATCCATAACTTCTACATTTTCCATCTTATTTCGATGAAATTTCTCAGGATTATTCAGATAGGCGTGTAGATGGTCCCCTATGAGGGTAGTGGTAGGTACTTAGAGATTGATGTTTTGAAATTAACTACTACGCATCGGATCATCTATACAATGGGGTTATGGATACGAGGAAGCTATGTGCCACACCCGCTTGGCAGACGTTTTCAACTCTTGGAAGTGACTGACATCAACCAACCCGGCACAACTAGACCCCAAATCTTCAACCCTAATTTCATCAAAATCGGTCCATGGGAACTGAGAATTTTTATTCGATTTTTGGATTCTATGTACCTTGAAACGTAACCCAACAATTTTGTTTTACTTTGTCGATTCCAAAGGTTCATTACTGAAAATATAAACCAAAATCTTAAACTCTGGTTTTCGTGGAGTACAAACATGTTATAGAGCACTTTCTAACTTGAATTAGTTGTAGTAACGACTCCTGACGTTTTGCAGTCCTCAACAAGAGACACCCTACGGTTTTGGCCCATCTCAGATCTTGGCCAAGTAGAGTTATGCACATCGTTAGCTTCGTATTTACACGCTGGATGTAGTTACTGCTGGGTGAGGGGAGGATTAAGAAGGCTGGTCCTCGTTTTATAGTTTACTCGAGTACTTTCGTCGGGTAGGCATCATTAGGAGCTACAATCGAAATAAAAACCAACTTGTACATCTTAGTAGGTAGTTTAAGTTGCATATTACTGCTATTATAAGTATTCAAGTATAAAAAGTATGTTTCAAGTACATTTTGGTTTTATTAACCTTTATCGTTAGAATATTAAAAAAAATTTAAAAACAAAACACATCTATTTAAGATTAATGTTTAGATAGTCTATATGATGATAGATAATCATGTGGTCAATGTGGTTGGTGCATACCTTAACTGTCTAGTGGATGAGGCAGAAATATGTTAGCCTACCGTACCATAGTAAATGGGAACATAAAATGAAAAATATTTTCCATAAGCACAATGGATTGTCTATAGCATGGAAGTATGAACATAAACTTACTAAGTACATACCTAACATTAAAGACAAGGAACCATTACTTAACTCTAGACATAATATTTACGAGTTACCTTGTAAAAACTGCGATAAAGTCTACATTGGAGAAACAAGTAAAAAAACGTCTGCCAAGTGGGTGTGGCACATAGCTTCCTCGTATCCATAACCCGATTATATAGATGATCCGATGCGTAGTAGTTAATCTCAAAACACCAATCACTAAGTACCTTTCACTACCCTCATAGGGGACCATCTACACGCTACTCTGGATAATCCTAGAAAATTTCATCAAATTCGGATGAAAAATGTGGGTGAGTCACTCTCAAAAAATCAAAAAATTTCTAGCCTACGGCTGGGATTCGTGCCCGCGGCCCCTTGACTAATAGTTTGACCCGCTACGAATGTGCTAGGGGCTGCCAGACAGTGGACGGTGTAGAATTTGAGATTCTGACGTACGCACGGCTGTTACACGGATTTTACGTTCGCGCATGCGCATCGGCTTCTATCAGTCCGGGGATGATGATTTTCATAGGGGACCATCTAAATACTAATCTGTAACATCTCTGAAATTTTCATTGAAATCGGATGGAAAATGTAGAAGTTATGGCCGTTACAAGGAATTCACGTTTGCGCATGCGCAGTCGCTTCTATCAGTCCGGGGATGATGATTTTCATAGGGGACCATTTACAATCTAATCCGCATAATCCCTGAGAATTTCATTGAAATCGGATGGAAAATGTAGAAGTTATGGCTGTCGTTACAAGGAAATTCACGTTTGCGCATGCGAAGGTCGCTTCTATCAGTCCGGGGATGATGATTTTCATAGGGGACCATTTAAATACTAATCTGTAACATCTCTGAAATTTTCATTGAAATCGGATGGAAAATGTAGAAGTTATGGCCGTTACAAGGAATTCACGTTTGCGCATGCGCAGTCGCTTCTATCAGTCCGGGGGTGATGATTTTCATAGGGGACCGTCTACACACCAACCCGCACAATCCATGAAAATTTCATCGAAATCGGACAATAACTTCGTATAGTTATGCGCGTTACAAGGAATTCATGACAAGACACACAGACACGGAACCAAAATTGTTCAGAAAGGTCTAAAACGCAAAACGCGAGTGAAAATTTTGATTTTGGAGAACTTTTTTTTTCATCCTTGAAAAGTGAAAACAAAGCTTCCGCTACCTTAGTAGACTCGGAAGCAAAATACTTAGCCTCGGCTGGGATTCGAACCCGCGACCCCTGGGGGACAGTTGAAGTTACGGCTGTTACAAGTAATTCACGTTTGCGCATGCGCAGTCGCTTCTATCAGTCCGGGGATAATGATTTCATAGGGGACCGTCTACACACCAACCCGCACAATCCCTGAAAATTTCATCGGAATCGGGTGGAAAATGTGGAAGTTATGGCCGTTACAAGGAATTCACGTTTGCGCATGCGCAGTGGCTACTATAAGTCCGAAGGTGATGATTTCATAGGAGACCATCTAAATACCAGTCTGTAACATCCCTGAAAATTTCATTGAAATCGGATAGAAAATGTAGAAGTTATGGCCGTTACAAGGAATTCACGTTTGCGCATGCGCAGTCGCTTCTATCAGTCCGAGGATAATGATTTTCATAGGGGACCGTCTACACACCAACCCGCACAATCCCTGAAAATTTCATCGAAATCGGACAATAACTTCGTATAGTTATGCGCGTTACAAGGAATTCATGACAGACACACAGACAGACAGACACACAGACAGACAGACACGGAACCAAAATGTTCAGAAAGGTCTAAAACGCAAAACGCGAGTGGAAATTTTGATTTTGGAGAACTTTTTTTTTTCGTCCTTGAAAAGTGAAAACAAAGCTCCGCTACCTTGGTAGACTCGGAAGCAATTTGCGGAAACGTATGCAGCAGCATGACTATAATGCTAGAACTAAAAGAACAAAACCGCATTAGACTACCACTGTAATAAGAATCAACATACAATTATTTTGAAGATGTTAAATCATTAGGGAAAGAAGCTGTTACAATTAAAAGGAAATAAGGGAAAATATCAACATAATTAAATTTAGTAATAAATGTATGAACAGACAAAAAGAACTGAACCACCTAGGGGAACAATTTATACTACTGTTTAAACCTACATTATAAGTCAAAGCAAACTAGTCATTAGTATGATAAGCAATAGATATAAATGTAAAACAATTAAGTATATGTATTATAACTATAGGGACCATCAAACTCATCAACTCACGATAGTGACCCTAACGATTCAACCCTAGCAATAACGCTGACACCTACAACCTATGACTACCCTTGCCACCCATAGCAACTAACAACAATTGCCTTGGAGGATAAGACCACATGGAAAATCATAAAGTTCCCCAGTTTGAAAAAGTTAAGTTTTCCACTGGCTATTTTAAATAATACCCCTTCCTTGGTTTTCAATCATAGTGCCAAAGAATAATTCCCAAGCAGAGAGCTCCGGAGACCCAATTGCACCATATAAGGATGACCACATCTACAACATGCAAAAAAGTAAGCTTCAAAACAAAAACTTGACCTCAAGTATAACCTTAAACTATACATAACTATACATAATATACCAATAATTACCCTATAACCCCCTTCCAGTGTACAAGGAAAATACCAAAAAAAAAAAAAAAAAAAATTGGAATGAAGAATAAGGCAAACCAAGAGAAGAATCTCAAATTTCCCACCCCTAAGCAGCAAGTGAGTAGCAATTCATCAATTACCCCAATAAGAGTTATCCACTCAATAACCCCTCAAATTAATACATACCACATTTCAGCAAGCCCCTATGACAAATGGAAATTCAGCCGAATGATTATTACCATGTATGTATAACCAAGGGAAAAGTGAACCCCCATCCACTAGACAGTTAAGGTCCAACCACATTGACCACATGATTATCTATCATCATATAGACTATCTAAACATTAATCTTAAATAGATGTGTTTTGTTTTTAAAAATTTTTTAATATTCTAACGATAGAAGTTAATAAAACCAAAATGTACTTGAAAAATACTTTTTATACTTGAGTACTTATAATAGCAATAACATGCAACTTAAACTACCTACTAAGATGTACAAGTTGGTTTTTAATTCGATTGTAGCTCCTGATGATGCCTACCCGGCGAAAGTACTCGAGTGAACTATAAAACGAGGACCAGCCTTCTTAATCCTCCCCTCACCCAGCTGTAACTACAAAGTAATGGCTACCACTATATGTGGACGCTGGATGTAATAAGGTTAGTTCTAATGGCTGGCCAACACGAAGCGCGCATATCACGAATAATCGAGTACCACCGATCACGAACCACAAACGAAGAAGTTTCTGACGGTATACCTACTTACACTACTGTGTTTCACATAGAAAGGTTTGCAATAATACCTTGGGAGCGACAGAAGAATGGGAGCTAGCTGACGATCCTTCTTCGTGGCTCAGCTGTTTTTCCAATTTAGCGATTTCGCCATCCAGAAGGTGAAGTTCTCTACGGTAGACCTTATTTTGAACTTCGACTCTGAAGTAAAGTTCACGTCGATCATCCGTGAGAAACCTGGTTGAAATCATCATTAATACATTGGAATATAAAAGAATATAGTTTTGTATTGATTAACCCTTAATTTCCCACTTGTTTAAAAAAATTGTTTTTTCGGATTTTTAAAATAAATTTAGATATATTTTGACAAATGAGTAGAATATTTGAGCAGATGTTTATTAAAAGGCTCTATTACAGTGTGTCAGCTCAAGAATGATCTTTCCTAGGGCCACACTAGCGCTATCTGTGGCAGCAGAATCTGTCTATAAACCCATTTTTTTTGAAGAAGAAAGGAAGAATTGGGATAATCCTTGGTGGGATTTTGGGGTCTGTTATTTCTTAAAGCACAGAACCAAGGAATGATGTGGAGAAGGTTCAGTTCATGAATGATGGGATTTGTGCTGCCTTAGACAGAGGCGTCATCTCTGATGAGGAAACCGAATCAATAGCCTACAAGGTGAGAAATGAGGCCCTGTTACAGCCTGTCAACTCGATAATTATTTAGTTTTTCTTTGAGTTATTTTGGTTTTACTATTACGTTTTCTTACACAATCAATAAGATGAGGAGCATCAAGACAGCCAACGGCTATAAGTTTTGGTTTAGAAGTGGATAAGCTATTGCAAGTAAAAATTGGACTTCCTAAAAGATACCTCAGGATATTAAGGGTTAAAGAGTATTGTTTTCACTTTGGAGGTGTACACAACAACAAAAAATCGCCAAAATCAAATTTTGACTCGCATTATACGTTTTGAAGCTTCCTAAACAAGGTCTTCAGTCTTTCTGTTAGACTTTCAGAGCATCCGTAAATCCTTGAAACTGTACAAAGTTACAGTCTGATTTCGATGAAACGATCAGGGATTGTACAGGTTGGGTTGTGTATGGATTCCTTAAGAATTTCAATAAACCAAAATTGATAGCAGCTTCTGCACAAACATGACATCCCAGAAACAAGTGAAACTTCCGTAGCTTCCATCTGATTTGGTGGGTATTTGAGGGTCGATGAAACGTTTTGATGATTCCAATCAATGGGATCATCGTTGATGGGCGAATGGTGTGGCCGTCTTGTTGATTGAGAGTTGAAGTCTACTTTCCAAATTTTTATTCGTTGGTATATTTACCAGTTACGTTGCATTGGTCTTGAGGTGATACCAGTTACTAGGTTCTGGAATTGTAATTTATGCGGAGAAAAGTTTTTATGTGAATCACTCTGGGAAGTAAAATGAGTGTTTTATGAGACCTGACTTCTAATTTCCACTGATTCACATAAAAACTTTTCTCCGCATAAATTACAATTCCAGAACCTATCAACTGGTATCACCAAAATACCAATGGAACGTATCAAGCTTGTAATGAAATCATGCCCCCCCCCCCTCCCCCTCCCGAGACATCTGGGAGCTCGATTTTCGACTCAGCTGATCTGGGAGCTCAATTTTCGACTCAGCTGATCTGGGAGCTCGATTTTCGACTCAGCTGATCTGGGAGCTCGATTTTCGACTCAGCTGATCTGGGAGCTCGATTTTAGACTCAGCTGATCTGGGAGCTCGATTTTTGGCTCAGCTGATCTGGGAGCTCAATTTTCGACTCAGCTGATCTGGTAATATCAAACTGTAAAGTACCTACCTAACTGTAAAGTACCATTTTCATGCCCCCCCCCCCCTCCCCTCCCGAGACATCTGGGAGCTCGATTTTCGACTCAGCTGATCTGGGAGCTCGATTTTCGACTCAGCTGATCTGGGAGCTCGATTTTCGACTCAGCTGATCTGGGAGCTCGATTTTAGACTCAGCTGATCTGGGAGCTCGATTTTCGACTCAGCTGATCTGGGAGCTCGATTTTCGACTCAGCTGATCTGGGAGCTCGATTTTTGGCTCAGCTGATCTGGGAGCTCAATTTTCGACTCAGCTGATCTGGTAATATCAAACTGTAAAGTACCTACCTAACTGTAAAGTACCTACCTTTAAAGTACCTAACAACTTCACTTCTGATGGTCATAATCATCATTGAGGCGACTTGGGACAAATTTCATTAGCAATTTTCGTCGCAACAAATTTCGTGACGATTTTAACAAAGAATGTGTTTTTTGCGATGACCTACCGAAAAAACTGAAGAAAGTTCTGTAAAGCTTGAAATGTGCTCCATTTCATCAGCTTTCCAACGGTAGCGCATTTTAAAGGATTACTACGCAATTTGAGGGGGGGGGGGATGGTGGGTTTCAAGAGTAAATCAACAAGGATGAAATCGAGAAGAAAAACGCTTGCATACGAGTCTGCAACACATTGAAACATTTTCATGCTGATCTGGGAGCTCGATTTTCGACTCAGCTGATCTGGGAGCTCGATTTTCGACTCAGCTGATCTGGGAGCTCGATTTTCAACTCGGCTGATCAGGGAGCTCGATTTTCGACTCAGCTGATCTGGGAGCTCGATTTTCGACTCAGCTGATCTGGGAGCTCAATTTTCGACTCAGCTGATCTGGGAGCTCGATTTTCGACTCAGCTGATCTGGTAGCTCAATTTTCGACTCAGCTGATCTGGTAATATCAAACTGTAAAGTACCTACCTACCTAACAACTTCACTTCTGATGGTCATAATCATCATTGAGGCGACTTGGGACAAATTTCGTCGCAACAAATTTCGTTGCAACAAATTTCGTCGCATCAAATTTCGTGACGATTTTTTTTTATGTGCCATATGAAAGACATGAAAATGTCAAAAATGTGGGGAATAGAAAGGATACAAAAAACAAAAACAAGGTTGGTGAACAAAAATAATGGTTTCAACAATGAAGTAAACGCTGATGAAGGAGGAAGGCAATGAAGTTTTGCCGAAACTGTACCAACAATTAAGAAATTGAAAAATATACAAACTCTCAATCAACGGGATCATCTTTACAACCAAGTTTTGAATACGAGGAAGCCTTGTGAAGGGATCACCTCCATTAGGTGGAGCCTGCAGTCTTTTCCCTGAGCTGGATAACCATAGATGGTCTCAGTCGGTCGCCGTTCTTTCCTCGTTCCGGCTCAGTATTTCCCTAAATTGAAGCGGCTGAAACGTTAAAAGTTGTACCTAAGTTGGAAATGTTCAAGGATTTTCGAAATTCATTAGTTCCTGGGGGTAGTGAATTGAAGAACTAAAAGATTGCAGCTGGAATCATCAAAATCGAACAATAATTGCCAGAGAAATATGGGAAAACAGTTTATTCAGTTTGGTTTTTTCTCATATTTCTCTGCTAATTATTGTTTGATTTTGATGATTCCAGCGGCAATTTTTTAGTTTTTCAATTCCCAACGCCCATGCACTAATGAATTTCGAACATTTTGTGAACATTTCAAATTTACGTACAACTTTTAACTTTTGAGCCCCTTCAATTTAGGGAAATACTGGCCCGGAACGAGGAACGAATGGCCACCGCCTGAGACCCCCTTAAAGGGAGAGAGAAAGTCTGCTCTAGAAGAGTCTCAGTGCAGAGCATTGTGTATTACTTATTTATATTATGATATTAAAGGGAAAGTTAATAAAAAATATAGTTATATACAATAATATATCAGTGGAGGAATATTTCCTTTTGTTTTTCGACCGTTTCAATGATACTTAACGTGGTTTTTGAGTTGTGTAGTGACTGTGGTCACAGAAAGATTGGTGAAATAAAATATAAGATCAGTACCTAGTATCTATTTAAATCATCTTCTGGCTCTCTTCTCTGACAACTCTTCCACGAATATGGCGAAATAAATTGCCGAAACGTCGGGAAAAACCTCTCATTTATGACCAGAGACCTTCAAATGCCACATTGCCACGGCGCCACACTAAAATGCCACATTCGGCCCATTTTTCGGTAAAATGCCATATTTCGTTGATTTCTTTGAAAATGCCACATTTTGTGCTACATTTCGCCTTATTTTACTAATACTTATTTTCACTAATGCCCGAGAATGCCGAGAAAAATATGACGAATGGATGTTTGCTAAAACCAGGTAAGATTAACTTATCATCACAAGTCAACGTGGGTCTTCGGCTGTTGTTAGGGTCTCATGTCCGTTCAAAAATAACTTTCCTGGATGCGGATTAGAAAGTCCGATGCAGGATCATAATGGGAAGTGCATGTGTACCTGAGTAGGTACATCCATTAGGGTTGGGGAGCACCATTCGGTATATATATCATTTCCTTTCCCCACGTCCTCCATACGAAGCTGAAGTTTCTTACTGTAAATATCGCGCTCATTTTCATTTTTCCTCAATCTTCAATATGCCTAGAGATTCTAGTTTAAACGTGACCCTTTATAAGAAGTGGATTACTGGTGACAGCAAATTGTTTTATAATTGAATTTAACATGTTGTAAATACATGTAAATTTGTTGGAAATACATGTAAATAGTTGATATACATAATACAGTAGTTGATATGCTTTCAAGTTTCATGATTTAATAGTTTAACATCCCTTTTATGGTGGGGAGGGGGTGGAAAGTTGAAAAAAATAAATACCACATCAGCTGAAATAAATGCCACATTCGGCCACAATAAGTGCCACATTGCCACATTTTATAGTGCCACATTTTATAAAAATAAGTGCTACATTTTGAAGGTCTCTGTTTATGACCGAACCTCAAAAACCACGCAAAGTACAATAATATAGCTATAGGGAAAGTTAATTACATTCAAACTCTCCCTACACCTAAACAAAACGTCATATATTTATAGAGGAGGTTCCGTTGATAGACATTTCACTTTAATCTAGTATGTAATACTTTAACGAGGTTGGGCGTACGAATCGTTAATGGGTCATTTCAAAATTTGGGGTTATTTCTTGTCACGCAGCTTTTGTGAACACTCTATTTGTCTTGGAAATTCAGAATTTTTTTCAGGGAGATACAGCAGGTTGGTGTCTACAAAGATCACATAGAATGAATTTCACTAATCAATTAACTCAGATAATTAAAAATCATTAATGATCCCAATTCTCTCTCCCTACACCTGTCACAGAGGGTAGGTTGGGAACTTTGAAAATTTTTGGAGAACTCTATATTCATATTTTAATTTAAGTAAAAAACGTTATTGGTCCAGGATACTCTCCTCTTCAGGAATAAATTAGAAACGAACGAAAATTCCAAGAATTGGAAGGGTTTTTGCTATGTTTTGATGCTGTCACAAGGTTTTATTCTCTCTCCCTACAATTTTTTTGAAATGCCCGCCCACTCCTGGAAAACGATTATTTTGTGTCATGAAAAACAAAAGTGAACACTGCTGCAAGATGGCTTCCGAAGCTACTGAAGTTTGTTGAATTTCCAAGCTCCCAGTTGTGTGGGTTATGTTGTGAAGTGTTGAAGCTTTGAGAGTAGGTAAATACTTTCTCTCTCCCTACAACCACCTCACTCATCAGGGTAAGTGTTCAACTAAGTTTAATTAAACTCAAATTACAATTATGAATGCCACAGTGTTATGTCTTTTTCTAACGTTCAGAATCAATAATGGTGAGGCCAGTAGAGAGTGATAACCTCACAAATCTCTCTCCCTACAACCTCTCTCCCTAAACCTCTCTCCCTACAACCTCTCTACCTACAACTTCTGGGAAGAGGCTGGTTTGTAGGAAAAGAGATGGAATTGCAGGGAGAGAAGTTTTTTTTTTCAAAGCCGTTTACATTTTTAAGAGTTACCTGAACTATTTACACCGCTGGGTCTTATAATTCTGACTTTTCATTAACCCAAATTTTACGAAAGATTAGACTGATTGAAAGACTTGATGAATCTGATAATTCTGATGTACCTAGATTATAGCTTCGGACTGTGATTGCGATAAATAAAAGAGACTCTCCAAAACTAAGATTCTCGTATTTTGAAGGAATAAAAAGGTTTCATGAGTTCAACTCACCCTTGGTTTTCTCTCTCCCTACAAAGTCGAAATTATGGAAAAAAATTCAAAATTCTATAAATTTGAAACTACTTGATAAAGTGTGCGCCCACTTCAGGATCTGCCTCAGTGGCCAAAACAAAGGACGTTTACGGGAGAAAAAACATAAAAACTTCAACAATAATTTATGGAAAAGTTCGAGGACAAAATAACCCCAAATTTTGAAATGACCCATGTAATACTTTAACGAGGTTAGGCGTACGAAGCATCAAGAAAATAAGAAGAGGTCACAAACTCACCTCCTGGTGTTGCATTCAATTTTGAGTCCCATACTCTGCATGATGGGATCCGTCCTCTCGGGGTTGTTCTTGTTCACGAAGATGTCGTAGATCTTCGGGACGAAAAGGAGGCAGAGAGAGCCCGTGGTGGAGATGAGGATGGGCAGCGAGATGCAGAGGAAGGCCAGCGTCACCCTCTCAGACACCAAGTTGGCGAGCACCACCACCAGAACGCTGGTGATCACCACGCTGTACACGCTCAGCCCGATGTACTGCGAGTCGTTCAAGGCGGGGATTTTCACGTGCCTTCGAAACAAAACACCAAACACACGTAGAAGAAGTGATTTCTCAGAACCCGACGGAATCTTAGTGATTCCCTGCATCATTCTCATCTTCCTAACTCAGGAGAAAATCTTGCCCAGACTCTCCACGATTCTACACATTGTTAGCAGATATTTGATTCATTTATAAAAGAAAAACGCTGCAAATTATTACACATTGGTTTATTATTTGTTATTTTTCTATATAGATCACTCGTATGCAAAGCCACCAACCATCCAAAATGAAGAAAAACATCGATCGCATTTCGGTCAGCTGAAATTTGAACGGAGATTAGGCCTCTTTTGCGATTCACACTCGTGTTTCTGATTTATCGTACGTCCAAACTTTAAATTCTCGTAGTGAGCGAACGGTTTGTCCTACAGAGCTCCGGGTGGTCTCAAAAAATTCTAAAAATTCTACAGAATCTTAAATTGAAGGAAAAAATACCTTTATATAAAAATTTTTTGAGTTAGGGCGTTTTCAAAATTTCAAAATTGATTTTGGAACCCTTAGAAGTGACCTACATCAACCAAAATCTTCGGGGCACAACTAGACCCCAAATGGAGCCTACATACCAAATTTCATCAAAATCGGTCAATGCTAAGTGGCAAAAGTGCCGCGTACGGCGGACGGACGGCCAAATTTTTATTCGATTTTTGGATTCTACGCACCTTGAAACGTAAACCATCAAATTTTGAGGGGGTGTTAAAATTTTTGCTTCCGAGTCTACCAAGGTAGCGGAAGCTTTGTTTTCACTTTTCAAGGTCGAAAAAAAAAAGTTCTCCAAAATCAAAATTTTCACTCGCGTTTTGCGTTTTAGACCTTTCTGAACAATTTTGGTTCAGTGTCTGTGTGTCTGTCTGTCTGTCATGAATTCCTTGTAACGCGCATAACTATACGAAGTTATTGTCCGATTTCGATGAAATTTTCAGGGATTGTGCGGGTTGGTGTGTAGACGGTCCCCTATGAAAATCATCATCCCCGGACTGATAGAAGCGACTGCGCATGCGCAAACGTGAATTCCTTGTAACGGCCATAACTTCTACATTTTCCATCCGATTTCAATGAAATTTTCAGGGATTGTGCGGGTTGGTGTGTAGACGGTCCCCTATGAAAATAATCACCTTCGGACTGATAGTAGCCACTGCGCATGCGCAAACGTGAATTTCCTTGTAACGGCCATAACTTCTACATTTTCCATCCGATTTCAATGAAATTTTCAGGGATGTTACAAATTAACTTGTTTTGATGTTTTGAGATTAACTACTATGCATCGGATCATCTATACAATCGGGTTATGGATACGAGGAAGCTATGTGCCACACCCACTTGGCAGACGTTTTTTTCTTGGTCGATTCCAAAGGTTCATTATTGAAAATAATAAACCAAAAACACCAGGGTCCCGTTATGAGAATCCCTCTCCCACAGGTGAACCGTTGGACAATTCGATTCAGGGAGATATTAACAGTTGGACATTTCAATAAAGGGAAATGTTACTTATTTACCACTTTTGGCTTCCGAGTCAACCAAGGTAGTGGAAGCTTTGTTTTCATTTTCATCATTTAATAATGATCCACAGTCACGTCATGACTCAACAAAGCGTTGCCGTGTTCATTTAACCAAAATATTCACATCTCATGTCATGTGAACATTTGTCGCGAAATGAACTTTTAAAATCATTCAATAATGATTAATTTTACGCCATTATTTTCCACCAAACAATTAATTCTCAACACTTTAATTAACTTAAATTAATTCTTACATTAATTCTTAATGTTTAAATGTTATTCTTTAGTGTATAAACACTTAAAGGTTGTCTCCTAGTGATAAGAGGGGGCCCCGGGAGCCGCTATGGTGGGTGGGTCCGGGCCCAGCCCGACTGCCTGGCTTGGCCCTCACTCTTGTTTTTTTCTTTTAATTTTGAATCAGGCTGTACTATAAACGATATTATCGTTACGATAAAACATACGATTTCCTATTTTCAATCATGATTTATAATGTTAGGTACCAATATATTATTATTTTTGTAAATTTGATGATTTTGTATTTGACAGGAAAAAAAACTTTACGAAGTTACTGACCGATTTCGGTGAGATTTTCAGGGATTGTGCGGGTCGGCGAGTGATGGTTCCTTATGAGCGTAGCGCAAGATTCTTGTAGGTATATATATGTTTTGAGATTTTGGTTTATTATTTTCAATAATGAACCTTTGGAATCGACCAAGAAAAAAAAAATTTTAACACCCCCTCAAAATTTGATGGTTTACGTTTCAAGGTACGTAGAATCCAAAAATCGAATAAAAATTTGGCCGTCCGTCCGCCGTCCGCCGTACGCGGCACTTTTGCCACTTAGCATTGACCGATTTTGATGAAATTTGGTATGTAGGCTCCATTTGGGGTCTAGTTGTGCCCCGAAGCTTTTGGTTGATGTAGGTCACTTCTAAGGGTTCCAAAATCAATTTTGAAATTTTGAAAACGCCCTAACTCAAAAAATTTTGATATAAAGGTATTGTTTTTCCTTCAATTTAAGATTCTATAGAATTTTTAGAATTTTTTGAGACCACGCGGAGCTCTGTAGGACAAACCGTTCGCTCCCTACGAAAATTTAAGGGTTTATATTGAAATATATATATATATAAATAAATCAAAACACGAGTGTGAATCGCGGAAGAGGCCTAATCTCCGTTCAAATTAGAGCTGACCGAAATGCGATCGATGGTTGGTGATTTTAATTTTTTTTTGATTTTTTTTTTTTTGATTTTTTTTTTTCTTTATATTGGATGGTTGGTGATTTTGTAGACGAGTGATCTATATAGAAAAATAATAAACCATTGTGTAATAATTTGCAGCGTTTTTACTAAGCAGCGGATCATCTATACAATATGTGCCCCACACACTTGGCAGACACTTATTATAAACTGGTTAAAATAGATCAGGTTGGTAGGTACTCTGTTAACTTTAATAGATCTATTTTTGACGTTCATTATCTTCTTACCTTCAAGGAAAATTGAAAAAGTGATTTTTGTCACTAATTGAAATTAGTGAACACAGTAAAATCCTTATAATTGGCGTGAAGATGGTCCTGTACGAGACTGATGCAAGGTACTACAGTGGTGTTTCGAGGTTTTCCACTACGCATCTGATCATCTATACAATCGGGTTATGGATACGAGGAAGCCATGTGCCACACCCACTTGGCAGACGTTTTGAAGAATGAATAGTTCACACTTCCGGCTGATCTCAAATTCACTTTATTGGTTTATTATTTTCAATAACAAGCCTTTGGAATCGAGCAAGAAAACAAAAAATTTTAACCCTCCCTCAAAATTTGATGTTTTACGTTTCAAGGTACGTAGAATCCGAAAATCGAATAAAAAATTTTCCGTCCGTACGCCGCACAGTGGGGCCGGAGTGGAAAAAACTCCATTTTTGCAAAGTGACTAAAAAAGAAATGTAATGTGGTTTTCTCAAAGTCTATTACCTGTAGAATCAGGGTGTGAAGGACCTTCAATATTTAAAAATTGTTTTCACTGCTAAATGGGGGCTCAAACCTGATATTTCGAGATTTTAAGCACTTTCAGAGTGGAATTTGAAAATTTCCTAACACGTTCTATGTGTTTCAAAAAATTAAAATAAAATTATATAATGTTGGATATATATCTAGTATCTCTAAAAAATACTAATTATTTTTTCATAACATTTTAGCTTGAACAATAGCTCCAGATTTGAGTTTTTATAGCGAAATACAACTTTAGAGGATCGGAAAAACCGAGCTTCGCCTTCCTTCGGTGTGGCTCATTTTTTTTCTTGAAAATCTGACCATTATCAAGAAGCTGTAAAAATTTCATAGCCGTATTTCACCGAATTTAGATGTAGTGGGTTAAAATGTGATTAAAGGTGCACCAAGAATGCCGTCTCTGCCGTCACCGCAGCTTCAGAGTAAAACCCTTCTAAAGGCTGTAACTTCTACATTTTCCTCTCGAATTCGATAAAATTTCCAGGGATTGTGAATGTTGGCATGTAGAATGTCCCCTATGTGGGCTGTTAGCTACAATCACAGAGTAACGGAGTCAAGTTAAGGCTACATTGGTCGGATCATCTATACAATCGGGTTATAGATACTGGAAAACTATGTGCCACACGCTTTTTGGTTCATTTTTTATTGGAAAACAGAATGATGTAAATAGCGACGTTTTCGTAAAATATTTCTGCTAAGAGTCAACAAGGTTCTGTTTGAACAAACCAGGTTCTTCGGATTGTCATTCGCAGTAGTGTGGTCAGTTCGTACTGTCGTGACATACCGAGAACATGTCATCGTAGAAAATCTCTTATTCGGATTTAGCAAACGTTTAATTCGGATTCGTTCCAATATTCGATCGCTTACTATCCAATTTTCAGAGGTTTTCATCACTCAACATTTTGTCAAAATTAAATATATAAATATATATTTACACATATATATATGCATATTGCGTGCATCTGGCGTCCGCCCTACAGAAAGTTGCATTCAAAGTGGCGTCCGGTGCAAAGTGGCGTCCGTATACGGACGTCATTTTACACAACAGGCTCATCTTGTACAGAATGATTCATTGAGGCGTCTCCCCCTTTTTTAGGAGGACGTCATTTTGACGGTTATAGTCAGCAGACGTATAGATTTAGTGCACGAAAGTTCCACTAGGACGCTGCGCACGTTTCGTATATGATTTGCAAAAGTTAAACTTTACACGAAGCGGTGGAAGTGGCGTCCAGGTTGCAAGGTCTCCCACTCCAGCAGCCATCGAACTAAAACACCTGGAACGCCGTCTCAGCGTCCTCAATTTCTGATGATTTTCACGTACAACCAATCGTTCCTAGGGAAAACTAACTTCCTCATTTTCCACCCCACAAAAATCGTTCACCACTCATTGGAAAGCTCTCAATTTATTAAACATAAGGCATAATATGTCTCTCGTGGTTGAGTACTTGTACGAAAGCGGTATCCACCGTTTGTGTTTTAGTAAGAAGCTTTTTCATTTGGTTGCTAATTTTTTACTTCTGAATGGTTTTTCACGAACCTACCTCAACACCAAAAACCGCGCAAAAATCTTAGCTTTATAATATTTGAAGTTGAAAAATATTCAACAATATTGAATTTCGGGATAAAAGCGTCCTAGCAACGTAAATTTCCGAAATCAAGTTCCCTATTTCTTCGAATCGAGTGTGAAGCTTTTATGTATTCTAAATAAACTTGATTGTTATTGTGATTGATCGTGTAGTTAAGTAGTAGGTAGGTAGTAACGATGGTTGGTTTACGTTTCAAAGTACGTAGAATCCGAAAATCGAACTTAAAAAAACCGACCATCCGCGGCATTTTTGATTTATTATTTTCAATAATGAATCATTGGAATCGACAAACAGAAAAAATTTTAACCCTCCTCAAACTTTGATGTTTAACGTTTCAAGGTAACGTAGAAACCGAAAATCGAATAAACAATTTTCCGTCCGTCCGCCATACGCGGCACTTTTCTTACCAACCATGGACTGATTTGGTTGAAATTTGGTATATGGGCTCCATTGGGGGTCTAATTGTGTCTCGAAGTTTTTCATTGATATCAGTTACTTTTAAGGAGTAAAAGTTAAGGGTTGACATTTTCAAAAGTACGCTAGCTCGGGAACTCTCGAAACAAAGATATTGTTTTTTCACCAATTGAAGATAGTATTGAATTTTTAGAAATATTAGAGACCACGCGGAGCTTTGTAGGACAAACCGTTCGCTCCCTACGAGAACTTGAGGGGTTTCCTTCGTTTTATAACAGAAACTCCTGTAAGGAACTCTATTTTTCGAATCGAGTGTGAAGAGTTTATTTCTTCCGAATAAACTTGATTGAGAAGGTGTGAAGGTAATTATGTAGTAGGTAGGTAGCAAGTACCTATGGTTGGTGAGTAACAAATTAAAAAAAAATAGTGACAATGGCAAAGTTGTGATCCCTGCAGACGAGTGAAAAAAAAAACTTTTTTCTTGGAATTTTTTAAAGAATATTTTTCTTAGAACTTATTTAAAAATAAGTCAATGTATTTCTCTGCGTTACAAACATCTGAACTCTACCATAAGAAAAAATTATATCAGTCACATGAATAGGGTGCTGTTCCAGGACGTAAACGTCGTGCTAACAATGATACAACAATACTGAAGACTAGCTTGTCCATTTTCTCCACCTCCATTTAAGTACACAGGACTAGTCAGAAACCTACCAAAAATCTTGATGGAAAAACAATACCTTTCTAAAAAACTTCTTTGAGATAGAGCGTTTTCAAAATTTCAACCCTTAGAAGTGACCTACAGCAACCAAAATCTTCGGCGCACAACTAGACCCTAAAAGGCCCCTATACCAAATTTCATCAAAATCGGTCAATGCTGGGTGACGAAAAAGCCGAGTACGGCGGACGGACGGCCTAATTTTTATTCGATTTTTGAATTCCACCAACCTTGAAACGTAAACCAACAAATTTTGAGGGGGGTTAATTTTTTTTCTTGGTCGTTTCCAAAGGTTTGTTATTGAAAATAATTAACCAAAAAAAGGCGAACAACTCGGGGATTGAAAATAATGTGGGAGCCAGACGAGTAAAGATCTGATAATGAGAGAAGCGCAAACCTCAGAGGTAGAAGTTCAACAATCCCCGTTCGTAGGAGGTTGATCCATAGCGCGGAAAATTCAAGTTGGGCGGGAATCACAAATTTCGTCCACTGGCCACCGTCCATGTTAGGATGACATGACGAGTTTGGTATCAATTCCTGTGTAATTTTTCACGCTGAATCCGTTAGTGATACTTACAAATGATTTTGACGGCTAGAAAGTGGATTTTTTGAAGAAGACCTCCATTCGTAGATATGGTAGTGAGTATAAAGTAACACCTTTCTTTTATTATTTTTCTGTATAGATCATTCGTCTGAAAACATCACAATTTTACCATTGTAACTCTTTTTACCTGCTACATAATTACCTTCACACCTTCAAAATCAATTTTTTGGAAGAAATAAACGCTACGCATTCGATTCGAAAAATAGGGTCCTTCGTATGAAAATTTTTGGACAGATAATATTTGAACGAGATTAGACCTGTTTGGTGATTCACACTCGTGATTTTGTTTTATCGAAGGAAAAACCTTAAGGTCTCGTAGGGAGCTAACGGTTTGTGTTGCAGAGCTCCGCATGGTCTCTAAAATTTTAAAAATTCTATACTATCTTAAATTGATGGAAAAACAATACCTTTATATAGATTTTTTTGAGCTAGGGCGTTTTCAAAATGTCAACACTTATTTTTCATCCCTTAGAAGTGAAGAAACCATGCTTACAATTGGCGAATAATATCAATCGAATAATATGGAAACAATATTTTATTGATGTTAGGAAGCTTTGTGCTACGCCCACAAAGGTAGTAAATTACGTAAACTGATACTACGAGTCCATCCTGCTCGTACATTTGTATTACAGGATTTAATTCCAGATTCGAATAATATGGAAACGATATTTTATTGATGTTAGGAAGCTATGTGCTACGCCCACAAAGGTAGTAAAATACGTTAATTGATACTACAAACCCCATCCTGCTCGTACATTTATATTACAGGATTTAATTCCAGATTCGAATAATATGGAAACGATATTTTATTGATGTTGGGAAGCTATGTGCTACGCCCACAAAGGTAGTAAAATACGTTAATTGGACCGCATTATGCAAATACCTGGTAAGCGACAAAAGTCGATTTTGAGAAAAACGCGTCCAAAGTTTTTACGAGTATACACGTTGTTTTGGTAGTTGGCATGTTAATTAAGAGGTCAAACTTCGTCTCTGGGGTTTTTTTGGTGTGTTCTTTCCAGCTATTCGGTCAAAATGTAAGAAAAATGTCTGCAAGTATCATTTTTATGCTTACCTGGTTTTTGAAAAAATCACCAAGAGCAGAAACCTAAATTGCAATAACCTGGTAAGCGCCAATTTGTCGCTTACCTGGTTTTTGCAAAAATAACCCAGAGACCAAATCTAAATTTTGAAAACCTGGTAAGCTGTGTCGCTTAACTGGTAATTGCGAAATTAATTGAACAGAAAATAGAACATTGATAACAGGGTAAGTGCCTATTTGTCGATTTCCTGTTTGTTGTCACATCAAAAAGAACAGAGACTTTACCAGGAAAATGTTATCCTAACCTTCTACTGATGGTGCACGAAAAAAAAGAAAGCATGATGGTCACCGAATTCATGTAAGTATTTGTACTTACTTGAAAATGTTTATAAAAAGATAGTAAATGATAACAAAATAAATGTGGTTATAACTAACAGGTTCAACGCCATTGATATAGTTCCCTCTCCCTCGATTGATACGTTTTGTGATAGTCAGGACATAGCTAAATCGTGTTCCTCGTGAACTATGTTATACCTGTAGGTCACTAAGGCACATTTGAACTAACTTCTTACCACGAGTATTCATTTTAATCATTAAAATTTAATGTTTAAAAAAAAACCACACAATTTTTTGTTGGAATCTCGGATGGAAGAACGTGACCGTGACAATAAAACGTCTGCCAAGTTGGGTGGGCAGTATAGCTTCCTCACTCATTGTAACATGGACGTATAGAATCAGACCACAACATTTGATCACACAATAAAAGAAGCAATTTACACGGGAACCTGGAAGTAAGTGTGGGCACGAGTAGTATGATATTTTTATTTTCAACGTAGAATTTTATTTAGCGGTCCACCGTCTAGGACCTAACCCACCCAATCCCTGAAAATTTCATCGAAATTGGTTGAATAGTTGCGGAGTTTTTGTTGTAACAATAAATTTAAAGTTCGCGCATGCGCAGCGGCTATTGCTTGACCAATTTGATTGAAACTTATAGGGTGTCTCTTAGAAGTTAGTCCCTAACTAACCTCCAAATTTGAGCAAAATCGGTTTATTAGAAACCGAGGTTCCAGGAAATTCACGTTTGCGCATGCGCACTCGCTCCTATTGGTCCGAAGGTGCTGAAATTGATAGGGGACCGTCTAGTACCTAACCCGCACAATCGCTGAAAATGTCATCAAAATCGGACTACAGGTTAGTATAGTTTTGCCCGGGACAAGGATTGACCACAGACAGACCGACAGACAGACACGGAACCAAAATTGTTCGGGAAGCTCTATAACGCAAAAAGCAAGTGGAAATTTTGATTTTGGAGGACATTTTTTTTTTACTTCTTTCACGAATACAAAGCTTCCCTACCTTCGGTAGTGAGGAAGCAAAATTCTCAGATTAATCTGTCGCTTACCAGCTTGTTGACTCAGATGTTTGGCCCAGCTGAATTTACGCAAATCCCTGGTAAACGACGATCTCTGGCGGTTACCAGGTGTTTGCGTAACTACTTTAGTGACCAATTGGTGCTTACCTGGTATTTGAAATGAAACCTAGTGGCGCTTACTAGGTATTTGCGAAATAAAATTCAACATTTGGCGCTTACCAGGTATTTGCAAAATAAAAAACCGCGGATACAAGGCTTGTCGCTTACCTGACGTAATAATTTAATTACTTTTAATAAACATAACTGAATGAAACCACTCCAGAATCGTAGATCTTGACAAGCTGAATCCAACGATACCAAAAACTCGATTTTCGATTTTTGTCGCTTACCAGGTATTTGCATAACTGGGTCCAATTGATACTACAAACCCCATCCTGCTCGTACATTTATATTACAGGATTTAATTCCAGATTCGAATAATATGGAAACGATATTTTATTGATGTTAGGAAGCTATGTGCTACGCCCACAAAGGTAGTAAAATACGTTAATTGATACTTCAAACCCCATCCTGCTCGTACATTTATATTACAGGATCTAATTCCAGATTCGAATAATATGGAAACGATATTTTATTGATTTTATTGAAGCTATGTGCTACGCCCACTGTTTAGCATATTTATGAATGGGTAGCATACATTCCACTTCATTGGCAGATGTTTTCAATATTATTTATCCAAGAACAATACAAATACGGAGAAATTAAGTTGATACTGACGAAGCCATGTGCTACATCCCTTTGAAAATAAAGGCCTGAATGTATAACCTTGTGAAGTCACTCTCTGAGGCAAATTCGGAGGTCTGATGACCAGTTGGCACCTCAAAAGGACCAGAAGTGCGGTGAAAATCCGAAACGGGAAACGTGTAATATACATATGAACAATTTACATAAATAACGAAAACCTGCGAATATTCTATGTATCCAAAAATGCAATAGCCCAGTGCTCAATGAGTTCGTGGAGACAAGTAGAACACGTTTATGGACTCTTAACATCTTTAAAACACACCCTGTGCATACAGTAGATTGCTATGGTATTTATTGTAATGTAACGAATTGGCACTTCAAGACATTTTTTGAATATTACGTGAATTATATTTTCACACAACTTGTTGATATCACAACACAACACAAGCAAGTTTTAAAGAATAGCGTATAAACTTTTCCTGTACAACACCTGTTGAATAAATTAAACTCTGTTCAATTTCTCCCTTGCGAGGGAAAAACATTAAATCATGTTTAATGTTTTTCCCTCGCAAGGGAGAAATTAGATTGCCGATCACTCAGCTGATCAGTGACCACTCAGGCGCCTTCAGCATTCTCCATTGACCCTGCTTCTCAAATTTCAGCTTCCTGCGTTCAACAGGAGAGAAAATGGCCTTGGAGCTCACTCAGCTGATCAGTGACCATCTTGGTACAACTAGACCCCAAATAGAGCCGATAAAACGTGGTAACTAAGAAATCGGTCCGTGGTAACTAAGAAAAAAAAGCGTTGCAGATTTGCGTGTCGGAATTCACAGAATGACCCCCAGCCCTAAAACATTAAACATGTTAAAATTACCAATGGGTGTTGAACAGATAATGATATTATCGTTCATCGAGTGAATCAACCTATTTCAGTATTACCTACTGAAAATCGAAAAAAACAGCAATATACGCGTTGGTACTCGATATACGAGTTTGGGGTGACGAAAAGAGTGCTTCTTGAGATTATTTTTCAACCAAGAGGTTGTATAATTTTAACGATTCGTGCTTTGTGCCACACCCACAAGGCTGACTACTCCGTCATATAGCTACGAGTATTATTCCAATTTTCTTAACCACAGCTTTGCTTTTTTTTAAATTCACTCAATAAATTGTACAGAATGAATGGATTTCAAAACTAACTTCAACAAAGAAAATTCAGCAAATTTCAAGAAGTAATGGAACACAATGCCATATTAAAAGAAAGATAATAACGAGAAAGGAGGAATTCTTATCGATTACCTCTTCAACTCTCTCGCAATTCCTGTTCGAGGTTTTCAGAAAAGAGTGAAAATCGATTACTTAGAGTTCATTACCTCGTGACTCGACTTCACGGCCACATGAGTTCGTCCATTGAAAACCTGAGGTTGAAAAATAACGCATGGCGTACCTAACCATTTGGCAAGGGAAAATCGGCGAATAAAGCTCTCTCATTCAAAGGTCGTTAGCGGCTGATAGAACCATTAATTATGGATCAATGTCCCTCCCTCATTATTAAACTTCCTGGTCCTTAGGAAGGGAAGTGGGGCCTAATAAACTCGGCCCGATTTTATTTCCTATGTATGATTTTTTCTCTTGAAAATTATATTTTCCCCATTTCTCTCTTATTGGTCCTTTTTGGCAATTACCCATTATTTTTCATGTAAACAACTTGTGAGGGGGGGGGTTCTTTTCTACTTCTCTTCTACTTTTCTATATTGACACATTTTGCGAAACGTTCTGAGATTGAATTGGGTGAGTTCACCAATTTGGCATTCTCCCACACCCTTGAAAACGGCTGGTTCCAGCCCTCAACTCTGCGGCGCCTTGCCAGCACTATTCACACTGCAGCGGAATTGACGTCCAGTAAGCTCGAGCTTACTGGACGTCAATTCAGCTGCTGTGTGAACGGAAGCCACTATGCGTTCATATGTACAGCGTATATGTGAAGAACTGTATATGTCATCAGCAAGCGAAATGTGAATATCTGAGTCGGTTAACAAGTATCTCGGCCTTAATTAATGTTGGAATTTCAAAATTTTGTTAAAATGACCACTCCTTCAGGGGGACGTCACTTTACCACAACTATGATACGGACGTCATTTTGTACCAAGATGTAAATATATATTTACATACATATATCAAGAAACCTCAATTCAATCATCTTTATCATATCCTATAACCTCTAAAACGAAGAAAAAAACAAATAACACACACCCATCGCCTGTAAAACCGCTTTTCTGTTTTTTTCACACGCTTTTCCACTTTGAGTAACATTATTTTTTTCAAAATTCAAGATTTAGTACTAAAATAATGAATTTAAACGTCAGAAAACATATTTTTCTTATGTATTTTCGTATTCAGAATCGAATGAAACCATTCACAAGACGATACAGTAATTCGTTCAAAAGATAATGACTTTTTTTCCGCTTTTTGGCCATTTGGCCCCACTGTGCGCCGTACGCGGCACTTTCCTTAGTTTCCATGGACTGATTTTGGTGAAATTTGGTTTGTGGGCTCCATTTGGGGTCTAATTGTGCCGCGAAGCTTATGGTTGATGTCAATCACTTCTAAGGGGTGAAAATTAAGGATTGAAATTTTCAAGAGTGCCCTAGCTCGAAAAATCTCGAAAAAAAAAGTATCGTTTTTTCACCAATATTAAATAGCATTGAATTTAAATTTTTTTTGGGACCACCCGGAGCTCTGCAGGACAAGCCGTTCGCTCCCCACGAGTACTTGAGGGTTGTCCTTCGATAAAACAGAATCATGAGTGTGAATCACCAAAGAGGTATAATCTCCGTTCAAATTTTATCTGACTAAAATGCAATCGCTGTTCATTTCTTCGATTTGTATTCAGTTTTGCTTTCTGAGCAACCAGTAATCAAATTTCCATATGAAGCTCTTTATTTTTCGAATCGAGTGTTAAGCGTTTATTTCTTTCTAATAAACTTGATTGTGAAGGTGTGAAGGCAGTGTGGTGAGGTAGGTAGTACCTACCAATAGATGGTAGGTAAAAAAAAGTTGGTAGGTAAAAAAAGTTGGTAGATGAAACGCTGCAAATCATTGCCCAAAGGTTTATTATTTTCTGTGTAGATCCCTCCCTACCAACCGTAGACCTACGGTAGGTACCTGTACCTACTACCTACTAGGGTATTTTTGAAAATGTGTAGGTACTACCTACACCTACCAATGGTTGGTAGGTAAAAAAAGTTGGTAGACAAAAAAAAAATAGGTAAAAAAGTTGGTAGATAAAAAAACGCTGCAAATCGTTGCCATAAGGTTTATTATTTTCTGTATAGATCACCCTTCTGTATAGATCCCTCCCTACCAACCTTAGGTACCTACTACCTACAAGGGCATTTTTGAAAACTTCACCCCCAACCACCAACCAAGTGGAAATGAAGGGTTGAAATTTTCAAAAATGCCCTAGTAGGTAGTAGGTACCTACGGTTGGTAGGGAGGGATCTATACAGAAAATAACAAACCTTAGGGCAATGATTTGCAGCGTTTTTTTTTAATGGACTGAGTATAATGTTAGGTAGGTGTAATTAAGTTAAAGTAATCACAGATTTGCTCAACATACCTTGTTTCCCAAGCCATGTAAACGCCCACAGTTAACATTAAGCCTTTATACACGTAAAGAGCTCCGAGCCAGTTGTGGATAAAAGTCGAAGAGCATACTTCAATCTGCAAAGAAATTAATTAAATTATTTGAATGTAAACTCAATTATAAAAAACAATACTTAGAATATCTTCCACTTCTTCCAAGGAAAGTCTCGCGTACGGCGGACGGACGGCAACATTTTTATTCGATTTTCGATTTTTACGAATACTTTGAAACAGAAACCAACAAATTTTAAAGGGGGGTTATACAATTCTTTTTTTTTGTCGATTCTACAGGTTTATTATTGAAAACACCCCTTAACCTAGAATATTCATTGCATAAACGTTAGTTCAGTTGAAATCTCTTGTCAATCGGTAATCAGAGTGATTACAAAAGCAACTTTTCTCAGTTCCACCCGTTTCATTCAAGTCAGGTGAAATAGATAGTGACGTCACAGCAACGTCGTAGGTAGTTAGAATTGTAGCGAAATGGCATCATAACACTTTTACTTGTCTGCCGAATTTGACCGTAAGCCCTTCATGCAACAATCATTCCTTCTGTAGAGCAACGCTTCATCACCCAACAAGCCACCAGGTAATTACAATTAACCAATCATTTAGACTTAACCCATTTCTGCCCAGCGTTTCATATATGCAACGCGGAGTAGCTCATCTTAGGAGGCTGGCCAGGACATCCACAGAAATGAAAAACTTTGTTCAGCGTATGTTTCTCGAAGGGGAGAGCCTATCAATTAGATTCCAACTGTCAGAGTGACGTTTTCATTATGTATAATAATTTTATTTACCTAATACAAGTGTTCTCTCTTCTCGATTTCGAGAATTGCTGACCCAATGGACGAAGAATAAGTACAATGTTATGTACTGTTTTCAAAATGGGATTGATGTGACTCTTTACCACTCTCAGATACCTGCATGGGCTTATGAGTACTATAGTCCAATTTTTTTGTCATTCCTATTGTTCCCAGTGTTGTCTGAAATATTGTGTTGCATAAATGCAACGCTGGGCGGTGCCCTGACCCAACTGCTATGACTCGATTTTTCATTTTGTAAGAGCTTTTTCTCAGCTTTTGGGCCCTGGAATTTCAGTTCAAGATGCTATAATTATTTTATTCGCCGACTAAGATGATATGTATGAGAATTCACTGTATATTACTCCCCCAGTCGAGAACGACATGTCAGATGAGGATTCTGGTGTTGAAGATGAAGGAGTAATCCTTGACAATTTGAATAGAAACCACTTGAAGCTGAACTGAAACAAACACCTGCTGAAGCTGAAATCGTCTTTCAAAATCTGGATGATGTATCTGGAATCTCCCCCTCTCCAGAAGATCCCCTCATCCAATTCTACTCCCTCCACAACACTCAACAAGAATATAAAAATTTTGAATATTCAAAAAAGAAAGAAAAAAATCTAAGGGGTTAAAAAGGGGAATATTTCATCAACACAGAGATATTCTCTACCTCCTTGTATGAGAGAAAGTTTTTGTTATTGCCCTTCTGATTTTTATGCCTCTGGAACTGAAGAAGAGTAGTCGAGGGCATTTCAAATCCGCAATCAATTGAAACTATTGTGCAATTGCTTCTTAATAGAAAGACAATTCTGTGGTTTCTTTCGTCTTGCTTACAGGATTCAGCCAGTCTCAGTGGTAAAAAGATATTCTGCACGAGAGAAGAAACCCATTCAAGTTCCTCGACCTTTTATAATTCAAGAATATAAAGCATGGGAGAGTGCGACATCATGAATCAAAAAATCGAAAATCCAACCTGAAATGGTTGTTTAATTTACTTACACATTCATGCCAGTTGGAATTCAGAAGAAAAATAACCACAGGTTACCTGACCAAGTAAAACACTCAGCCAAAAGGTGTAGGAAGAATGTCGTCTATCGATCGAACCGATGTTCGGTACGAATGAATTTATTGACCGGAAGAAAATGATTGAATCATTCGATGAATCGAGAAAATACCGGAAGAAAAACAGAGGAGATACACAGAGTAACACTGTACTTCAACCGTGAAATATCAGTGCAGCAAGTGCAACATGGGACTTTGTGTTGATTCCGTCCTAACCACAATCAATGAACAAGTATAATCACTGTTTCAACATTATTTTGCCTTATTTGTGAATTTTGAAGCTTAATTGATATTGTATTGATTTCATAAAATTTATTATACAGCTTTTTATTCTTATCCGTGCTGAAATTTTTGGAAATAAATGAGGTCACTAACAAACATATTGTTTAGTAATGCATGCATTCCAGGGGACGTCCCATTGGATAAGCATTAGATCAGTTTAACCAGTTGTTAAGCGATAAAACTGTTTCACTCGATGTAATTTATTTATTACTTTAGGCAAGAAATAGTGACCCCCCCCCCACACCATTATCCACCTTAACATCTCTAGCATCATGGGAGCCTCGAATCTGAAGAGCATTTTAAAATCCATGATCTACGACACCCAACATGCGAATTCGAGTTCACCCCCCCCCCCCCACCACCAATGGTGCCAGTCTGGCACCAAAGCTGAAATACGTCGTGACATTGAACTTTCATCTATTAGGTTTAGTAGGCAGTCCGTCTCGAATGTCACATCCGTATTCAAGGTGAAACACCAAAAAACCCAAGAAATATGAGGTTTATGGTGCCCTGGCACCATGCCGGCACCACTTTTATTTCCATGGTGGTACAGAAAGTAATTCATGCAAATCCTAAGGTATAATGAAAATTTTTCCTCAATTTCAAAGCTTGGATACAATTAATAAGCAGTAAAGGAACCGAAATATTGAAAAATTGGATATTTTGTGAATATTATCCCCCCACCCATCCCCTCCTCTTGCAAATTTTGGTACTCTGGTGAATTCATGTACAACTCCGAAGTTATTTTAGTCAAACAAAAAAAGAAACACACAAATCGGTTGGAAATTGAGGCCTGGGCAGAGTTTATAAGATTATGCCCGCAAACTTACGTTTTTTAAGCATTAACCCCCCCTTTCCCCCCCTTAAAAGGCGAAATTCGAAATTCCAGCGCCGTAGTGCACAACTAGATAGTTTTCCGCGTCGATGAAAAAAAGAACCACGAAAATCGGTTGAGAACTAAGACCTGGGCAGAGTACACAAGATTATGCCCAAAAACGCACGTTTTTTGAGAATTAACCCCCCCTTTCCCCTCCTCAAAAGGCGAAATTCGAAATTCCGGCGACGTAGTGCACAACTAGATAGTTTTCCGCGTCGAACAAAAAAAGAACCAGGAAAATCGGTTGAGAACTAAGGCCTTGGCAGAGTACACAAGATTTTGTTACACACACACACACACACACACACACACACACATACATACACCTATGGTTTTTTCGCGGATTTGGATTCAGAATGGTCTAAAACGGATTACTGTGTGGTTAATTTTTTTTTCTGTTGAGTGTTGTCTTCCTTCACCCCAGATCGATCGCATAAGGACGCCCAAGTCTTACTGTGGGACGTCCTAAAAAACATCATAGTAGCAACTTCATTGGGTAACTGCCTAGCGTTGCATATATGCAACGGGGGCTCCTGCCCCTCCTATCATGGTGGATGACAAGGTAACCTTATATTTAACATTAGAAGGTATAAAAATGAAGAATTGAAGAAGAATTTCGAAAATTTTGTCAAAAATGGATTTCTGGGCAGTAATGGGTTAACCGAAGTATCTAACTTTTGTTTCGTCTTCTTTCACCCTCTTTATGGCAACTATTTACCACAATAGTTTGTTTGAAACAAAAACATTAAAAGAACATGAAATAAAATTCATATATTGATATTTATAACGTACAAAACCCACATTGTTCGTGAATAATAACCAATGATAAAATTAAACTCGGTCGAATCCCTATCAAGATCCTTTGGTAGGTACCTAGGTAAGTACCTAATCATAATTACTTCACGGAATAGTCCGAAGTATCTTGACATAGATCTCAAAGTTAATCAACCGTCATCACTAACGGTGGTGAAGAAGAAGAAGGAACACATCAATCTCTAAGGTAGGTATGTTAGAAAGACCTCATCGTCGAACGTTTTACGATACTTTAAACTAAAGATCTTAAATTGTGGAGTTCGATGTTCATCGTAACGCTGAGTGTTATTAGCTGACATAATAATTGTGGTTTATTTTGGGTTCGTATCTTGACGTGGTAAGTATGCAGTACGGCGATGGAAACCCGCAAAAATGCCAGCCCGTCAGAAGCCTTCCAAAATACGTTAATAAACTGGTCAAGATCGGCTTTTGGGATGACGAGCAGGCTGGAGACGAAGTTAAAATGCGACAGTTGTGGTACACACTTCTCAGAAACGAAACTACAACCCAAATAGTCAAGAAGGTACGATCAATTATTTGTAAAATGATAATATTAAGGGGTGTCTAGTGATTCCCCGAAAAAAATTTCCAGGGTCAATTTTTGTCTTTTTCAAAAGTTGTAAATAAACTAAAATATAAATAAGATCATAATTTCTCAAAATTTACACAGCTTCCTCTAATATATAACCCGATTGGATGATCCCGATTGGAAGATCTAATGCATCAGGCTAATCTCAAAACATCAGTCACAATCAATCTCAACACACACAATCAATCAACACACACAATCAACCACAATCAATCAACGCGGTGCGTCAATCTTGCACTATCATAATAGCGGTTCAATCACACAGCAGCTCGCACAATTCCTGAAAATTCTATCGAATTCGAACAGAAAGCGAAGACGTTATGGCTGTAAGGAGGAATTCACGTTTGCGCATGCGCAGTGGCTCCTTTCACTCCGGGGTCGATGATTTTTATAGGGGACCATCTACACACCAACCCGGACAGTCTTGAAAAATTTCATCGAAATTCGACAGGGTTGGTACCGTTTCAACTACATTTTTGAAAAGCGGGTTGTTTAAAAACATCTGTTTCAAATTTTGTGTTTAAAACAGTATTTAATACCTACTGATTTTAATTTAATACTAGACAAGAGGAAAATTACAATGACTTCATGCGAAATGAGCAACGAAATTTCTCCGTTTCACGGAAAAACATTGAATCATGGATATGTTTACTGTTAGAGAAAGCACATATGTTTAGTGTGTAACGTTACTGTATTTGAAATAAACATATTTTGTTTAATTTGTACCGAATAACTTAATATTTACAAGGTTATTGGTGAGGGGAGGATAAATTGCGGCGGATCCTCAGTATGTGCTTATGTTGTTTATTTTTCATGTCGAGCTAGCTTTCGCCCCAGGGGGCATCTTCAGGACACTTTCTTTATGATTTGCCATAGTTTTGTAAGTAGATTTAGGGTTGACTTTCATTTCAGCTGTTTCTACACATGTACGTCTATTGGCCCAATAGCATATATGCCCATGGCATTTCTCCATGTAGCATTCGTGCTTATAATTAGTAATAAGTTTGATGGGATGATATTTAGGTTCTGATTTCCAGATCCTGTCCTGCTGATTTTTGTTTTCCCAAAAATGGTCCAGTTTTTTTAAACAAAGAAGGGGAAATCCCAAGTCCTTTAGCTTTAAAATATGCCTTGGAAGTGCTGGGGCTTATGTGCTTGTGAATCTATCTATATGATAGTTTGTATAAACATGAGGGTCAAGACTTTTAGAAAAGTAAAGACCTTAATGTAGACTTGAAACAAAGACTTTTTCAAGGGGCCACATGTTCTGGGAATAAAATACTTAATATTTGGTTGAAAACCGGTGAATAATTCCTTGGTACCTGCCTCAAAATACTGGTCGCCCTCAGTTTTCATTCGAGTTAGTAATAATCTAAAGTGCTGGGTCGTCACGAATTTTGGTGTCGTTACGCAAATTTTAGAATGACCCCGAGCCCAAAAACATATCTATGTTAACACATGGTAGAATAAAAGTACTACACAATAGATATAAAGTTTCATTCGTCTGAAGTGAGAATGACAAGTTGGATATCACGCAGTCTGGAAATTCTCATGTAGAAATCAACATGCGTGTTCATGGTTTTTCCGAGCCTATCAAGCATTGTTTTCACTTTTCGAAGTTGAAAAAAATAGTTTTCAAAATCCACTCGCGTTTTACATTTTAGGCCTTCCTGATCAATGTTGGTTCCGTTTCAGTCATGAAATCATTGTAAACGGCAAAACTATACGACGTTATTGTCCAATTTCAAAGAAATTTTCAGGGATTATGCGGATCGGAATGTAGATGGTCCCCTAAGAAAACCATCCCTCCCCCTCCTCACCAATACTAATTTCTACCTTAGTAGAAACCAACCCAACATCATGATAGTGGTGAAAGTTTGATGATACAATGGGGAATTTGCCTCAATTTTAGATTCTGGAACTTCAAGTCAAATCCTATAATAGGGCCCTAGAATAACGTTTAACCTTTAGGAATAACCAAGGGGAAAAAATTACCGTAGGAGAAAATGCCTAAACAAGTGAACCTCTGTTGCAAAACACCGCAAAAATCGAGGAATATTGTTGACGTCATACGAAAAAAAAAGAAAAAAAACGACGTGAAAAAAACTCCGACAACCGACAGAGTTCTAGCACCCCCACACAAATGATCCTGTGAAATGGCTACTCGAATAATGTGATTCAAATCTTGAAACTAAATAAGAGAAGATGAAGACTAATAATGCTTGATAAACTAGTAGGTAGAATCGTATTGTAAAAAAGTTAGTAATATTGTTTCTTTTGGTCACTTTTGTGTCTGGGTTCTTCCTGCCAGTTCGCGGCGCACTATTGTGCGAGTCCTTGTAAGCTAAAAGTTCGTGTATGTTCCGCTTCTGAGGTGAGCGCCACAGAACCTCCTTTGAAGTCAGATTGGTAGAATATCCGGACCTAGGGCAGGTGCCCCCCGGGGCGACTGCCCTCCCGGCAAACTTCCCTCCTGCGGGAGGGTAGTTTTAACCCGAAACACAAATGTGCGCCCCGTGAAAGTGCATTCCCGGCAAACTGCCCTCCGAGGAGGCCAGTTTTTACTGTACGTAAGGAGAAACTGCCCTCCTGTTCACACCACTTATTAGCAGGGCCCTCTCATCGAATCGGTCCTTACAAATGGACCTCCGTGGCAACTGCCCTCCTTGGCAACTGCCCTCCCAGTAAACTGGCCTCCTAGCCCTTAAAAACACGACTAGATATTTTACCTGCAGAACACGAAACATAATGTTGGCATTACAACAAGCTAATGTAGATTACACGGGCATTGCTTGCCTACATTTACTTATAATTAAGGAATTAACTAACCTATGTGGGTTTTAAATATTTTTAATTAGCGCAACGTAATAAGGGATCCGGGATTGGGATCATTTTTTTAAAAATATTTCATTCAACTTTTTGTATATTACAAAATACTTTTATGTTGTGGTAATTTTAAGATGTAATTTTTTTTACTTAGTACAGTGGAACATGAAAGAGGGTATCTGTCCAGTGACAGTCCCTCATAACTTTTAGTGGAGCTCGTTAACATACATTATAAGAATGTAAAGTTGATAAATTAATTTTAAGAACTAACATTAACAAAAACGAACAATGGCACGAATTGATGAATGACTATATAGTAATAACAGTAGACTCGAACAATGACACGAATTTGACGAAAGACTGGAAATATCAGTACTACACACGAACAATGACACGAATAAATTTATGAATGACTAGGTTTCGACTAGATCGGCGGTCCGTTTTCTATAAGACGTCGGGGGAGTCTCGTTCTGTCCCATGAGGAGAGCAGTGTATCTAACACTGTAGATTGGTGAGATCGGAAGGAATCCTGCTTTCGTGTCATTGTAGACCTTATAACGTTCTCAACCTCAGGTACTTCAACATCGCAGTGTATCACATCATTTCTCACGAACAAGGGGCGTCGGTGATAATGCGAAGCACACGGTTTTGCTGAGTCTGGACCCGTTTGATCTGAGTTTTGCTTGCCAGGCCCCAAACTGAACAACCATATTGCCATATATAGGAAGAATGATAGTGAGGTATAGTAGTCTTTTATCATCTAGTGATGATGGCGACGTTCAAGAGAGCAGTGGCATGGTTGGGATCATGGGGCGGAAACCCACTCGGTTTGGGATCAGGAAAAAAAGTCGGCCAAATGGGTGTGGCTAGGATAGTTTCCTCGTATCCATTACACTGATGGGTGTGTCTGATCCGATGCATAAACGCTGCAAATTATTACACAATGGTTTATTATTTTTTATTTTTCTACATAGATCACTCGTCTGCAAAGCCACCAACCACCCAACATGTAGAAAAACACCGATCGCATTTCGGTCAGCTAACACTTGAACGGAGATTAGGCCTCTTTTGCGATTCACACTCGTGTTTCTGATTTATCGTACGTCGAAACTTTAAACTCTCGTAGTCAGCGAACGGTTTGTCCTACAGAGCTCCGGGTGGTCTCAAAAAATTCTATAGAATCCTAAATTGAAGGAAAAACGTTACCTTTATATCAAAATTTTTTGAGTTAGGGCGTTTTCAAAATTTCAAAATGATTTTGGAACCCTTAGAAGTGACCTACATCAACCCAAATCTTCGGGGCACAACTAGACCCCATGAAGGAGCCTACATACCAAATTTCATCAAAATCGGTCAATGCTAAGTGGCAAAAGTGCCGCGTACGGCGGACGGACGGCCAAATTTTTATTCGATTTTTGGATTCTACGTACCTTGAAACGTAAACCATCAAATTTTGAGGAGGTGTTAAAATTTTTTTTTTCTTGGTCGATTCCAAAGGTTTATCATTGAAAATAATAAACCAAAAAGATAATCTCAAAACTTCAATCTACAAGTACCTACCTACCTACCACTAACATCCGATTTTATTAGTTAAACTAGCTGAAAAGCCTACTAAAAGTAGGCAAAACGCTTCTTCCGACTCTCCCCGCATCCCACTCCCTCCGGCTCCTCCCGCCTCCGATTCCCCCCTCCCGCCACTCCGACTCGTCCCGCCTCCCAAGACCCCTCCGTGCATACGTACGTACGTACGTACGGTTGGCGTTTTATTATATTAGATTAGTTTTTGATTTCAGGTACCTTTGTTCACGCTGGCTACCTTCATGTCGCTTCTCACTTGAACTTATTTCATTACGGAGATCACGAGATGGATATTTGTATGGGGAGTATGAAATTGCTTGTTAAAATCGCAGTGAAATGTTTCAGCACCGTTTGTCGTTCTCAGCTTATTCTCTGATGGAGCTGATGCCCAAAGTTGCGGGGGAAACAGTCCTCTTCAATGTAAAATGACTGACCTAATCAGAGAATGTCCCATTTGATTCGGGAGACCAAAACATGCCTTGATCGGAGCTTTCCTCGTTTGGTAAACTTGTCCTTTGATACCATGTCCCGCACTACCATGTCCTTTGATACCGGCGATAATTGAAAAACGGTGATATTTTTCAAAGAAATTGGTGTCTCGGAGTCTCGGTGCGCGCCCGCCCGCCCCCTTTCAGCCCCCCTCCCGCTGTCCAACCCCGTCAGCGGGCGCGCTCCGAGACGCCAATTTCTTTGAAAAATATCATCGTTTTTTTCGCATAAAAATTCAATTTTCTCAAAAAATGTCCTTCTCAACAAACAAAAATGACTGTATCATTGGAAAGCTGAGAAAACGTAGATGTTTTTTTCCGTCAGGAAGAACGGCTGGGAAAACGAAAATGGTGGTTTAAAATGCCATTGAAATTTTTGAAGAAATGTAGAAATCGAAAAAGTTTAACTTTGGGCTCAAAACACTCCTCTCAGAAGCTATTTTAAAAAATCGGTCTGATATAATTTTTATAGGAAATTCAACGCTCTTTCCAACAGTACCCTTATTTCTAATGTCTGAGTGTAATTCAAGGGAGTTATGGCCGTTTTAATGGTGTAAGGTCGAAAACACGAAAAAAATCTTAAGAGTCAAAAAAGGCGGATTTTAAGGGGGTTAAAAGAAAATCTCTATGAGACATTTTCTGTTGCAAATTAGTTGTAGAATCGATCCTTGAAGTATTATCATAAAAAACTTGGACACCCTGTATTTATACATACATATTTATACAATAATTGTTAAATAATAAGTTAAATAATAATAATAATAATATAATAATAATAATAAGTTGAATTATTTAACTGTCGTCGAAAGACAGACAAACTCTCCTGGGCAATGCAAGGGTAGAAAAATGGTTTGTGACCCAGAAAATCCTCTCTTGGGTGTACATATTATGATATTACATAATGATAGTCAACAGGGCCTTGAGAAATATGGAAAAGTAAATTTCCTTCTGAATGGCATATTTAAACGTATCAAATTTGATGATGGTAGCACCATTTGACTGTAATCAGATGAGGATTGACTGACCGACAAAGAGATATACAAAATATATATTGGTACATACCAACATGACAATTTGAACAGAGTTGGACTGTATTTATATAAGTACTCAAAATATATTAATATAATATACAGATCCCCTGCACCCCCAGATGCTTTTGCTTAAAGTCTACGGCTAAAATTCAAGAAACATGATTATGCTTCAGCCTAGAACGTCAATTATCGATCAGCCATCGATCCAGGAAGTTAATTATCGATCGGTGAAATTGAACCAGCATCTGAGGACGATGTTCCGTCCCCGTCACATTAATTCATAAAGTCACGTCACGTCAATTCATAATTTCGTAACTTTCTTCCCTTTCGCTCTCATTCGTCCTGCATTATTTATTAAAGTTCATAATATTTGCATTATTGATGTTTCTTGTCATAGTATTATGAGTGTATATTATACCAGGTCGCTAGCGGACATCACTCCCTAGCAATGGAAGTTCATCGGTATCGCGCTACTTTCGGCAGTTAGGTCCCGGCTAGAGCATGTTCATGCTAAAATCTTAGATACCGTTTCTAATCATCTTTCGATGATTGATGATTTTCCGAGAAGAAAATCAGAAAAAGATCATAGATGACGTACAAAATTTATCTAAAGATGAGATAATTAGATTATCTTTTATCTGACATCTATCAACTATCAGTAATGTTTAGATGAGATTATTTTCAACTAGACTGGAAATCTGCCTAGTAGAACGCCGCCAACCAAACCTTTATATCTCAATCCGTTCCCGAGATATGATTTTTAATTTTTTTTTAACACAGAATGTGTTTTTGCGATGTCCTACCGAAAAAAAATCGTCACGAAAAAGCGACAGAAAAAACCGTTACGCGCCTTTTATAATGATTTTCACGTGCAACCAAGCCGTTGGTAAGGAAATAGAACTCCCGCAGTGTTCATTGCACAGAAATTGTTCACCATTCGTTGGAAAGCTCTCAATTTATATAGTATTTTTCTTGTAGTTACATATTTATTTATATAACATTTATAGGGTTTTAGACCAAATTAAATGTCTAAAAATTATTTATTTTATTATTGCCAAAGACTCCACATTTATTATTGTTGTTTTTTATTTAACGGATGACTAGCATCGCAAAAACACATTCTGTGTTCCTATGATTTCATACAGAGTATGGAAAAAGAAATAAACCGGGGGGTGCAGGGGGGCGGAGCCCCCCGCCGAGGCGCAAAGCGCCGAGTTTTTTGCTAAGCAAACCACATTTTGGCCATAAAAAACCCACGTTTCTTCACTTTGAAACAATGTCTTCTACTTTTGACCTCTTTATCGGATTTACGCCTAAAGCACATTCATAATCAAGAACGGATCGCAATTGCAGTTTAAACATTGAACATTTTCTAAACATTTTTCTAAAAAGTTCCTAAAATAACTTGTACGTAGGTACGTTAACTACATTTCCAATAAAAACTTGCTGAAAACTGTCTGATCTCAGGAAAACTTGCTGAAAACTGTCTAATCTCAGGAAAACTTGCAAATTTAATCAACTTTCTAATGGTAAGGTCGACTTTGCGATTTCTTGTTGATTTCAGCGAAATCACCGTCTCGGAGGCAAAATTCCACCCCCTTCCAGCCAGCTACCCACCATCCAACCCTCAACTCTCATGCCGATTTAATGGAGAAAAAAAACTCCGATTTTCGCGTAAAAACTCGATTTCTCCATGAAAATGATATTCAAATTATTTTATTCCTAATATATACTGATGATCGTGACTGAAGATCCATTATCATTGACAGCTCATTATACTTTTGAGAGACCCATGTCCCAGAAATGAGAAGTCGCACAGGTACAGGAGATCTGTTCCGAGCAGGAGGGCAGTTTACCGGGAGGGCAGTTGCTCGAGGTAGTCTAGGAGGGCAGTTTAAAACCGGGGTTCGAAACTGAACCTCAAAAGTTGGAAGCAGGAAGTTTGGAGGGTAGTTTCTCGAGGTGGTCTAGGAGGGCAGTTTAAAACCGGGGTTCGAAACTGGCCTCCTAAAACAGGAGGGCAGTTTACCGGGAGGGCAGTCGCTCGAGATGGCCTAGGAGGGCAGTTTCAAACCGGGGTTTTAAACTGACCTAAAGAGGTAGGAGGGCAGTTTGCCGGGAGGGCAGTTGCCAAGTTCCCGAATATCCGTTACGTTTCAAACATGGCTGCCTCTTACACATTGCCACCACATTTAAAATTTCCATCTTCCTTAAATTCTCTAAATTTTTTGGATGCGTTTTCGAGCAGCTCACTATGGTTTTATTCCATAAAAATAAACCCTCATTCGAAAAAAAAAAAAAAAAAATGCGAGGCGAATTCCCCATTGTGATCAACCTTCACAGTAGGTACGTAAAGGGTTCAAAGCTGACCGTATCCGCTTGTTTCCGATACACTGTTCACTCACAAACACTAAACTTACGAATCGTAGGCAAAGCCTGATCGTTTTAGACCCGAAATAGGGGTGGTAAGTAGGGCACTTCATTCGGAATGTAACTACTCGGGAATCTATCGACAAAACACTCAAGATGAAAGCAAAACCCTGAACTCGGGCGTAAACAATTTCAGAAAACTGGTACTTGAATCGAGTGGAAAAAACCTACAGGGATCCAAGTACACAATACCTAATTACTAAGTATGATCATGGCGTGACGCCCAAGGGAATGAAAAATGAAAATAGTAAATGAGAAAATACGTTTCTTTGGTGTAGGTGCATTGAGAAGAGATTCAAAGAGAGTGCATCTCCTGCAGGAACCAAACCTGCTAGATGTAGTGATGAGCGCTCAGTGTTGCCAAGTTGGGGGTATCCCCCCAGATTTGGGTTTTTTTTTCTAGACGGGGGGATTTTGGGGGGAGAAATCTGTTGGGTTTTTTTTGGGGGGTTTTTACCGACGAGTCGGGGGGATTTGGGGAGAATAAAAATGAATCAGCAATTAAAATAGCAGCAGGTAATATATATATTCAATGGAGTGAAAAACTTCACCGAATTTACCAATGTCTATCGTGGGCTCAATGGGACTATAATTTGGAGTTTTGGAGGACAAACTTTGTCTCTACTCTTTTTCGATCTTTGATCTTTCGCAAGCACACACACTGATAAATTCTTAAAGTTTATTCGTCCGTTCGCGCTCGTTACTATTAACAAACTTGAAGTTTTCAAGAAATTGAGAAGGTTTTGGAGATGGGGTTCGAATTCAACCTCACTTATTGACATTTTGATTGTTTGTACAAAAGTACCCTACCTGAAGAAACTAGTTTATTTTTTAAAATGTTTTTAATGTGTTTTTTTAAACCTTTATGACCTGAAACATATATCGCTAATACAATAATTGCATTGTCTTCAAGATCCACTCCGCCCTCAAATCATTAATAAATTACTATATTATACTTTATTATTATATTATTATACTTATTACTTACTTTATTATTATACTTTATTACTATATTATACTTTATTACTTTATTATATTTTACTTTATTATTATTACTATATTACTATTACTATATTATATATTACAATGTACTACTAAAAAAAAAAAAAATTGCATTGTATTCATTGATATATTTTTTTTCATCCTTAACTTTTAGGGATTTTCTTTTTTGGGGGGATTTGGGGGTTTTTCGAGGTTGGCTCAGGGGGTTTTGGTAGCCGCTTGTTGGCAACACTGTGAGCGCTGATGAGGGAGTAATGGCTATGGAGGAACTATCTCTTGTCATGCCCAGCGTTTTAATGTAATTTTGATGTCATGCTTTGAAATTATAGTATTTCACCTTTTAGTTGAACCTTATTCATTTTGAATTGAATCTTTTTGCTTCCTAGTTCAACAAGGTAGCGGAAGCGTTGTTTTCACTTTTCAAGGTTGATAGAAAAAGATCTCAAAATCAAGATTTCTACTCTCGTTTTACGTTTTAGTCCTTCCTGAACAATTTTGGTTCCGTGTATGTCGGTCCGTTTCTGTCTGTCTGTGTGTGTGTGAGTCATGAAATCCTTGTAACGGGCCAAACTATACGAAGTTATTGTCCGATTCCGATGAAATATTCAGGAATTGGGCAGCATGGCACGTAGATGGTACCCACGAACAGAAAGTACCCACAGCTCATGCGAAGACATGAATTCTCTTGTAATAGCCATAACTCCTTGATTAACCATGAGATTTTGATGAAATTTTCGGGGATTATGCGGATTAGAGTGTAGATGGTCTCCTTCGAAAATCATTGCCACCGGATTGATAGTAGCCACTGCGCATGCGCAAACGTAAAATCCCTGTAACAGCCATAAATTCTACTTTTTCCACCCGAATTCGATGAAATTTTTAGAAATTGTGCGGGTTGACGAGTAGATGGTTTCCTAAGAGGCTAGAGGAAGGTACCTAGAAAATGGTTGTTTTGAAATTAGCTGCAATGCATCGGATCATTTATACAACCGCGTTATGGATCCGAGGAAGCTATGTTCACTTGATAGAAGCAGTTTTTTTTTGCTTTACTTTTGTAATTTTTAAAATTAATTTTAAATTTCAGTAATTTACCTATGCGTGGTTCAAATGTGAGTTTATTACTAAAATTGCCTGTATAAAACTTCGGCGGGTTTCCATAAGCCCGCGTTTTGGAAACAGCCACAATTGAGAGGAAGACACATCCAATCTATTATAGCTAGTTCCACGGATAAAATAAACTACCAATAAACTACTAAGTAGGTCAAACTCCCAAGCGTGATTATGTTTTCGTACTAAAACGTTTCTCCCTCAGACTGCTGGAACTTTCCACAAAAAGGTTTTTCGCTTTATCGCTGGGTCTTTTTCAAGGGGTTTTCCGAAAAAAATAAAATTCCCATAGTTTTCCAGTACAATAAAATTCCCTGGGTACTCCCAGTCACTGGACAGACTGTACTTAAATAATATAGTAAAAACCTCGCGTTATTATACAACTTAAACGGCTGCATCGATTCATGTCATTCTTTCCCTAGAATTATCAGCACGTTACGGATTGAAACCTGAGATAGGTATTATGTTATAATTTCGAAGATTTTTTCATCGTGAACGAGGCTTTCCCGATTGACGTTGGTTGAGTAAACAGTTTACTACGTTTAAGCAGCGGCTACGAGTGTTGCTAGAGTTGGTTGTACGAAGGATTTTAGCTTCACATAAAAGGTCATGAATGTATTCTACGTTAGGCCAAGGGGTTTAACCCTTAGTTACACGCTAGGTGGGGAGTTACGTTCGTACACGCTAGCGAGGAAATCCCCGCACATTTATTTCAACACAATTATTAATTTATGATACACTAATAGGCACGAATTGGTTTTAAAAAGTCATGGATATAGGATGAGCTTCAACTCAATACATTTTTTTTATTCAACAGGTAGGTAATAAAATATGAATTTTGAAGTAGGAAATACTTTTTTTTTATCGTGATTTATTTATTGCAACTGAACATAAGATACATTTCATCTAGCAATATTTCATTTCAGAATAATTCAATCTCACTGTAGGGCAGGTTTTCAGCAAAACCTAGCCCGTATTTTTAGCAGGATCGGGAACACTTGGTTTCACTTGCACTAAGAACTATTGGCACAGCACAATTGAATCCAGTGGTTTGTTTCGCTTGAGGCGCCGAAGTTCTCCATCGTTGTCCAAAACGTTGAGCATCTCCAGGTTCTCATGTTTGTGGAGGCGATGTTCGTGCTTCCTTGCGTATTTGACAATAGTTTCATTGACAGTCTCTATCTTCAAATCTCGATGGATATCGTCATTTCGCATGTACCAGGGGGCTCCAACTATACTTCTCAGTAGTTTATTCTGAAAGGTTTGGATTTTCTTAATATTTGATTTTTTGGCACAGCCCCAGAGCTGTATCCCATAGGCCCAGATAGGGCGAAGAATCTGCTTATATATAAGCAGTTTGTTGTGAAGTGAAAGATGGGAATTCCTTCCCATTAACCAATACATTCTTCTGAACTTGATCTTCAATTCCTGCTTCTTCTTTTCAATATGATTGTTCCAATTTAGTTTGGAGTCAAGGGTCATCCCCAAGTATTTCACTGTATCAGCGTACGGAATTTTGTTAGAATTGATCTCGACTTCTACGGCTGAGATCTTTCGGTTAGTGAAGTTGATGTGTACTGATTTTGTTTCATTCAACTTCATTCTCCACACCTTAGTCCACTTGGCTATCTTGTTAGCAGACGTCTGAAGTTTGCGAGTTGCAGTTTCCACGTCATCTCCAACAGAGAGGATAGCCGTGTATTCTGCAAACGTAGCAACAGTTGTGTCTTCTTGTTGTGGAAGGTCTCTTGTGTACAATATGTAAAGTACCGGGCCGAGAACACTCCCTCGCGGAACCCCTGCTTTTATAGGCTTCAAGCAGGAGTATTGATCATCTTGCTTTACCCTGAAATGTCTGTTCTCAAGGTAGGATTTTAGGAGTAAATAAAACTGTCTTGGGAGATCCCTGTGCAGTTTATATTCAAGACCCTCATGCCAAACCTTGGAAATACATAAGTAACAAAATTTATATCTATCATAATAATCAAAATTATTATTATGATTATTCAAGAACGAGGAAACATGAGGAAACGTGAAACTATACCTATATCAAGCAAAAAATACAAACGTGTGAAATCATAATAGCAGAAGTAGTATGATTATAATCATAATCATATGTGTGTATCAAACTTCGCAGTCTCATTGCATACTGAAGGTAAGGTCAATAATTGTTAAGGGGATCATTTTTTACTCAGTTAAAGGTCTGAGAAAAGATACCTTGGACAATGGAGGGACAATAGTGAACGGTTCATCATTCTATTTCTGTTTTTCTGAAAATGCGGGGAAATCCCCGCCTAGCGTGTAACTAAGGGTTAAGTTCGAACACATAGCCTGAGGTAAATAATTAGATCAATTGTTTTTATCTATGATATTACGGGAACTACCTTCCTAGCTCTTTAGGGCAGTTTCAAACAGTGTTTTGCAACAGGCCATCTCGAACAGCTGCCCTCCGAACTACCTGCTTCCAACTTTTGGAGGCATTTTCTTGGTTTTGGTTTATTATTTTCAATAATGAACCTTTGGAATCGACCAAGAAAAAAAAAAAATTTTAATACCCCCTCAAAATTTGATGGTTTACGTTTCAAGGTACGTAGAATCCAAAAACCGAATACAAATTTGGCCGTCCGTCCGCCATACGCCGTACGCGGCACTTTAGCCACTTAGCATTAACCGATTTTGATGAAATTTGGTACGTAGGCTCCATTTGGGGTCTAGTTGTGCTCCGAAGCTTTTAGTTGATGTAGGTCACTTCTAAGGGTTCCAAAATCAATTTTGAAATTTTGAAAACGCCCTAACTCAAAAAATTTTGACATAAAGGTATTGTTTTTTCTTCAATTTAAGATTCTATAGAATTTTTAGAATTTTTTGAGACCACGCGGAGCTCTGTAGGACAAACCGTTCGCTCCCTACGAAAATTTAAGGGTGTATATTGAAATATATATATATATTTATAAATCAAAACATGAGTGTGAATCGCAAAAGAGGCCTAATCTCCGTTCAAATCAGAGCTGACCGAAATGCGATCGATGGTTGGTGATATTGATTTTTTTTTTGATTTTTTTTCTTTTTTTCTTCTCTTCATATTGGATGGTTGGTGATTTTGTAGACGAGTGATCTATATAGAAAAATAATAAACCATTGTGTAATAATTTGCAGGGTTTTGTACAACGATTATGTACTATGTATGATTATGTACTATGTACACTATGATACTATGTATCACTTTGCACTGGTTCCCAACAAGATCGCTGTTTTTTTTTTTAATCTTGCTGTTACATTTTGTCTTTCTACAGTTGTACGAGGATTTCTTCAAAGTGATGACCCTCCCGTCGGACTCGGACGTCCTCTCCTTCGGGCACCTGGTTCAACTGCGGTCCCCGTGTCTCACAGCCTACAACGGCCAGCGAGGCCTCGTATTGAGCATCACCCTCAGCGAAGGGGACATCGAGGTTTGCCCTCTACCCATAAGAGGGACTTACGTCACTGCTTCGCCACAGAAAGACCCTTGCGTTCGCAATACGTTTCAAATCTTACCAGTAGATCCCGCAACTTCAGGTAGGTTTTCCAAGTCATATTATAATACTTTCTATTCCAAAAGCGGGTTGAAAAGTACACAAGAAACCGCTGTATCTGCTAACCATATTTTGAAAAAAGTAGTTTCTAATTGGAGTAAATTTACGAGAACTGTCTTGATAAAAACCCATTTCAGTGCTTCGTAACGTTGAGAATTTTACTACGTATTTCTCGTATTTACCAAATAAACATGATTGTGGTTCACGGGTAGTCACTCGACGTGTAGGTGGCTGCTTTCGGTGAATGAAAGAACGACCGACGCCCTAGAAATAATCTCCTACACGAGCACCGGAATGGATAGGGAACTAGGAAACTCATCGAAAGGACACTCATCGAAAAAATCATGGAATGGCGTTTTCGATAGGTTTCCAATCCAGAGTGGACACTCATCGAAAAGTGACGTCTGAGAAACTCATCGAAAAGTAGAGTCCACTCAATTTAATAGATTAATTCAGTTATTTGATCGAATAATTTTTTGATTCGACTTAAGTCCAGCACTGTCGAGACACTCTTCGAAAAATAGCTTCGGGACACTCATCGAAAGTAGAAGCTCGGGATACTCATCGAAAAATCTGATTGACAGGATATTCGTTACCTTCGGGTCAACCCTGAACTACCTGCTATTATAACAGCCCAAGGCCACCTTGAACACCAGGCGAAAACCCTCACCTTCTATAGCTCTGACGTAGCCCTACCTCCTTTGTTAGGGCTTCACTACCTTCAGTGAGGCTGTAGTTTGTCTAATTACACACAAATTATGAGATTATAAATTATGAGATTATAAATTATGAGATTATAAATTATGTTCACAATGGGGTATTTCGGTGGGTCGGAAATTCAGGTTTTTGACCTCAAATTTGGATTCAGCACCCTTGAAAACCTATAGACTCCAACTTTAAGCCCAATGATACTATAACATGTGGTAGAAAAATTAATTAAAGAGATCACACGTTTGAAAAAGGCGGGCCGCTATAAATGCACACACACTAGGCAAGGACTACGCCGCGGACTGCCCCGCGCGCGTGTGTGAGTAGAAGTTTGTAGTATCCAAGAGGGGTTTCTGTGCATGGATACTTTTTCAAAGACAGTTGGCTAGCTACGTCACGATTGGCTAGCTACGTCACACCATTCAAATCTTCAACTTTCCTTAGCTTCTCTGATTTTTTAAAAACATTTTCTCGACGAACAGACCCGATTACCGTTATTCCTGAGCCTTACTCTTTTGGAAAAAAAAATAAAAAAAATTGACCGAAATACCCCATTATGGACAGACTACTACCGGTACTTGGCTGCTAGACTAGCTCCATATAAAAGGGCGCTCCATCAACTCTCAACTCTCAACCTCGGCTATTACTTCGCTCTCAGCCCTCAACAATCTTAAAACAATTCTTTAGGAACTACATCTCCTCTCCTGGTAAGCTGATTGTGTGCAGTCCAGAAGCCATCAACATCCTCAAATACCGTCAGTAACCTGGTTTTGGGCAAACTAGAGTGATACCTACCTTAAGTTCGTGGAGCCGGTTTTTGTGTAGATCCAGTCAGATAGACAGTAAAATTTCTCAGTGAATAGTTCAAATATATTTTATTCCAAAATTTACAAGTAGTCACAGCATAATATAAAAGTAGTTTAGCTCAAATTGATGAGAGAATGTGCCGGAGATCGTACTTCCATACTTCATCTGAACTGAGGGAGAATCTCCACATGATTCCCCCTCCCCTCACTCGATTACTTTTTGGTCCTTTTGTCTTTTTGTCTTTTTTGTCTTTTTGTAAAGTCAATAGTTATATTGCCAACAATTCTTCAAATATTCTTAAATTTTCGAAAATTTGGCTACGTGTCGATGTGTGGCACGTATATTAATATTTTACTAACATTAATGTACTAATATAATATACATTTATATGTAATAATGCAATATAAATAATTAAATAATATAAAATATTGATGTATTTATATGTAATATAAATGTATACAGGGTGTTTCACGAAAAGGTTACACCCCCTTCATTTCCGCAAAATACAGCGTAAAAAATTCCGATCAACGCAATTCTTCATGATTTTTGTGAAGATCTCAGGAAAAATACTTTTGCGCAAAAAAGTTGCGCGCAATCGTGCGCAATTGACACTAACTTCATTTTTTCAAGTGGAACCCCCCCTTTTTTTATTACAGATTCGGATTCTACGTCAAATTTCATGAAAAATTCATACCCAAGTCGATTTGTTTTATTGCGCGCAACCTGGCTTTTTGAATGCTTTAAGTTGCGCAACTCCACAATTGCGCAAAAATTAAGTTTTGGAGAACCCTTAGTGTGGCACATGTTTTTTCATCATTTTTTGACGCTGAATCACATGGTGTCATCCGTTTTTCAATTTGACTGGAATTTTTCTAAATGGCGGCCAAAAACTCGATCCTTACTAGTGAAAAAATCGCTCTTTTTAAATCGTTATGAGTTTTAAGGCAATTTTATTCAGTTCAAGCATGATTGTGCAGCCAGTTTTTATTTTTACCTCCAACGTAGACGGCCCCAAGCCCGTGGTTCAAAAGGAGGTAAGAAAATAAAAATAAACATGATTTCGACCAAAAAACTGACGTTTTCGTGAAAGAAATGTTAATTTTTCCTCTTGAAATCTTGGTCTTCCTCAAAACGGATGACACCCTGTGATTCAGCGTCAAAAAATGATGAAATAACATGTGCCACACTTAGGGTTCTCCTAAACCTTATTTTTTGTGCAATTGTGGAGTTGCGCAACTTAGAGCGTTCAAAAAGCCAGGTTGCGCGCAATAAAACAAATCGACTTGGGTATGAGTTTTTCATGAAATTTGACGTAGAATCCGAATCTGTAATAAAAAAGGGGGGGTTCCATTTGAAAAAATGAAGTAAGTGTCAATTGCGCACGATTGCGCGCAACTTTTTTGCGCAAAAGTATTTTTCCTGAGATCCTCACAAAAAATCATGAAGAATTGCGTTGATCGGAATTTTTTACGCTGTATTTTGCGGAAATGTAGGGGGGTGTAACCTTTTCGTGAAACACCCTGTATAGCTTCCTCGTATATTATTGGGTAGATAATCCGATAGGAGGTCATCAGAACTTAACAACAATATAACCGAGTTTGAGAAAAATCGGACAGAGATGACACGAAAAGAATGTGTTCAAATGTCCAAGTCTTCAACGAATATAATTAACCTGACTACCTGACTAAAACGAAATTATTGGGGACCATTTACTGCCCATCCCACACCGTCCTAAAACAGGAATCTGATTCATTGTGGAAATGTTGCTAATAGGAAGGATTTTCTTCGCTCATGAACAGAGGCTGATATCAAAAGGAAGGCAATGCAATTCATAGGGGACTATGGATACCCAATGGACTTTTTCTGGTTTAACCAGCCGGTTCCCATCAGATCAGGCCGAAGTTAGGGCCAGTCGGCTCGGGAGATTGTTTGGACTGGTGACCGTCCGCGGGCGGTATCGCATACCCTAATGATTTTTCTCTCTGAAATACCTAAAAATGTCAATGAAATCGGATAGAAACTGTAGAATTTATGGTTATTACAAGAATTTTTCGTTTGCCGAACGGCTTTTTTTTTTTTTTTTTTTTGTGCGCGCATTCTTATTGGGGGACAGCCCTCATAATTGACGATCCAAAGGCTTGGTTGGAGAGAAAACACGGAGAGGTGAACTATTACCTGACTCAATTCCTCTCAGGGCATGGATACTTCCGCTCCAGTGGCGCCTCCTCCAGGCAAACATAGCAAACACTGTTTGCCTTACTACAAATATGCAAAATAAATAAATAAATTTTTGTTGAGATGCTCCTATATTTCCATTTTTTGTAAGTAATATTTAGCTGATTTTGGAAAACTTCTATAATATTTAGGGACTATTTCATTATTATCAAGGAATTTAGATTAAATAAGAGAATGGAATAAGAAAGTACGTATTTTGCCCTGGATACTAGCCCGCAACACACCAGAGACTTGGAGAGGTCGGTAATGTAGATGATTGCGGATGATAAGCGAACTAGCGCGGGGGCTGGTCCTCCTTGCATCGCTGGATGCAAGGCAAGCAGTTCAAAAAAATGAATTTTTCGGGACTGTTTAGAGTGAGAGGTGATGATCGGCGGGGTGGCGGGGGGTCAGCGCGGGGTCAAGTATTGCTATACCCCCACTACCTCACTCTCAGCTGTTGCAAACATCGAACTAAAACACCGGTGTTTTATTTCGTTGGCTGCAAACAGTAGGAAAACTGTTTCGTGACCTTGAATACTTGGAAGATGAGCTATGGATACTAATTAGCCCACACATGAAGACATAACATATCCATCCACCCACATTATCTCAAAGAAGGAAAGCAGTTCGTTTTTTCGCCGCCGCAAATATCAGCTGTATGACGTTGACTGGTGTCCCGTTTCCGATTTTACTGTATTTCACTGTACCTAATCGTTTTTCTTTTTGATAGACAGTAGGAAATAATTGCAAAACATTGTAGAATGAAGGTTTCACATCTTATTGGGTCTAAATTCAGAGTCTCCCTTTTTGGTTAATTATTTTCAAGAAAAAAGTTTGACCACCCTCAAATTTGATGGTTTACGTTTGTGGTAGGTAAGTACGTGTAGATTTTGAAAATCGAATATAAAAAAAAATCCGCCCGTCCGCGGATCTTTCCTTAATTATCATGGACCGATTATGATGAAATTTGGTATGTGGGCTCCATTTGGGGTCTAGTTGTGCCGCAAAGCTTTTGGTTGATGTAAGTCACTTCTAAGCGGTGAAACGGAAGGGCTGAAACTTCCAAAGGCACCCTCTCTCGAAAACTCTCGATATGAAGGTATTATTTTATCAGAAATTTAAGATTGTACCATTGAATTTTCGGAATCGAATGAGACTACCCATAGCTTTGTAGGACAAACTGTTCGCTCCCTACGAGAAGTTAGAAAAACGAGTATGAATCGCAAAAGAGGCGTGATCGCCCTTCAAATTTTAGTTAACCAAAATGCTTTTGCCGGTCGTTTCTTTGGGATGTACTCGGTTTTGCTTCCTTAGCAACCAGTGATCAAATTTCTAAACGAAGGAATTCTTTATTTCTTCCAGTAGAGTGTGGAGCGTTTAATTCTTCCAAATAAACTTGATTGTGAAGGTAAAACATGGTTGGTAGGTGGTGACAATGACAAAGCTGAGTTCTTTGCTGGCACGTGATCAATACAGAAAAAATGAACCTTTGTGTAATAATTTGCAGCCTAGCTGTTTGCCTGACGAATATTATCACGCGACGCCCCTGTTCCGCTCCTTCTTAGTAAAGATCGGGAAAGCCACTGACCCAGAGTGCAGATACTGTGGGATAGAGGAGGATGATGTCTGCCACACCTTCTTCACATGCCCTCAATGGGAGGGTATGAGGAGGAGTGCGGAAGAGGTCATCGGAACGTTGCGTCCACAGACAATCATACATGAGAGGATTAAGAACAAGTCGAGCTGGGACGCAATGGCAGTATTTGACACATCAGTCCTCAGTCAGTTAATGCAGAAGTGCGAGCTGATGAGGCAGACAACCAGATTTCACGGCACCGAGGTTATACCATTCGGCACGACCGCTCGGTCTTGAAGGTGTAGTCGCCTCTAGCCCCGCGATTCCTTGGTCTACACCGATTTCTCCCCTCATCAGAATCCCCTCTCATGTATCTTATTCATCATTATTTCACGGAATTCCTCTTGGTTCAGCATACACTACTAGCTCTATTACAGAAATTTATCTCAGGCCAAAATTTATCTCAATTAAACTGTACTCAAAATTCAGCCTAATTCAGAGGATAAAGGAACGCGCTTTCACGATTCAAATAAATTTAATCACGATTCAAACCTCTTTGATTTAAACCGTCCTTCTGGTGGTTTAACTCTTTGATCCGAGTAATTATCTAAGAATCTACGTCGGGTAGGAAATCTGAGCAAATCGCATCGCATCATGAATTTATCTTCTTGTAAAAGTGAACAAAATGGCGCCAAATAAACATATCTATCTATCTATCCAACACTGTCATCATAATTATTAAAATTAAGTAGAAAAAAACTTTTTTTTAAATACAAGCTTTTATTATTTGTTAATGAAATGAACTAAAAAGTTTAGAAAACGTCTGCCAAGTGGGTGTGGCACATAGCTTCCTCGTATCCATAACCCGATTGTGTAGATGATCCGATGCATAGTGGTTAATCTCAAAACATCAAAACAACTTAATCTATAACATCCCTGAAAATTTCATCGAAATCGGGTAGAAAAAGTGGAAGTTATGGCCGTTACAAGGAAATTCACGTTTGCGCATGCGCAGTGGCTACTATCAGTCCGAAGGTGGTGATTTTCATAGGGGACCATCTAAATACTAATCTGTAACATTCCTAAAAATTTCATTGAAATCGGATGGAAAATGTAGAAGTTATGGCCGTTACAAGGAATGCGCATGCGCAGTCGCTTCTATCAGTCCGGGGATGATGATTTTCATAGGGGACCGTCTACACACCAACCCGCACAATCCCTGAAAATTTCATTGAAATCGGACAATAATTTCGTATAGTTATGCGCGTTACAAGGAATTCATGACAGACGGACAGACACACAGACACGGAACCAAAATTGTTCAGAAAGGTCTAAAACGCAAAACGCGATTGAAAATTTTGAATTTGGAGAACTTTTTTTTTCGACCTTGAAAAGTGAAAACAAAGCTTCCGCTACCTTGGTAGACTCGGAAGCAAAATTACCTCTTATAAGAAACATAACACTTTATCACAGTCTCAATTTTGGTTTATTATTTTCAATAATAAACCTTTGGAATCAACCAAGAAAAAAAATTGTTTAACCCCCCTCAAAATTTGTTGGTTTACGTTTCAAGGTACGTAGAATCCAAAAATCGAATAAAAATTGGGCCGTCTAGTTGTGTCCCGAAGCTTTTGGTTGATGTAGGCCACCTGTAAGGGTTAAAAAAAACGTCTGCCAAGTGGGTGTGGCACATAGCTTCCTCGTATCCATAACCCGATTGTATAGATGATCCGATGCCTAGTAGGTAATCTCAAAACATCAAAACAAGTTAATCTGTAACATCCCTGAAAATTTCATTGAAATCGGATGGAAAATGTAGAAGTTATGGCCGTTACAAGGAATTCACGTTTGCGCATGCGCAGTGGCTACTATAAGTCCGAAGGTGGTGATTTTCATAGGAGACCATCTAAATACTAATCTGTAACATCCATGAAAATTTCATTGAAATCGGAGAGAAAATGTAGAAATTATGGACGTTACAAGGAAATTCACGTTTGCGCATGCGCATTGGCTACTATCGGTCCGAAGGTGGTGATCTTCATTGAGGACCATCTACAACCTAATCCGCATAATCCCTGAAAATTTCATCGAAATCGGGTAGAGAAAGTGGAAGTTATGGCCGTTACAAGGAATTCACGTTTGCGCATGCGCAGTCGCTTCTATCAGTCCGGGGATAATGATTTTCATAGGGGACCGTCTACACACCAACCCGCACAATCCCTGAAAATTTCATTGAAATCGGACAGTAACTTCGTATAGTTATGCGCGTTACAAGGAATTCATGACAGACAGACAGACAGACAGACAGACAGACACACAGACACACAGACACACAGACACTGAACCAAAATTGTTCAGAAAGGTCTAAAACGCAAAACGCGAGTGAAATCTTTGATTTTGGAGAACTTTTTTTTTTCGACTTCGAAAAGTGAAAACAAAGCTTCCGCTACCTTGGTAGACTCGGAAGCAATATGGGTTGACATTCTGAAAAAGTCCTAACTAAAAAAATTTGTATTGATTTTATATTTCGTATTGAATTTTTAGAGACCACGCTCTGTAGGACAAACCTTTCGCTCCCTACGATAATTTAAGGGCAGGGCTTACGATGAATCAGAAACACGAGTGTGAATCGCAAAAGAGGCCTAATCTCCGTTTAAATTTTAGCTGACCGAAATGTGAACGATGTTTTTTCTTCATGTTGGTTGGTGGTGACAATGGCAAAGCCGTGTTCTTTGCAGACGAGTGATCTATATAGAAAAATAATAAACCTTCGTGTAATCATTTGCAGCGTTTACAAATAAAAGCGTGTTACATTTAGCATCTTCTTTTTCCTCTTGCTATCACAATGTAACACACTTTTATTTATAAAATTGGGATATATATTTCTTATTAAAGGTAATTTATTCTCAACTTTTTAGTTAATTTATTAACAAATAATAAGAGCTTGTTCAAAAAAAGTTTTTTCTCCTTAAATTTATTTCTAACTTTTCAGTATTTTTGATTGGAGATTTACTACGACGTAGTAAAAAAAAATAATAATAATAAAGGTAAAATAATGTTTAAATTAGTTATGTAGTCACTACTAAGTGATCCACGACTAAAAATATGATGTGGAGGACTATGAAATGGAGGCTGCTATTCTTCAATTGAAAGATGGTCCCCTATGAATTGAAGAATGCCTTTTATTAATTGGAAGATGGTCCCCTTTGAATTGAAGTATATCCTCTATGAATTGGAAGACAGTCTCCTACGAATTGAAGTATGTCCATTGTAAAAATGGAGGATGGTTCCCTATGAATCGGAAGATGGTCCTTTTAAAGTGAGTAATATTGCATTGTCATCCGATTTGCAAGATTTGATTACAGACCACTGGACAGGTGAAACTAAATAGAAGCTTATAAAAACACGCTATTTTCGGTTTATCCACGGATGAAAATATTTCGTAAAACGGTCAGAATCCTCGGATTTAATTCTAATCCTGGCTCCGAGGTTCATTCACGCTGGTGGAACTGGCAACGAGTGTAATCAAGTCTTCTCTGTTGTAGGAGATACGGTGAAAACGAACGATCGTTTCCTACTGAGGACGGTCGGTTGCGGGAACAGCACTCCTCTGTACGTGGAGGCCGAGCCGACGCGCTGGGGAGATCCTCAACACCCGGCAAACCTTCCGGTCATTCGGTTGACCTCCAGGCTGACGAACTACTGCTGGTGGTACGCGTCTCAAAGGCGGCAACGCGGCGACCCCCCACCCAAGGTTACTAGGCTCAAGACGAGTCCTTTTTTTTTTTCTTTTTAGAACTCCCCTCAAAGACAAAATGTCTTTTTGACGGAGGGGGCACGCCATAAAATAAAAATAAATAAATAAATAATTAAATAATGGGGAGGACGCCCAGGACTCACCCGACGCCGGCCCTAGGGATGAGGGAAGATGAGGAAGGTGGGGGTGGGAGAGAGGGATGAAGGGAAGTGCCTCTATAAAACGACCACCAGTTCAAATATGAGCCGAGCATATGGTATCACGGTGGTGATACCACCGAGTACGCCTACTGAGATGCCCAACTCACGCAACTCCGTGGCACTTTTACCGCACCACACCCCGCGCCATGATAAGGTTGCAGCCATCACCCTGATGTTGTTGGGTGCCACTCCTTTTAGCTCCGACACCGCTTGCCGTAAATCATTTCTATCATACTTTCTTATCTTAGCCCGCCAAGTCTGCTCCATGTCCAAGCTGCCATTGACAACTTGGACATCCAGGATAATGCAAGACTGGTCGGGCTTGACGGCAACGATGTCGGGCTTCTTACCCTGGTCACTTGGCATGTGATACAATCTCTCCCACTCAACATCCCAGCCGCTAGATGACAAAGCACCTGCTATCTGCTTGGCGACCGCATCATGACGTAAAATGCGGCCCCCATGAGTTCGAGGACATTGCTGCACTACATGATACAGATGTTCATTTCCACTCCGACAGGCGCGGCAAAGGGGTAGAGTTGTCCCACGACTACCCCTCGAACACCGTACCGCAGTTGGCAGAGTTGCCATGCGGACGGCGTGGAAGTGTCGGTAGTCGCGGGCCCCAATGCCCTCCGAAGCCCAATCTACCCATAGGGATGAGACAAGGCTTTCGGAGCACTGTCGGAGTTCTTTACCATCTACCGATTCATGCAGTGCAGCAGCGAACTCAGCAGACGAACTGGGTTTTGGAGCAGATGGTGTTGCTCGGTCGCACCATGCTAACTGCTGCCTGACAAAATCAAGATCAGCAGCCGCACGGGCGACCTCCCAGCTCGACCCTTGAAGGGCTAGCAGGCGCTGGTGGCGCAGAGAAGGGATACATGCCGAGAGAGACACAATGCCAAGCCCACTGGATTTGACCGGTGCGTGAACATAGGCATTCGGGACACCAGGTGGGAACCTCAGCCAAGAGCGCACAGCAGAGCGAACTTGTCGATCTAACTCTTGCAGCCTCCCCGCCATAAGCCTGCCAAAGACTAACCCATAGGTCAGCTTTGGCAGTAAGTACGTGCGGAGGAGGAGCAGCTTCTGCTGCGGCTTCAATGGAGCCTTGGTAACGCGAGCTAGCGCTCTACCAAGGTCCACACGGCTGGCACTAATGGTGGCCACCCCCATGAAGTCGACTCCAAGGTACCGCTAAACCTCCAACACGGATCGAGATGGGATGGGGGATTGTCAAAAGACATACCGTTACTTACATTCACAAGACCTACATGTTTCAACTCTTGAACAATCAGGATCTGAGAAAAAATCAAGTTCAATTCGAAGCAAATTCCAGCGGATATCTCATTCACGCCAACTCATAACTTACTCTCGCTTTTTAGGACGTCCCAGAGTAAGACTTGGGCGTCGTTATGCGATCGATCTGGGGTGAAGGAGGACAACACTCAGAATAAACAACAGAAAAAAAATAACCACACAGTAATCCGTTTTAGACCATTCTGAATCCAAATCCGCAAAAAAACCATAGGTGAATGTCTGTGTGTGTGTGTGTGTATGTGTGTGACAAAATCTTGTGTCGTCTGCACAGGCCTTAGTTCTCAACCGATTTTCGTGGTTCTTTATTTGTTCGACGCGGAAAACTATCTAGTTGTGCACTACGTCGTCGGAATTTCGAATTTTGAATTTTAGAGGGGGAGAAGGGGGGTTAATGCTAAAAAAAACGTGCGTTTGCGGGCATAATCCTGTATAATTTGCCCAGGCCTCAATTTCCAACCGTTTTTAGTGTTTCTTTTGTTCGACTCACAAATCTTCCAAATTGTTGAAGGGTGTTGAGTCGGATGATAATATCCTGTTGGTGGTCGAAACGACTCAGGGTCCTCTTTGTGAATAAAAAGAGGGAAACGTTGATTTTGGTGTTTAATTTTCATTTAGCTAAAGTTTCGCTGGAGCATCTTGCCAGCATCTTCAGGCTAAAAACATATTTAGAATTTAGAAGATTTAGAACAGCAGATCTCTAAAATAGTCATCTAATGGTCACTTTACAACTAGACGTATATGTTATATTTCCCTATTTAGTTATTGATGTCAATAACATCAATAACTAAATAGGGAAATATAACATATACGTCTAGTTGTAAAGTGACCATTAGATGACTAATTTAGAGATCTGCTGTTCTAAATATGTTTTTAGCCTGAAGATGCTGGCAAGATGCTCCAGCGAAACTGTAGCTAAATGAAAATTAAACACCAAAATCAACGTTTCCCTCTTTTTATTCACAAAGAGGACCCAGAGTCGTTTCGACCACCAACTGAATCTTCCAAATTGCACACTATTTCACCAGAGTATCAAAATTCACAAGGTGAGGGGGGATAATACTGAGAAAATATCCGATTTTTCAATATTTCGGTTCTTTTATAGCTTACTAATTGTATCTAAGCTTTGAAATTGAGGAAAAATTCTCACTATACCTCCGAATTTTCATGAATAATTCATGAATAATTATTATTCTCTGTCCCACCATGGAACTAATAGTGGTGCCACCATGGTGCCAGAGCACCATAAACCGCATATTACATAAGTTTTTTTAAAGTTTTTTTTTTTGTGTTTCACCTTGAATACGGAATTGAACTTCAACGGACTGCCTACCAAAACAAATAGATGAAAGTTCAACGTTACGAAGTATTACCACTTCGGTGACAGACTGGCACCATTGCGGGGGGGGGGGGGGGTAAACTCGAATTCGCATGTTGAGTGTCGTAGATCATGGTTTTTCAAATGCTCTTCAAATTTGAGGCTCCCACGCGGCTAGAAATGATATGGTGGATAATGGGGGGGGGGGGGATCACTATTTTTTTGCCTATAATTCTTAATAAATTACATCGAGTGAACAGTTTTTTTCGCTTACCAACTGGTATTAATTGACCCCAATGCTTATCCAATGGGACGTCCCCTGGAATGCATGCATTACTAAACAATATGTTTAAACTCAATAACGTCAAAAAATTATCTGAACGAAATTTTTTGATTTTTATTTAGGTTCTAGATAGAAGGTTCATTTCTCCTTGTCTGCGGAACGCGAGCTGTACGGCCTTGTAGAGGACTTGGGGCTTACCAACACCTCAATACAGTTAAAACGTGAAAAATCATCATCTCCCTCTAAACACCAGATTATTATGATCAAATCAGAACAACATTATTCCGCAAATAACTAAACCACAGAATGCAGGAAGTCGTACCAATATCGAACGTGATGGAGTTCGCAATCATGTGATTATCTGTGCTTGTGGCATAATTTGCTTCTCATTTGCGGACAACTCGATTTTGGTTTTTCATTTTCAATCATGAACCTTCGGAATCGAGCAAGAAAAAAGCTAAGCCCTCCCCCTCAATTTTTTTTTAGTTTACATTATGTACAATTTAAAATTTTTAGTTTACGTTCTGTAGAATTTAAAAGTTTTAGTTTACGGTATGTAGAATCCGAAAATCGAATATAAAAAATTTTTATATTCGATTTTATTTATATTAATATTTATATTTATTTTATTTATTTTTTTTATTTTATATTTATTTATTTATAATTATATTTTATTTATATTTATATTTCGATTTTTATATTTATATTCGAACATTTAATGTTCCGGCTGTCCGCCGTTCCTTAGTTACCATGGAGTTTGGTATGAGGGCTCCAGATGGGGTCTAGTTGTGCTTACAAATTCACATCACAATCCAAAATTATTCCTGGAAGGAGATTAAATTGATGCGAAACAGGATTAGTTTGAAACTAAACTACTTGATAAACTGAGAATATTGACGAATCACGATTTAAAACTAGTTACGTAATTTTGATTACATTTTTATTGCAGGAAGGAGTTCCCATCAAAGTGCGAGAAGACCTGGTTATAAGGCTGGCTATGAACAATCAGACGCTGACTGTTGAAAAAGATAGGCTCTACGGAACTTTCTTTGGGAATGAGTACGGAGTGACGATTCATAATCGTAATGGCAGAATTGACTTGGTCTATCCGGAAAGTATTTGGGAGTTCGTGACAGGTTCCTCCTGATAACGCGATCGAATCGGTTGAAGCAATGAATTCAATAAATTGGGTTTGAAAATAGGAATCCACTGATAGCTGGAGTAACGCAGCAGAACTAAGAAGAACATTTTTGATTGTGCAGCTTCACTAGCACGTAATCCACCGTATAATATTGTTTTCTTCCCAAAAGTATCTCAACAATCCAAACAGAGAGGATACAACGACCGTGACAAAAAAGCTTCAAATTATTACACATTGGTTAACTATAATAGTTAATCTATTATATGTAGTAACGGAGTTATAGCGGAAGCTTGTTTTCCACTTTTCAAGTACGAAAAAAAAATGTCTCCAAAATCAAAATTTCCACTCACGTTTTGCGAACAATTTTGGTTCCGTGTCTGTCTGTCTGTGTGTCTGTCATGAATTCCTTGTAACGCTCATAACGCTACGAAGATATTGTCCGATTTCTATGAAATTTTCAGGGATTGTGCGGGTGGGTATGTAGCCGGTCCCTATGAAAATCACCACCTTCGGACTGATAGTAGCCACTGCGCATGCGCAAAACGTGAATTTTCCGTGTAACGGCCATAACTTCCACTTTTCCATCCGATTTCGATGAAATTTTCAGGGATTCTGCGGATTAAGTTGTAGATGGTCTCAAATGAATATCATCACCCCCGGACTGATAGTAGCCACTGCGCATGCGCAAACGTGAATT